>CM039468.1:22165825-22521954 GCA_022433065.1 Begonia loranthoides | reverse complement strand
TTAATTAGGGGATAAATAGAAAGTGGAGATTAATTATAATTGAGTTTTATTTTAAGTGAGGATTTAATTTGATTAAGTGATGATTTAATTTGGAGAAAAGAGAAAAGAAGAGAAGGGGAAGGAGACGGCGACTCGAGAAACGGCGAGAGGAAGGGAGCGATCGGGAAGGCGACTGCTGGAAGCGACGGACGTCGTCGCGGCTCCGGTGCACGTTGTCCGGTGCATGACGGCGACGGCGAGGTTGTGGGTGATGCGACGAACGGCAAACACGGAGCTAGGGCTTTGATGCCTTGGCCTTCAATGTCCGAATTGGAGCCGCGAATGGTAAGTTTGGATGATTTCCTTCTCCCCTTGGCAATTGTTGTTCGATGCCTCGGAGATGGCAGGGCTTTGTGTCTCTAGCATCGATTTGGGCATCAGTCCGGGACTGTGCTTTCCAAATTCGACCGGCGTTTCCTCCTCCCGAAACAATAGCTGCTTTCCAGGTGGTGATGAAGCATTGGACCTCCCTTCTTGAATTGGGAAATTGTCCAGCCTTCTCTGCCTATATAGGATGGCAGGGGATGAACGTCTGTTGTAGGGGGGAGACACTTAGGTGATCTTCAATTTGTGTTCTTGAGGAGAGTAAAGAGTCCGAGAGGGAAAGAATGGAAGTGAGGGTCGTGAAGTGAAGGGGAGAAAAGAAAAGTTGCTGGAGAAATTGGGAGTGTCTGGGGATCGGGTCTTCCTTATGCTTCAGGTAGTTGTGTACCTCCTATTATTAATTCTGTTATATATTGCCTTGGAAGTATGTGTGAAGATAGTGATTTCTCTTATCCAACGACGGAATTATTAGATGTTTTAGCTATTGGGTAATCTGTAAAAGGGGGAATAACTTGTTGTTGACTGTTAGCTTTGTTTTTCGGTTGATACATATTTTGTCTTTGGTTAGTGTTGGTTAATTCCAAAGGCATGAATATGTGGGATTTGACTTGCTACAGAGTCAAGTGGTTGTTGAATATATGCAACTGTGGTTGATTGTTTGTTGGATTAATTATCTACTGACTCTCTAGTTTGATACCATGGATGAATAGGTGTGCTAAGTTGATCGTTGTTTGGACAACTGTAAATAGTTATGCTTTGTGGTTACTGTTGTTGAATAAAGTTCACTTCTTGGATTTTGCTCTATTATTTCGATAAGTGACTTTGTTGATGTTTGAACTGTAAAATTCTGCTAAGTGAATGAATTAAGAAAAGGACCATGTTTTTTTAGTAATGGAAAACGTTGATATGTTGAAATTGGTTTGGTTGATGGATGTTGATGTCTAATGCCTTATTGGATATTAACATTAGGCGTGATTTTGGGTAATAAAGTTAAATAAATGCTTGTTGGTCTCAATGGATTTTCATTAAAAGATAATGAACTGTATTGTGAAGTAAATTATCTTTATTATCGGGTCACATTGATGGAATGACCAACTATTGTTGGCTATCGTTATCTCGTTGCACATGTTAAGATATTGGAATTATTATTGTGGGGTTGCTAAGTAATTAAGTTGACAAATGAGATTTGATAAGCGGTAGAAATTATGTTATTAATGAATAAATATCGATTAAGGATATTCGCTTATCGACCATGAAATTAATGAAGATAAATTAATAGAAATTTGTTAAGCGATAATTAAATTATTGAATAATAAATAAGAAATAATGATACAAAAGTTAAGATTTATGGTTGATAAAAATATTGATAAATAAATGTTAATTATTTTGAAGGTATTAACGGGAAAAGAATAGAGTGCTAAATGAGCCACGGACGCCAGGTAAGTGATACACATGTGCTTTGGTCCTTAGGGTCCTATATCCCAAGAATAGGAGATGCATGTTTCGGTGTTTACATTTTTAAATAGCATGTTTTAGTGTTTAGAGTTTTAAATAACATGTTTTGGTGTTTACAGTTTTAAATAGCAAGCTTCATTGTTTACAGTTTTTATAAGCATGTCTACAATTTATAAGCATGTTCTATGAATTGTATGTTGGTTGCGCTATTAAATTCCTCTAGTAGAGAATGTATGCATCCACGAGCATCATGCATCATGGTTTTGAAAACGATACGAAAATGAGTTTTTAAGCATGGTTTTGTAAAGAAAATGGAATCGAGTATTAAATGGTTAAATAATAAAGTAAAAAAAAAGGATAAAGGCTTGGGCGGATTGTTCCCCCATGGCTAAACAATAAAGTAAAGTAAAGAAAAAGATAAAGGCTTGGGCGGATTGTTCCCCCATAGTTAGAGAGGCTTGGGCGGATTGTTCCCCCATGGTTAGAGGTTTAGCTGACGCACTCCCCATAGTTTAAGGCTTTGGCACGTAACCCATAAATAGAGGCTTGGTGGACATGGTCCCCATGGTTAAAGGCTTTGGGTGGATTAGTCACCCAATGGTTGGGTTATGTTTCCAATGGTAACTAGTTAAGGCTTTGACATGTAACTCATAAATAGAGGCTTTGTGGACATCGTCCCCATGGTTAGAGGCTTTGGGTGGATTAGTCCCCCATTGGTTGAGGCTTGAGTTGAATACCAAAGGCAGAACAATAAAGTTAAGATTAATAAAATGGTAAAAGAAAACACAGAAGAGAAACATAAACGGAAAACTAAAAGAGATTTTAAAAGCTGCTAAAAGAAAAGAGAGAAGAGAAACATAAACAGAAAATGAAAAGAGATTTTAGAAGCTGCGTGACATGTGCATCATACATTTTATTTTATATCACTTACTGAGCCTTAGGCTCATTAGTTAAGTCTTGCGATGTACGTACACGCACAGGTGAACAGACTAAGAGACAGTGGATGAAGGATTTGCAAGGGTGGAACTTGTGGCTGGCTAGGCTAAAGAGTTAAATGAAAATTATTTGTAAAAGGGTTTGTAAATTATTTAATATTCTTTAATGCTTGTTTTAACTCCACTGCATTTCAAAAAATGATTTTATTATTTTTGCTGCAATTGATAAATATTTTAAGTAAATGGTTTTAATGACCGGGTTTTATAAAAGATAAATACTCTAATGTTTTTATAAGAAGAAAATTTTTTAAATTTACATGATTTTTAAAGTAAATAAAAATTGGGTCGTTACATAAGTGGATTAATTAAAAGAAGAAATTGTAAGAAGGGGTGCGGTAGACCGGTTCACGTAGTGAATCGGTTTGGGCGAAGACAAAATGGCCTTTGGCCATTCGAGAAGAGAAAGAAGAACAAGAGAACAGGGAGAGAGAGAAGAGAGTGAGAGATCGAGGGAGAGTAGGGAGACGACGAGAGAGCAAAGACAAGGGAGAAGGGGGAAGACGTGAGCGAAGGGCGGTGGTGAGATCGGGTCCGACGAGTGAGCGGGTGGTGATGTCACAGGTCAGGCTTTGCGGGTTTCCAACTCGCGGGTTGGTCGGGGCAGTGTGGGAATCGACATTCTGTTGCCGATTTGGGTGTCTGGTGGTGCACGGTGATGGCGATGGTGGGCGATGACTGATTAGCGATGAAGATGGATAGCAACGGCAAAGCTCGGTGAAGACTGGTGCTGCGATGTCTAGCCTCGGGTCATGAGGGTCGTCTGACGGTTCGTGCTGGACCGGCCGCAAGCCATGGTCTAGGCTGTTGGTTCTCCAATGTCGAACTAGTCCTTACTATTCCTTCTCTAGGTGAAATCGACAGCGTGTCATGAGTGGGGGACACTCTGTACAAGCTGGACAGTGGCTGTTGGGTGTGCTAGAGAACTACACTCTCTGCCTTCTGGGAATTGGCAAAGAGTGTCCCTTTGGGTAAGATGAAAAGTGTAGAAGAGAAGGAGAAATAGAGACAAAGAGGCTAGAGAAGGAAGGCTCTCAGGTGAAGCTCCTCGGGTGTTCTTCCAGGTGAGAATTCCTTCCACTTCTGAATGGATTTGATGGACGTTTCTAATCTGTTAATGGGTGTGGGTGAGCTGGTGATGCAGTAATGGCTGAGAGAAATTAAGGACATAGAGAAAAAGTGAAGGGGAGGGGAGTTGCGGGGATGCTAGAGGCTGCTCTCGGGTACTCTTCAGGTATAAGATTCTCCCCTGTGTTTATGGATGCATGGTTTCTGCTAGGACTTAGAATTGGATTTCTAGAGAATATTGATGTCTATCGCATGCTTGATAGAAGTTATGCTACCTGTTTACTTACAATAACATATTTGATTTCCTAATGGTTATTGCTTTGTTTTATGTGAGGATAACATTGGGAGAAATAGATTTAAGTGATTGCTGTCATGTTGGATCTAGCCTTTTGTTAATCAAGTGAAGTTTCATGCTTTGTTATTTATGACTAACTGCTGGATATGTTGGTTTATGTATCTTGGGTTTTATTTGGACAATAATTGGATATTGATATGTTGTCTATTGTTGGTTGCATGAACTTCAGGCCATGAATTTATTTAGAGTGTTTATATTCTGATGGTTGTGGAAAATATAATAGTGAAGAGTTGGATAATTCTGTGGGTTGGTTGGTTGTTGAGTTTTATTAATGGAAATTGTTATTCAACGTATGTGGATTATAGCATTTTGGTACGACATTAATTGGGAACTGTTAAGTATTAAAGTATAGAATTCGATGAGAAGTTGTTAATGATAACTGTTTCTAATTGTGAAGGTATTAGAAAGAGAAAGATGATAAAGATTTAGCGCTAATGTAACGAGATGGTCGTGCTAGAAGTAGTAGAGGAGGGCATACCCGTGGAGCCTGCGGTGTATCTGGAGGAAACACGACAAGAGTAGAGGCATGGTTCAAAGAAAAGGGGAAGTATATATTTTGTAAGGGTTTAATGACAAACGTGTTTTGTAAGACGTTAAGTATTGCCCTAACTCTTGTTTTAAGTATTTAGTAAGCTACGTTTTTTTAACCTTAAACTCTAACTTAAGTTCAAAGTAATATTTTGGTTTCTGTTTTTTGATATGTCTTGAGAAGTATTTATTTTAGTTACGCTTCCGCAAATTTTAAAACGATAACTTTCCACTATTTAATGAATGTTGAGATGAGTTTTTGGTAACGATCAGATTTTCCTTTGAGAAAAAACTTTGATACTATTTTAAAAGATTTTTAAATAACGAATTATGTCATTTACCCAAAATATTCAAAATTTAACGTATTTTTAAGAAAAACGAAAAATTTGGGTCGTTACAGTTGGTATCAAAACCATGGCACTCGAGTGTGTTTCATCGCGGATAACCCAGACTCGTCAGGTAATGCCCCTCTGAGTGCGAGTTTTTCTCTCATGTTATTGAATTGCTCATTTAATTTAATTTCACTATAGTATAGAAATGTATAAAATTGTGATTAAGAAATATGCTTCCCCTAAGAATTTCCCTTAAACTTATTGTTTGCTTTATAACGTGGACACGTAGGAGATTAGAAATGGCTAGATGAGGAAGAGGGCGCATGCTTGGTGTAGGAGAGGTACCCCAGGCACCCGACTGGCATGAGGATCACGGTCGAGACGATACTCTTGATCGCCTAGCAGCAATTGTGGAGCAACAGTCTCAGCAAATGGAGAGACAGATCCAATTTATGGAGTAGCACTTCCGCTATATGGAGAGATTCATGGTGCAGGACCACGGAAACGGTAATGGGAATCACCGGAATATGCTGATTCTGCGGTGCAGAGAGAGGCCGGGTGGGAGAGGTTCAAGAAGCTCAAGCCGAACTGCTTTAATGGAGACGTTTATGATATTAAGGGGGCCGAGGAGTGGATATGCTCCATGGAGGATAAGTTTTCCTAAGTTGAGATCAGCGAGGTGGAGAAAGTCAAGTGTGCTGTGTACTACCTGAACCACGAGGCCCGATTTTGGTGGGACATGGTCAAGGCCTCTTGAGATGTAACAGTTCTCACTTGGGTTATTATCTCTTCCAATCCCTCAGCTTAAAGGTGAGGATTGTGGTGTGGAGGTAAAAGTAGGTTTCCACCCTTGGAGAGTGTTTGCTTCCAAGCAAACCACAAGTCGTTCCTCTTACTAGGAGGTGAACGGACTCCTTGTTTCTTTTCTCGATTCTTGAAGGTTCTACTTTCTATTTCTGGTTATTTTCGACATTATTAGACTCTCTTATGTGAGTATTGATATTGTGTTGGGTTACTCGTTCATGAAGTGTAAGTTGGAATGCATTCTTGTTTGGATTTCTTTTAGCCGCTGAATCTGTTCTATTTTGCTGGTTGCTAGATTTTCGATTGGAGCTCTGTTTTGTGACCCTTACTCTATTTGAATCAATTTTGTTTCTTCTGGAAAGTTTCTCTAATATGAGTTAATTGTCTACCCTCCAAATTAGGGGTTGTTTCGCTCTATGCAGTTCGAGTTATTCGTATTTGAAGACTGAAAGGCAATTCTGGTATGCTAAACCCTAGTTTTTGGAGCTCTATTGTTTCCAGTATATCTGATAATCAAGTGTGGATTTTGCGACGAATTTTTGATACAACTTATCTGAATGTGTTTAGTTTGAGCCTACCAATTTGCAGCTTAAGTTCACGTAAGAATTGGGAGTTTGATTTATTTTATTGTTACTTGCTCGGGTTATTCACAGTTTCAGGACAGATTTGATAAAGTATGTTCTTGGTGATCTTGGATTCTATCATTTGGTATCAGATCCGTGTTGCGCTCTTGCTGCTATTATTGTGATTTAAGGAGTTTATTATGAGTACAAGAAGTGAGGCTCAATATCATAACCTTAGAGAAATGAGAAATAATTCAAATGCACCACCACCCGAGGAAAATCATGAGCCAACCGAGCCTTCTATGAGGGAGATGTTTGAAATGATCCTCAAACTACAACAACAAGTCAGAACTTCAGATAATGTTGATGTACGGGGTCCTAGAACTACAAGACCTAGAAGGAGGATTAGTACTTCAAATGAATCTAGAGGACAGGATGCTAGCTTATTTGACGAAGATTGGGAGGAACCCGAGGATTCGGATTCACCAAGTCCTAGAAGGAGATCTCACGGTAATCATGATATGAGGCATGATAAGGTCTTTATCCCTCCATTTAAAGGTTCTATTAATGGTTATGATTTTCTAGAATGGGTCCAAAAGGTGGATCGTATTTTTGATTGTTACGATTATTTCGAAAAGACGAAGCTTCAAATGATGACATTAGAGCTCTCCGGATATGCTAGTATATGGTGGGAAAACCTTAAATCGCAAAGAAGAAAAACTGGGGAAGTTGAGGTCCAAAGTTGGGAGGCTTTGAAAGAACTCATGAGAAGACGATTTGTCCCTCTGCACTTCAAGCAAGAACTATTCCTTCAACTTCAAAAATTAAAACAAGGCTCACTAACGATTGACGAATACTTGACCGAGTTTGCAATTTTAAGGATTCGATACAATGTGGTGGAGCCAATGGAGCAAACCATTGCTCATTTCATAGAAGGGCTACATAGAGAGATTGGTGACATTGTGAAATTGCAATCATATGAAACTCTTGTTGATGTTATCCAATTGGCTTTGAAGATAGAAAGACAAGGGAAGAGCAAACTTAAGGAAGGCATGACTCGGCCTTTCCAAAGAGCCAATATCTACCAAAAGCCAATTCCAAAGATTGAAGGCAAGCCTAAGACCGTGAAGTACAGTGATGAAAAGAAGCCATTCAATGGCAATAGCAAACCGAGATCGAGAGATGTGAAATGTTTCAAATGCTTGGGATTTGGCCACAATGCCTTGCAATGCCCGAATTCAAAGGAGATTATTCTAAGAAGAGAAACTAATGAAGTGGTTAGCGAAGATGAGGAAGAGGGTGTCTACAAAATTAAGAACCTCGTTAGCAATAATGTTCCCCCAATACTTATTCTTGAAGAAAAGGAAGTTTATGTTAAAACAGAAATTTCCAGGACTTGTTATGAAGATGATAATATTGAAATAAGGGCATCAGATCTTGAGGAAGAGAAATCTAATGAAGAGGCTATTTCTCAACGTGAAATTTCAGCTTTCCAAGTCAATTCCGAGATAGGAGAAATAACAATTGAGTTATGTGATGCTCCATTCGGGTTGTCAAAAAAAAAACCTTCAGTGTTGATTAGACTTCAAAGGGAGCTTGAAGAATGGGATGCAACCATCTCTAATACCAAGAGGTACATGTTATTAAACACACTCATTGATTATTCTTCTAAAATTAGCTGGATTAAAAATTTTGGTCATTTTGACTTTGTTATACTGCTGCGGATTGGAAATTTCATTTATGCTGTTGTTAGTGAGCCCTCTTCACATATTGAAATGTCAAATGAGGTTGTTGACCTTTGCATGCTTAGTGGTACAACTATAGAGATACTAGTGACTAAAGAGCACCATGGTATTGAGCTTGATTTTCCAGTCGTTAAGAAAAGAGATTATCATAATTGGGATAAATGTCTGAATTTTGTGATTAATGATGCTTGCTTGAGTTGTGAAAGAGTTGTTGTTGATTTGATGATGGAAGACATGTTGATGGGCAATCGTGATGTTTTGTTTGAGAACTATTGTGACCCTATTTTTCTACCCCCGCATGATTGTGTTCTTGCAAGTTATACATCCACTCCCATTGAGCACGCCCATCAAGAAAGGTACCTACCATTAGTTTCCTTAATTACATGGTTCTTTAAAATTGGGTGGATGGGAAATTCCATTGTTGTTGGTGTTGATTTTGAGTTTTGGAAAGAGGGTTTTAATATTTTAGTTGAGGGAAGAAATTCTAAGATTGAAGATTATTTTGATTCAAAGTTACGACCACTACAAGATTTGGATATTGTCTTGTGTGAACTGACAATTCTTCTCCTATCTTTGGCAAGACGGTTTGCTAGTTCCTTTAGGAAGAATTTGCCTCAAGGTGGAAACAAAATTTTTCCATTTGATCCGGGTGGAAGGCATGCAAGAAGATAATGATGAATACTCCTTGGATTTGAGGGCAAATCCTTTTCAACCCCGGGAGTATGATGTGCCCCAAGTTCCCTTCGCCTGAGCTGTGCCTTGGCACCTTTATTTCTAACTTTTTATTTGTTTTGTAGGTGTTTTTTTCTATCCAATTTGGAGGAAAGTTTTATTCAATGTCATAAAGAGGATTTGGTGTTTTTGGACTTGTGGATATCATGCAATCGTAGAAGAAAATTAGGAGCTGTCCAATTCCGCCTAGAATCTGAGCAGCAGACGTTCAAGGGCCATTTCGACAATTGGGATGGCATCGTTTCAATTTTTGTCCTTCATATGAATTGTAGCCAACAGATGGAGCTTTCCAACGATCTCTTGAGCGTTATATTCTGCTCTCATTTGTTATGTCAAATGTACATTTTACAGAGTCTAAAAATCCCACTTGGGATTATTGATTTTGTGTAAGTCATGTTTATTTGTTTAAGTCAGGGACATTTTGGTCTTTTTCCTTTATTCTAAAACTCTTAGGGTTTTATAAGCTCTCCTTGCTGAATGAAAACGTTATTTGGATTGAATAGAAAATTGCTTCTCTTTGAAGAGCTACCTGCGGCCTTCACCCCTCCATTGAGCCGAATCTTCCATCCCCCTTGCAAGGGTTTCTTGAAGCCTCTTGTCCTTGCAATCTTGGGTTATTATCTCTTCCAATCTCTCAAATTAAAGGTGAGGATTGTGGTGTGGAGGTAAAAGTAGGTTTCCACCTTTGGAGAGTGTTTGCTTCCAAGCAAACCACAAGTCGTCCCTCTTACTAGGAGGTGCACGGACTCCTTGTTTCTTTTCTTGATTCTTGAAGGTTCTACTTGCTATTTCTGGTTCTTTTCATCATTATTAGACTCTCTTATGTGAGTATTGATACTGTCTTGGGTTACTCGTTCATGAAGTGTAAGTTGGAATGCATTCTTGTTTGGATTTCTTTTAGCCGCTGAATCTGTTCTATTTTACTGGTTGCTGGATTTCTGATTGGAGCTCTGTTTTGTGACCCTTACTCTATTTGAACCAATTTTGTTTCTTCTAGAAAGTTGCTCTAATCTGAGTTAATTGTCTACCCTCCAAATTAGGAGTTGTTTCACTGTATGCAGTTTGAGTTATTCGTATTTGAAGACTGAAAGGTAATTCTGGTCTGCTAAACCCTAGTTTTTGGAGCTCTATTGTTTCGAGCATATCTGATAATCCAGAGTGGATTTTACAACGATTTTATGACACAACTTATCTAAATGTGTTTAGTTTGAGCCTTCCAATTTGCAGCTTAAGTTCATGTAAGAATTGGGAGTTTGATTTATTTTATTGTTACTTGCTCGGGTTATTCACAGTTTCAGGACAGATTTGATAAAGTGTGTTCTTGGTGATCTTGGATTCTATCAAAGAGCCTCAAGTATATCTTCACCCAGAAGGAATTAAATAAGCATCAACGATGATGGCTCGAGTTCCTCAAAGACTACAACTGTGAGATCAAGTACCATCCGGGAATCAATGTCGTTGCAGATGGTTTCAGCCGCAAATTGGCAGTGATGAGTATAATATGTGAAGAAATGCCCTCTGGACTTTAGAGAGACCTCCAGGGGCATGAGGTGTAGATGATTCCAGCACAGTTGGACGTGATATTAGCAAATCTAACATTGATATCATCTATTATCGAGCAAATCAAGGAGGCTCAACAAAATGATGGTGTATATAAGGATTTCAAGTTGAACCCAGCCCTACCGAAGTATCAGAATTTCTCTACGTCTACAGATGGCATCATCAAGTATAAGAAGCAAGGGTATGTGGCAAACGATACGATTGTGTGACAACAGATCTTACGAGAAGCTCACTCTTCTAGTTTCTCTACACATCCTAGATGTAATAAGATGTACCGGGATCTGAAAACTCATTACTATTGGCTGAACATGAAGTATGATATTGCTAAATTTGTGTTGCAATGCCACGTATGCCAACGTGTTAAGGCCAAACATCAGTGACCTGGCGGATTGTTCCAACCATTACCGATTCTTGAATGGAAATGGGAGCACATCACCATAGATTTTGTCACCTGTTTGCCCAAGACAGCTAGAGGTCACGATGCCATCTGGGTAACCGTAGACTGGTTGACTAAGGTGTCACACTTTCTGCTAGTAGCCATGACGTATAATATGAATCAGTTTGTCGACTTGTATGTCAAGGAAATCATCTGACTTCATGGTGTTTTGGTTTTCGTTGTATCAGATCGGGACCCGCGCTTTACTTCGGCGTTCTAGAAGAGTCTGAGCAAAGCTATGGGCACTGAACTGAAATTCACCATAGCATTCCATCCTTAGATCGACTACCAAAGCAAAAGAACCATTCAAACACTGAAGGATATGTTGTGTGCTTGCGTTCTCAAATTCCAAGTTGGATGGGGTAAAATACTACCATTGGTCAAGTTCGCAACAATAACTGCTTCCAGGCCACTATAGGTATGGCACCGTACGAAGATCTGTATGGGAGGAAGTACAAATCCCCCTTGTACTGGGAAAAAGCTAGCGAAGCTACACTCTATGGTCGTGAGATAGTGCAGAAAATGACAAAGTCTGTGGCCCTAATGAAGGAGAGGATGTAAGCAGCATAGAGTCACCAAAAGAGCTATGCAGACAACCAACGACGAGCCTTAGAATTTGATGAGGGGGATAGTGTGCTCTTGAAGGCATCTCCTTTCAAAGGCGTTGTTCAGTTTGGTAAGAGGGGAAAGCTCAACCCCAGATATGTGGGACCTTATGTGATCACGAAGAAAGTAGGATCGGTCGCATATCAGCTACAGTTGGCGAATTTCATGGCGGGTATACACAACGTCTTCCACGTGTCTATGCTCAAGAGGTTTCCTGGTGATACAGTTGTATTGAATTCTTCTGATGATAATATCATGGTACAACCCAATCTGAGCTACAATGAAAGGCTTGTCCAGATCCTTGACTCAAGAGTAAAGGAGTTGCGACGCAAGCGAATTCCACTAGTGAAGGTGTTATGGCGGAATCACACCCATGAGGAGGCCACTTGGGAGAAGGAGGATGACATGAGGACCATGTATCCCGAGTTATTCAGTAACTAAATTTGGGGACCAAAATTTTTGTAAGAGGGGTAGTATGTAATACCTCAAAACAATTTTCCTCGTATACGCTATGTAATCAAACTTTGGAGATATATGTATATTACATGGTGTATTGTTACGTGTTAAATTATGACGTATATTCACGGGATAAAAGTTTAGTTGAAAAAATGTGAAGGAAATGGAATTTTGGTCTATTTGAACGCATGCGGACGACTTTGCGGACGTTAAGTGTCGTCCGCAAAATGTGTGGAACGTCGCCCAAAACCTTGGGATGACTTGGGATGCGACTCTATGTCCTAACTTCACATAGTTGTGGAGTTTCGGATGCCATGCAGACGATGCAAACGAGTATGATTGCGTCCGCATCAAATCTGTCCAAGCCTGGAGACGTTCGGACGCTCGCGGATGAGTGCGGACGAGGTGAGGCCTCGTCTGATTCGCCTCTATCCAATTTATGGACATATGCAGACGCGTTTGGACACCATAACGAGTCCGACTATAAATTGTGGATGGTACAGATGAGGGTGGGGACACCAATTCCCGTCTGTGATCAAAATTTTGCCTATGGAATTTTACTCATGCAGACGAGATCTATGCGTCCACACTCGTCTAGAAGATCGCAGATCTGCATCAGAAAATGATTTAAAATTGAAGAAATCAACAAATGAACCAATAGGAACGCGACTCCTCAACACAAATCGCTCTTCACCACGTCTTGACCGGTATGGGACTGTCTCTTATACTCCCCTTGCTAGAAGTATGGATTGTCTCCAAGGGGATGAACCATCCCCTTTTTGTCTTCAGCTTCTTATTCATTCAGTTCGGCATCTTCTTTCTAGAGCAACTCCCCTGCGTGAGGTGTGAGACTAGGAGCAAGAATTGGCTGTCCATGTGTGAATTCCTTCAGCTAGGTAAGGAATGGGGTAGTCCTTGGCCATTTGGAGGCCCTACACCCAATTAATGCGTGTGTGCATGGTGATTTTGGTTGTAGTTAAGCCTCTGTAAATTTCTTGGTGCCTTCACTCACTCTGTCATTATTTCCTACCAATTTCCTCACTATTCTTGAATGCCTTACATTGTAGTTACTCTTTGTATATTTTCCTATTGTTTAATGTTTGATTTACAGTCATTGAATGTTAAGCTTGGTAGTTCTAAGCCCTGACTGGTGCTAAGGTTGGTAATGTAGGACCATGAACTAAGGATTTCATGGTGCATGTTAACGTTGAATGAACTAAACTCTGTGAGTTATTTGAAATGTATGTTGTTGTTCATTCGTAGCATATTATCTTGCGATTTACTCCCGGTCCTGGAGCATGATTTCTCTCTAGTTGAACAATGTTTATTTGCTATGTTATGCATGTTAGTTATATTACTGTCGCTGTTGTTATATTCACTTTTATATTCATCGTATCCTCTATAATAAGCATGTTAATTGTATTACCTTCGCTGTCATTACGCCCATTGTTATATTTGCATCTACTATCAACTTATGTATATATGTAGTGTGTGTGATCATGACTAACTTCCTTCCATAACTAGTATTTGCTGCAGTTTTAAAGCACGTTAATTCACTTCCGTTGTTGTCATCCCTCACATTCGTTGTTATAGTAGCATGCGTTGTAAAACATGTACGATTTCATCTATTTTGTTGTCATATATCATATTTGCTGCCAATATCTAGAAGCATGTATGTTAGCTTCTAACCCGCTGTTATATGCCAATGTAAAAGCATGATCCATAGTTCTGTTTCACTCGTATTACGCTGTGGTTATTTTGCCCTTCAAACTCATGATTTGTAGTTTATTTCATTCATAATATACTGCTGTGTTATTCACGCATAAAAATCATGTTAGATGTTCGTATTATGCTGCTATAATAGTTGATTAAGAGCATGTTTAGTGTTTATTTTTGTTGTGTTATGAGTCGTTTAAAAACATGATTAGCTGTTCGTTTCTGCTGTCATATCAGTCCTTGAAGAAGCATGTTTGCTATTCTATTTTTGACATTTTTGCTGCTATATATATAATCGTCAAGATGCACGTTTCACTATTTTGCTTTTGATACTTTTGCTGTTGTAGGATAACCGTTTAAGATGCACATTCGCTATTCTGCTTTTATATTTGTGCTGCTGTTTATTGTCGTTCTAAGAAGCATGTTTCGTTGCTTTATTTCGTTGATCGTACGCTGCTCTATGCTGTCAAAGCTTGTTCCATTGTTCAATTTGCTGTTGTATAATTTCGTTGAGCATAATAGTATGTAAATCGATAGCACGTTTTAATTGCATTCAATTATTAAGCATGCTACCATTTTCCATTGTTAATTAAGCATGTGTAAGTTCTGTTTCATTTAGATGATTCTGCCTAGTTAGCCTTAGTTGATCATTTTGTAGTGGCAAATCAAGCACGTTCCTATTAGTTAATTATTCAGCATGTTTTAGTAACCAATTGTAGAAAATACTCCCATGAGCTGGTCGCTAAATTCATTATGTGTGTTTCTTTTTATAGTTGGCCTATATTTATTCAAATACATTTTGCTGTCTGGACATGTTTGAATTCTGCCATTTAATTATTAATTGCCATTTCCTTAAATTATGGTCATTTATTTTCCATGTATGCGCTATTTAATTTGAAGTGTCCTCATGCATTCATGTTAATAGAAACAAAGTAGGGAGTGGAACCTCGGGGTGGTACTCACATGCATTGGGAAAGAGAAAACGTTAAGAAATGAAAGGAAAGGAAAAAGAAAGGAAAAGGGAGTTAGGGGGCGGATGGGTAGTGGACCTAGTCCGTAGCTAGGCGAAGCCCCCTACCTTGACGGGAATGGGGACTTAGTTGCAAGTAAAGGGTTAGGTTCGGTCAACTATTCCATCCCCTAAGACCCCTCAAATCTCTAGCTTGAAGTACGAGTAAAAGAAAAAATGAATAAATGTAATGAAAAGATTGGTTTGGGTGGCCCCCATTCCAAGAGAATTAAAGAGAGGCATAAGCATAACACATAAAACCCATTTCCTTACTGGGCTTCAAGCTCACGTCGTTACTTGTGGTGTAGGTAAGGAGATGGTTGTGCCAGGAGCAGCAGAGGAGGCCATACCCGTGGAGCCTGCGGTGTATCTGGAGGAAACGCGACTAGAGTAGAGGCATGGTTCAAAGAAAAGGGGAAGTATCTATTTTGTAAGGGTTTGACGACAAACGTGTTTTGTAAGATGTTAAGTATTGCCCTAACTCTTGTTCTAAGTATTTAGTAGGCTACGTTTTTTTAACCTTAAACTCTAACTTATTTCGAAGAAATATTTCGGTTTCCGTTTTCTGATATGCCTTGAGAAGTATTTATTTTAGTTACACTTCCGCAAATTTTAAAACGATAACTTTCCACTATTTAATGAATGTTGAGATGAGTTTTAGGTAACGATCAGATTTTCCTTTGAGAAAAGACTCTGATACTATTTTAAAAGATTTTTAAATAACGAATTATGTCATTTACCCAAAATATTCAAAATTTAAGGTATTTTTAAGAAAAACGAAAAATTTGGGTCGTTACAGCTAATCCGCATTAAAGTTCGAGGTAAGGAATAGGGGTGTCTTGGCTAGTGGAGGCCCTACACCACAAGTGGGGGGTGTGTGAGTTTATGTTAGTGTCCCTAAAACATTTACTGCAGAGTGTTGATTTGTTGGTTGCTAAGTGATGATTTCCTGAATGAGTTACAGTGATTATTCCTTGTTATGCTCTGTAATTCCCTTGTTGTTAGTACTATGACTAAATGATTCCCTTCATTTATAGTATAGATTTATTAGCACTCCGTAGCATATTGATAACTCTAGGTTATTTCCTTGATTGATTGTTGGATGTTCTCCTTACTGGTGTTGTTTTCCCTTTGTGCGTTATTTAATTATGGTTGCTTACTTCCCTTATATGCGCTTTCAATTTCTGCTACGTTATTAAATTGTTATATTGAATGTTATGTCATCATGCATCATGTTAGGTTGAGAATGTAGGGTCATGCATCATGTTAATAGAAACTAATAGGGATTGCCACTTTGGTGGTGGTACTCGCACATGCATTGAGTGAGGAAAAAAAAAACGTTAAGATGATAAAGGTTTCTGTGGTCCGGTAGCTTAGCCTAGCACAAGAATAAAAGAAAACGATGAAAATGGGAGTTGGGGGGCGGATGGATAGCGGATCTTGTCTGTAGCTTGGCCAAGCCCCTTACCTTGATGGGAACGGGGACTTAGTTGTAAGTAAAGGGTTAGGTTCGACCAACTATTTCATCCCCAAAGACCCCTCCAATCTCCAGCTCGATGTACGAGTAACGAATGAATGACCTCATGTAAAGGAAATAACAAAACGAATGACGAAATCAAACGATTGGTTTGGGTGGCCCCCATTCCAAAAAGATTAAAGAGAGGCATATCATGTTGCATAAACCCTTTTCCTTACTAAGCCTTTGGGCTTATAGTTACTTGTGATGTAGGTGTATGTACCTGTACGTGAAAATAAATGCAAAGAATTAGGAGTCAATGCACTAACGATGAACAAATAATCTAAAGTAGGGATGAAAGATTTGAACGTACGAGATTTGGGGCTGGCCAGGCTAGAGCGGGAAGAGAAAACGGTTGTAATAAATTGTATTTAATTGTTACAATTCATTTCTCAAACGCAGTATTTAATTGTTTAGTCCTTTCATTTAATGATTTACGCTTCCGCAATGTTTTAAACAAATGATTTTATAACGCTTCTGCACTTTAATAATTGGATTTTTATAACGAGTTTAACCCAAGATTTAGTAGCGGTCCGATTTAGCGTCACACTCTAATTTGCTTTAAAAGAGATTTCAACGGTTTTACAAAAGTTCAAATTTTAAAGGATTTACGAAAAACCGGGTCGTTACAATCACTCTGGCTGACTGCCTCTTCATATTTTAGACACTTTGCCCAACTCTGTCCATTTGCGATCGATCAAACCTTCAGCCGCTCGACCACTTCCTTGACCGAAGATAACCCGAGCTCTCTGTCGATTTTGAGGTGGATCACATAGAATAAATTGGTCGATCGCTTTTACAAATTTTAGAAAAAAACTCTAGCACTCTGTAATATTTGCGGTTGATCTACTCATCCTAGCCGGTCGACCACCTCTTTAGTTTTCCAGTAAATTGATAGACCACCCAACAGGTTTAGTTGACCTCTTCCAATTGTTTTGCCTCCTTGAAACTTCTAAGTCCAAATAATCATATTATAAGCTTTATGGGCTTAGGTAAGCATATTAGAACATATAAATATCCTTGTTAAGTGGTATTTCCAATGAATATCAATATAAATATAAGGATAGTACATTAAGCATATTTAAACAATAAACAACTTATAATTATAATTAACGTATTCATCATCAAAATAAATAAGCCTAATGATACTTAGGCTAACAAAGTTATGTTGTCTATGATGCCTATAGACTGTTGATCAAGGACATGTTAGATGATGTATGTTTCATGCTTATAGATTTTAGGTTTGACTAATAATTATGTTTTGAATGTTATGACTGATATCATAATGGTTGAGGATATGTTTACTGCTTGTTGTATTATTTACATTATGGATGAGGATGCCTATGGGTTGTGTTGATTGAAGACTTGTTATTGATATGTTCATGCATGTTAGACTATCATTATGTTACATGTATGTACATGCCTTCATGAAAAACATTTTCATTAAGAAGATAATAAAGAATAAAAGATGGACTGAATAAACATAAATGGTTGTTGAGGGCATGGACTCAAGTTGGATGTCCCATATAAGGTGAACCGAATGGTGTCACTCTTTTCATTAGATTGAATGACTACAACGATTGGATTGTAAAATGAAAGGAAAAAAAAGACTGTTGACTAAAAAGACATGGTTTTTACATGTTGCATCTCATAGTTATTTACATGTTGCATCTCATAGTCCTATTACATGTTACATGTTATAGTTATGTTTATGTTATACATCTCTTACTGAGCGTTAGGCTCATAGATGAACTATGTGATGTAGATAAAATAGAATTTTAAGGAATATGATGATAGAAGCAATTGATAGCACAGATGAAGAATAATTCTCATAGGCGAAGCTAGAGTATTGTCAAAGCAAAATTGTAATATCTGAAATTTAACTTAGATTAGAAACAATAGTAGGTGTAAATTATAAGAATTTATAAATTTATTTTCATTGGATTTTATTGCCCTAGAAGTGAATTAATAAAATAAGTGGGATGATGATGACAATTAGATAATTTTGGGAAGTTTAATAATTATTGGAAATAAGTAATAATTGGAAAATAAGGAATTATAAAAGAAATGGGAAAAAGAATTTGGAAAATAGATTGCTGAAGGAGTTGTTTCCTTCAGCGAAAAATCCAGCTTCGGCAAGATCTCGACTGAATCCTCAGTGGAAGCTTTGGGAGAAAATCCAAGGCTTCATCATTCAAGATAGGTGTGACTGATTAGGACTACCCGAATGAAGAGCTGCTTCCCCTTCTAGTGAAGATTTTGGTAATCTTCATCCCCTTCAAACACATTCGATTAGCAATTGAATCAAATGCCAGCTGGTATTTTTAGTGAAGATTAAGGGAATCGAAGGAACCCTTCGCCTATAAGATAAGGCTAAGGCAATGTGGTGGGCATCTGAACTTGTCTATAAATTGAGAAAAAGGGGCCGAGTGAGGTTGAAGGCAGGGAGATCACGAAAAGAAGAAAGGCCGCTGCTTTGGATTGTCCAGCAAGCTACTGCTTTGGTGAGAAGAAGAAGTTGTAGACGCTAAGAGAGGTAAACGATAATAGCGTGTCGTGACAAGTGGACGTTGTAACGCCCCGTTTATAAAAATCAATTTTCTTTATTCTAATTTTATGGAAAATTTAAAATTTTCTTTAAACCTTTTCAAAATGTATTGTGAAGTAGGAAATCAGAGTAATTTAGCGGAATAAATTCAAAATTTGATTTTAAACCATTTAAAATGTAATCCATATTATACAAATCATTTATCGAATGAAATCATAATTTAAAATAAGAAATTTTACTTGAGCCATAACTCATCAAGTCTTCTCAAGTTGATAACCCAAGATTTCATCTGGCAATGCGTTCCCCTTTGTCATTAATACTATTTACCTGCATCACGGGTAATACAATGAGCTGAGGCTCAGCAAGAAATAGAATGAGTACACATGCTATGCAATGCGTATGCAGTCGTTATTAGAGAAGAACCTATTCCCTCTACATGCTATTTTAGTTTCACTTAACAGTCCAGATGTATGAGATATTTTAATCATCTAGGGAAGTTGGATCCATTATACCGTCTTGTGGCTTAACCGTCACTCCGGCGAGGAGATTCATCCATTAGGGTCATCACCACCAATCTCATATGCCTATTTACGTTTATTGGTTCATTTATTAACATGTTATGCATATGGCAACAGTTTCATAAGCCCTATCGTGATGCATGTACAGTTCATAACAATATAATTGAATTTACGACAATACAAAAATTCATATATACAATTAAGGTAGTTTATATATTTTATTTCTTTTTACATTCATGCATTTTCTTTGTTATTTCATGCATTAATCACAAAAGAATTTTTGTACTTATGTTGACATCATTTTAACGATAGGTTCCATGATATTTTCAACATTTCTTTATCGTTATTTTATATGATTAATTCCAACAATATTTCTAATAACAAGTGAAAGTAATAAAAAACACAAAATCCTGTGATGCAGGGCCTCCACTGGCCACCGCATCCTATTTCTTACCTCTTGTAGAATTTTCCATCGGTAGAATTTCTCACGTATAAATTCTCCCGATTCTCGAGTAACTCCTCGTCAAGACCCGACAATAATGCAGAATGTTCACAACACACCTTGGAGATTCAAATGGATTAGGAAATCGATCCGTTATCAATAGAGAGATAAGAACCGAACTATCAAAGAGAGGAGCTTGGCGCAAACCAAACGTCCTAGTTGAACCAAGGCTATGAAGTTTGATCTGTTCAAGGAAACAATTGAAGAAGATCAAGTCCTCAAAGAGAACTCAAGAAGAAAATCACTCTCTAAGGAAAAATTGTCTCAAATTCCAAGTTGTAAGTTGTGATTTTCATTGAAGGCTTGCCCATCTATTTATAGGCAACTCAAGGGGACATGGAGACATTATAAAATTACAAAAGAATTGATAAAATTCAAACTTAGGTGTGGAAAATGGTGGAAGACACGCGGAAGACACGTCTGGTCGGCGGTAGGCGTCGTAGTCAGCTGGTCAGCGCTGGAGGGTGCGCCGTCAAGGCAGGCAGGCGCCGCTGTCAGCTGCTGGGCATGCTGTCTGGGCGGCCTAGGCGCTGGGCTAGCCGTGGGCTGTTTTGGCCATCTTCCATTTTAGCCCTTTTTTTTCTTCAATCTAAACCTACCTTGGGCCTACATTGGATCCTCCATAATCCCTAACACCATCATGGCCCTTGATTTTCCATTTAATGGGTCTTTAATTTGGATTTCATAGATGAAACATGTATGCTTTTGTCCATTTGTCTTTTGTAATCTATCAATTAGGTATTATATCCGGATAAATTTCTGGGATATTACAATCCTCTCTCCTTATATAAATTTCATCCTCAAAATTTGCTAATAAAATAATTCAGGGTACTTTGCTCCCATATCCACTTTTTTCTCCCATGTGGCTTTTTCCGTTGAATGATTACGCCATAATACTTTAACTAACGGAATCCGCTTATGTCTAAGCTCTTTTACTCTCTCATCCAAAATCTATACAGGTCTCTCTCTCTTCATAAGCCAAGTTATTTTGGATTTCCACATTGTTAGGAGGTAATATTAGAGTTGGGTTCCCTAGACATTTCTTCAACATTGATACATGGAATACATTATGCACGCCGTCCATAGAGGCTGGTAATTGATGTTGATAAGTTGCATTTCTCATTCTTTTTGTGATTGTAAACGGGCCAATATATCTGGGATTTAACTTTTCTCTCTTTCCAACATAATCCCATTGAAAGGTGATACTTTTAGATAAACCAAATCTCCCTTATTAAATTCTAAATCTCTTCGGCGTTGATCTGCATAACTCTTCTGACGACTTTGAACTGACATCATACATTGACGGATGAAAGCCACAGATTTGGCAGTTTGTTGAACAATATCAGGGCTGAAATATTTAACTTCTCCCACTTCGCCCCAATATAACAGAGATCTGCATTTTCTACCATATAGTGCTTTGTAAGGTGCCATTCCAACTGTGGCATGAAAACTGTTGTTGTAAGCAAACTCTACTAGCGGTAGTATCTTTCCCCATCCAATCTGAAAATCAAGTACACAGGCTCGCAACATATCTTCCAGTGTCTGAATTGTTCTTTCACTTTGCCCATCAGTTTGAGGATGAAAAGCAGTGTTAAACTTCAATTTTATTCACATGGCCTTATTTAAACTCTTCCAAAATCCTGAAGTGAAACGTGAATCTCGGTCAGAAACAATGGAAACTGGTACACCATGTAGTCGAATGTTCTCTTTGATATATAACTTGGCAAATTTATCCATTTTGTGCGTCATCTCTACAAGTAAGAAATGGGTGACTTTGGTCAATCTATCCACAATTACCCAAATCGCATCATGTCCTTTGGCAATCCTAGGTAATCCAGTAACAAAGTCCATCGTGACGTGCTCCCATTTCTATTCAGGTATCGGCAAAGGCTGAAGTCTTCCACCAGGTGTCTGGTGTTCTGCTTTCACTTGCTGACAAATCTGACATAGTCCCACATACTTTGCAATATCATACTTCATTGCCGGCCAAAAGTAATGAGTTTTGAGATCGTGATACATCTTATTGCAGACGAATAGAGAAACTTGAAGAGTGAGTCTCTTGTAGGATTACTGTTCGTAAATGTGGATCACTAGGCACAAACCATCTTCCTTTAAACTTTACTATTCCATCAGCAGACATAGAATAATCCTTATATTTTTTCTTGTGTCGGGTTTAGCTTAATCTCCTTGCATAACTTGTCCTCTTGTTAGGCCTCTTTGATTTGTTCTAGAATGGAAGACGTCAATGTTAAGGCTGACAAAAGGATATCTAACTGAGCAAGCACCAAATTTACATCCAATTCATGAACATCCTTTTGAAGTCCTTCAAGCATTTTTTCACACAGAATACAAGTGAGCTTTCGACTTAAGGCATTAGCAACAATATTAGCCTTCCAGGATGGTATTTTATCTCGCAGTCATAATCGTTGACAAATTCCAACCAACGCCGCAACCTCATATTTAACTCCTTTTGCATGAAAATATATTTTAAGCTCTTATGGTTAGTGTAAATCTCGCACCGTTGCCCATATAAATAGTGTCTCCAAATCTTGAGAGTGAAAACAATTGCAGTGAGTTCTAGATCATGAGTTGGGTAATTCACTTTCGTGCCGCTTCAGCTGTCTTGAAGCGTATGCAATTACTTTACCATTATGCATGAGTACCCCCCCAAGTCCATGCTAAGATGCATCACAATAATACAAAACTTTCCTTCTTCAATAGGTAATGCTAGAACAGGAGCAATAGTTAATAGACGTTTTAATTCTTAAAAACTTTCCTCGCATGCATTTGTCCATAAAAATCGTGCATTCTTTCTTTGTTAAACTTGTTAAAGGTAGGGCAATCTTTGAAAATCTGTTGATAAAGCGTCTATAATAACCCGCCAAACTGAGGAAGCTCTTCACGTCGCTTGCATTCCTTGGTTGTGACCAATCGATTACTGCTTGGATCTTTGATGGGTCAACCTCAATGCCTTCTTTAGAGACCACGTGGCCAAGAAAACTTACTTTGTTTAGCCGAAATTCGCATTTGGAGAATTTTGCGTACAGGCTATGATTGGTCAAAATAGAAAGAACAACCCGCAAATGTTCTCGATGTTCCTCCTCCGAGCGTGAATATATTAGGATGTCATCAATAAAGACGATTATAAACTTATCCAGATATTCTTTGAAAATGTAATTCATTAAGTCCATGAAGCCTACCGGAGCATTGGTCATTCCAAAAGACATCACAAGGAATTCATAATGCCCGTATCTCATCCTGAAAGCTGTTTTCGAAATATCCTCTGGTTTAAGTTTTAGCTAATAATATCCCGAACAAAGATCAATCTTGGAAAATACACTTGTTCCTTGCAATTGATCAAATAAATCATCAATCCTTGGTAAGGGATATTTATTCTTAATTGTCACGTTGTTGAGGTTTCGGTAGTCAATACACATGCGTAAAGATCCATCCTTCTTCTTCACAAATAAAACCAGAGCTCCCCAAGGAGAGAAGGTTGGTTGAATAGAACCCTTGTTGACCAATTCTTCCAATTGTAGCTTTAGCTCTCGCAATTCAACTGGCGCCATACTATACGGATTCTTAGCAATGGGTTCCGTACCGGGGTGCAGGTCGATTACGAACTCGATCTCTCGATCAGGTGGTAGTCCAGGAAGATCGTCTAGGAAGACTCTAGAAAAATCTCGGACTACAGCAACATCTTCTACTTTGATTTTCGAGCTTGTCGTAACATTCAATACATTAATAAGAAATCCTTCACAACCATCTTTCAATAATCAAACGGCTTTGATTGCAGAAATCATAGCAAACTTCCTCTTATCTTTAGCTTCTCAAAAAATATGGGAATTACCATTAGGAGAGTAGAAATTTACTTCCTTCTTTTTGCAATCAATATTAGCTTGATGTTGAGATAGCTAATCCATACCTAGGATGATGTCATAACCTTTAAGATCCATAATAATTAAATTGACATGAAATAAGTGGCCGCAAATCTCAACTTCTTGAGCGTTTGGAATACCATAAGCTGTTAAATAGTCGCCAGAGGGTATTTGGACTTTATGTGTACAACTTGTAAGGTTCGCAAGACAACTTATTTTGGTGCTGAATTCGGTTGTAATGAATGAGTGCATAACACCAGAATCGAGTAAGGTATAAGTGTTAATACCATTAATTGAGATAGTACCTGACATGATAAGCAGAACAAAAGTTTTTATTTAAGGAATTAGTAGTACAAAGAAGGTACAGACTTATCATAAGTCATGAGTACTTGACACAACAGCTGGTAATTCATCGTTAACTCCTATTTCCTATTCTCGACCCCCTCATCTTTCATTTCTTCAATGGTCTCCTCTTATTCTCCATATAATGAGAAAACTCTTGGAGCAACTCCCTCCGGCTTTCTGTCCAAAGTTGGACAATATTGTGAAATATGACCCGGTTTTTCGCATTTGTAGCAAAGGCTGGAGCCAACTTTGCATGTGCCAAAGTGGCTTTTATGGCATTTTGGGCAAGACTTAGGTTGATTGGGTGCTTTAATCATCAGACGCATGTCTTTTCTGCCTTGTAATTCCAACCTAGGGAGTCTCTTTATTTCATGACTAATGGGTTGAACAACTCGTTGTGTGGTCTGATTAGTTCTCTAGAGTCTCTGACTAAACTCATTTTGCCTTGTTGCCATAGTCTTTACATTCTCCAGTGCTAGGGCTTTCGCAGTAATTTTTGTCTAAGGGACATCCTCCATTCTTGCTATAGTGACACCGTCAAGGATTTCCATTTTTAATCCTTGAATAAAATGATTAACTTTGGATTCGTACGTGGACACCAAGAGTGGAGCAAATCAAGCAAGAGCCTCAAACTTCTGGATATATTTGGATACCATCCCTGTTTGTCCACAAGAATTTCACCATTTTTGTGTTCTTATTGTTTGGTTAAAATACTTTTCGTTGAATAGCTCCTTGAAGGTTTTCCGATTGAGGGTACGAACATCTCGTGTTGCTTTTATTGAGTCCCACCAAAAATGGAGTCCAAGACCAACAAATATGTGACACATTTAACCTTCTCAGTTTCCTCAATGCCAGCATACTCGAACATATCTTCAATAGATCGGATCCATTCCTCTACTTTTGCGATGTCAGATACGTTCCCGCCAAAACTTGGAGGTTTGAGCTTTAGAAATCTTTCCCATCCAGCTTTATCAGAGACTACCATTGCTTGCTGGCTGCCATTCCTAGGTTCACTTCCACTTCCATTTCCATTGCTATTTCCATGACCATTTCCCACGTGCTGTGTCATGAGCGAGAACTATTGTTCCATAAACTGAGATTGACTTTCCACTACAGTAGTGATGCGATTAAGCACATCATTTCCTCCATTACCGTTAGCAGCATCCATATGTCCAACATTCTCTTGCTCCACACAGGTGTTGTTTGCATAGTGTAATTGTTAATATTAAAAATTTTAATGTACAGTATAAGAATTTTACTTACAGTGGGAGAAGCAATGATGACTCTTGCATTATCTACAGTCTGCAGAACCGAGTTATGCTTTAATACCATTTGTAACGCCCCGTTTATAAAAATCAATTTTCTTTATTCCAATTTTATGGAATATTTAAAATTTTCTTTAAACCTTTTCAAAATGTATTGTGAAGTAGGAAATCAGAGTAATTTAGCGGAATAAATTCAAATTATGATTTTTACTATTTAAAATGCAATCCATATTATACAAATCATTTATCGAATGAAATCATAATTTAAGATAACAAATTTTACTTGAGCCATAACTAATCAAGTTTTCTCTGGTTGATAACCCAAGATTTCATCTGGCAATGCGTTCCCCTTTGTCATTAATACTATTTACCTGCATCACGAGTAATACAATGAGCCGAGGCTCAACAAGAAATAGAATGAGTGCACATGCTATGCAATGCGTATGCAGTCATTTTTAGAGAAGAACCTATTCCCTCTACATGATATTTTAGTTTCACTTAACAGTCCAGATGTATGAGATCTTTTAATCATCTAGGGAAGTTGGATCCATTATACCGTCTTGTGGCTTAACCGTCACTCCGATGAGGAGCTTCATCCATTAGGGGTATCACCACAAATCTCATACACCTATTTACATTGTTGGTTCATTTATTAACATGTTATGCATATGGAAACAGTTTCATAAGCCCTATCGTGATGCATGTACAATTCATAATAATACAATGGAATTTACGATAATACAACAATTCATATATACAATTAAGGTAGTTTATATATTTTTATTTCTTTTTACATTCATGCATTTTCTTTGTTATTTCGTGCATTAATCACAAAAGAATTTTTGTACTTATGTTGACATTATTTTAACGATAGGTTCCATGATATTTTCAACATTTATTTATCGTTAATTTATACGATTAATTGCAACAATATTTCTAATAACAATTGAAAGAATTAAAAACATAAAATCCCGTGATGCAAGGCTTCCACTGGCCACTGCATCCTATTTCTTACATCTTGTAGAATTTTCCAACGATAGAATTTCTCACGTATAACTTCTCCCAATTCTCGAGTAACTCCTCCTCAAGACCCGACAATAATGCAGAATGTTCACAGGACACCTTGGAGATTCAAATGGATTAGGAGTTCGATCCATTATCTATAGAGAGATAAGAACTAAACTATCAAAAAGAGGATCTTGGCCCAAACCAAATGTGCTGGTTGAACAAAGGCTATGAAGTTTGATCTGTGCAAGGAAACAATTGAAGAAGATCAAGTCCTCAAAGAGAACTCAAGAAGAAAATCACTCTCTAAGCAAAAATTGTCTCAAATTCCAAGTTGTAAGTTGTGATTTTCATTGAAGGCTTGCCCATCTATTTATAGGCAACTCAAGGGGACATGGAGACATTATAAAATTACAAAAGAATCGATAAAATTCAAAGTTAGGTGTGGAAAATGGTGGAAGACACGTGGAAGACATGTCTGGTCGGCGGTGGGCACAGCAGTCAGCTGGTCAGCGCTGGAGGGAGCGTTGTCTTGGGTGGCGCACGTGCTGGGTTAGCCTGTGGGCTGTTTTGGCCATCTTCCATTTTAGCCCTTTTTTTTCTTCAATCTAAACCTACCTTGGGCCTCCATTGGATCCTCCATAATCCCTAACACTATCATGACCCTTTACTTGCCATTTAATGGGTCTTTAATTTGGACTTCATAGATGAAACATGTATGCTTTTGTCCATTGGTCTTTTGTAATCTATCAATAGGGTATTATATCTGGATAAATTTCTGGGATATTATAGAGTTCTACACCACAAGTATAGGATTCCAATTTTGCTGATTGATTGTTTGATTTCATGAATTCCAATTGTGCCGATTAATTGTTTAAATTCTTGAAGTTTCAATTCTGTTGATTTTGTTTGATAGAATCTCATATCATATTCTCTGCAATTTTGGATTCCAGGAAGTTGTCTTGCCTTGTTTTGTTCTATATAATTATCGACTGCTCTCTGTGAATATAGAAAATTGATAATGATGATTTCTTATTTTGAATAATTGTTAACTGTTTTCTATTAATTGACTTTGCCTGATAGACCTCCATGTGATGATGTCTGTTATTGAATTTCTGAAATTGATAAAGGCCTACTCTGTAAACTATTAATTGTTCTCTATTACTTGGATTCTAGAATTGTCCTGTTCAATTGTTACTCTTTGGTAGTCTGTGACTAATTTGGATGATACTCTGCTCTGTTTAATTGATGATTTGTGAATAATGCTCTGTTCTGTTAAATGGTCATGCCTTGACAAACCGTGACTGATTTAGATAATGATAATTCTTTGCTACTGTTGGTTTCATGTTTATAATTTGGCTTTTCTTTCCAAGATTATAATTGAACTGCTAATTATAACTGAACTGCTGGATTATTGATTTGCGATAAATATCATGTTGTTCCTATTAATTTGAAGTTAATCTTTGGCTCGAATTATGTGATTCGTATATGCATCTTATAGCTGTTTTTTTTTAATATTCATATATTGTGGAGTTTGGAAATCATGCATCATATTAATAGATATTTGGGTGATGCCACAAGGGGTTGATATTCACACTGCATGGGAGAGGCATTTCATGGGAGAGACCAGACTTAATAATCGTAATGTGAATTGGGAGACTCTAATAGGGAGACTCGAGATTAAACCCTTCCCTCGACGGGATGCGAGAGCCTGTCTCATTAGTGAAAGTCCACTTCCAATGTCCTAGCTCGATATATGAGTTTAACTATATGAGACAAATATAGATTTGGTGGATTCCTTTATGATATAATTAGACATATTCATGCATCATACGTCTTATCGTTTACTTGGCATAAGGCTAACAGTTAACTTGTGTGTATAGGTGATGAGCAAGATACTGAATATATTCCTGAGGAAGGGGCATTTCAGGATGAGGACTTGGGTTACCTAACGGATTTGATCTAAAGGGTTATGGCTCACAGAAGATAAATTTATATTTTAAAATAGTTATTTTCTTTAGTTAATATTTTCTTTTTAGAAATAAGATGAATGTTTTATTAAAGGTACAAATTTTATTAATAGTATATTTTAATTATTTATTCCGCTTTATTACTCTGAACTATTTGACTTCTCGTGTGTTTTAAATAAAATTAAAAGAAAAATTTTGTAAAGAAAAGGTTTTTGGAAAACACGGGACATTACAGTTGGTATCAAAGCATAACTAAGTTAAATGCGATTCTGTAGACAGTGGGTAATGCAAGACTCATAATAGAATACTCCTTCGATTGTAAGTAAACTTTTATTTAAATTGGGTTGTTAGTTTAATTTTATTTGTTGATAGTTTAAATTACCCTGCTAATAGATACGGTTAAATGAAATTTACTTCACTTGTTTAATTAATAAGTTTTTTTTAATAATAATAATAATAATAAATTCCTAATACTCCTTAAATGTATGAAATCAATTTCCTAATACACCACGGAAATATGTAGGAATAGAATAACGAGTTAAAGTGAATAAGTCTATGGAAAAAGATGATAGTATTGTATTTGAATGAAGGTAATTCTTCCTTTGGATTAAGTGAAATGATAAACAATACCAGAACTACTTGGATGGAATAATTTTTGGAAAAAGTAAAGAAGCGTGAGAGATCCCACCCAAATTTTTATAAATTAGAAAAAAAATAAAATAAAAAACACAACTCCTAAATAAACTAGATTAAGTAAACAATTAGACGGGGTTGCCTAAGATGAAAATGATTAGATGGGGGAAAGATAGATAGAAAGAACATTTGAGGATATAAGACTAAGTTGGATTTTAAGGACATACTAGGTCTGACTCAAAGAAGAATTGGTAAAGATAGCTTCCCTTCGCACAAATAACAAAGAAACTAGTGAGCAAAGAAATTGAGTGAATATTCAAAAATGATAAGGAACATCATTAAGAGTGTTTTTGATCTATTAAATATGAAATTAGTAAATGATGATGGCAAATAATCTTAAGAAGTGTATAAAGGAATATTGAACAAAATAGTTTTAAAGAAATATTGAACAAACTAATAAAGAAGAGAAAAGGAAAGAATAACATGTGTCAAGTTCATACTGATCAATGATACAAGATTTTGATAAGATAACAAAAAAAGGGTGATGGAATAATGTATGATAGAATTTAAGAGAATCTACTGCACAACGAGGACAAGTAAGCTAGAATTTACTTAAAAGGGAATAGTTCCAAAGCATGGGTGTTAAATTGAACTTTATCAATTTGTCTGACATCTGGTGGGAAATAAAGAGTATAAGAAATACTAGATCATTCAAAGAGTTATGGAAGAGAATTATTGCGGTATTGAGATATCTGGTTTAAAACGGTGATCTATGCGAAGGTTGTATCAATGACTCTTAACATCAAAGAAGTAAAAGACCGAAGGTATAAGAAAGCCATAAGGGAAAATATCTGGTTTGATCTCATTAAAAGGTTGGTCATTTTGCTAGATAATATCCAAAGGTGTAAGAGATAAAAGAATGATATATTTTAGAGAATGATTGAAGTGAACTAGGACAAGGATGTATATGTAAGTACATTAAATACAATGTGGATTGTGATTCTATTAGTAACGAATGTGAAAGTGCACTACAATCAGTGAAAAGAGGTGAAAAGGACTTACAATCTAGGGATTTGAAATTTGATTTGGAACTAGATTTGGTATTGCCAATGGACAAAGTTTTTAGTAATCTATGATGGTAGAATAGAAACAAAATGATGAAGGAGACAAAACGAAAAAATGATTTAAAAGTTAAATTTTGGAAGCGCTAAAATTAAATCTATGAAAAGGAAAGAGAACGTTGGATTTTAGAAACTTTGGAGAGATTAAAATGGGAGTCTCTTAATATAGTAGAAGGTTATGAAATTCAAGAACAAATTTAGGAAGAGTAAAGTGAAAATAGTAAAGAAAATGCAATTTCAAACGGTTGATGGAAGGTTAACCTGAGGTAAGAAAAATCAATGAGACTATTCATTAAATGATAAGTTAAAAAGGAAATAAGAAACACATTCAAGGAGACATCACTTGAAAGAGGAAATATGAATATTCAAGATCTTAGCGGCGTCAAATGTGTATAAGGAATCATTTTATAAGATGTTTTACGAAATTGGAGCAACGTTTTAAATTAAATATGAGTTAAAGATTGTTTGATTTTGTTTAAAGGAACAAAAAGTGGTGGAACGACAAATATTTTTCTATCAAAGGAAAAAGTATTATGGGTATACGTATCTTGTGGTATCGTATGCGAAACGATAATTTGGTATATAAGGACGATGAGTATATAAAATAAAAATAGTTACGTAAGTTTTCCCTTGGATATAATGGAAATAGGTAAGGAAGATAAATAGATGAATTTAAGAAATGTTTTCGATACAATAATAATAGTCATATTGCCAAAATTTGCTACGCACTATTTGATGGGAAAGAAGAAATTTGGATGAAGGCTTCGCTTTAGTGTAATTTTCAATGACGATTGAAAGATTTGGATGTGTGATTTAGCATTTTGCTAAGACAGTGGGAATTACAAAAGCAAAATTGGTATAATTCTTTGGAAGTTTTGTGGAAAAATAAGACATAAGAAGTCGTATGGTGTTAAAGGTTAAGTGTGTATGTTGAGTAAATTTTAAGGACAAAATTTTGTTAAGGAGAGAGGATGTAATATCTGGAATTTAACTTAGATTAGAAACAATGGTAGGTGTAAATTATCAGAATTTATAAATTTATTTTCATTGGATTTTATTGCCTCGAAAGTGAATTAATAAAATAAGTGGGATGATGATGGAAATAAGGTGATTTTGGGAAGTTAAATAATTATTGGAAATAAGTAATAATTGGAAAATAAGAAATTATAAAAGAAATGGGAAAAATAATTTGGAAATTAGAAAGCTGAAGGAGTTGTTTCCTTCAGTGAAAACTCCAGCGAAGCTTCAACAGAAGCTTCAGCAAGATCTCAACTGAATCCTCAACGGAAGCTTCGGGAGAAAATCCAAGGCTTCATCGTTTAAGATAGGTACAATCGATTAGGACTACCCGAATGAAGAGCTGCTTCCCCGTCCAGTGTAGATTTTGGTAATCTTCATCCCCTTGAAACTCATTCGATTAGCATCCAAATCGGATGCCAGCTGAGATTGTTGGCGAAGATTAAGGGAATCGAAGGAACCCTTTGCCTATAAGATAAGGCCGAGGCGATGCAGTGATCATCTAAACTCCTCTGTAAATTGAGAAAAAGGGTTGAGTGAGGTTAAAGGTAGGGAGATCATGAAGAGAAGAAAGACTGCTGCTTTGGATTGTCCAATGAACTGCTGCTTTGGTGAGAAGAACTTACAGACGTCAAGAGAGGTAAAGGATAATAGCGTGTCGTGACCAGTGGAGGTCTACACCACAAGTATAGGATTCTAATTTTGCTGATTGATTGTTTGAATTCATGAATTCTAATTCTGCCGATGAATTGTTTAAATTCTTGAAGTTCAATTTTGCCGATTTTGTTTGATTGAATCTCATATCATATTCACTGCAATTTTGTATTCCAGGAAGTTGTCATGCCTTGTTCTGTTCTATATAATTGTCGACTACTCTCTGTGAATATAGAAAATTGATAATGATGATTTATTGTTTTGAATAATTGTTAACTGTTTTCTATTAATTGACTTTGCCTGGTAGACCTCCATGTGATGATGTTTGTTATTGAAATTTTGCAATTGATAAAGGCCTGCTCTATAAACTATTAATTGTTCTCTATTACTTGGATTCTAGAATTTTCCTATTCAATTATTACTCTTTGGTAATCTGTGACTAATTTAGATGATAGTATGCTCTATTTAATTGATGATCTGTGAATGATACTCTGTTCCATTAAATTGTCATGCCTTGATAAACCGTGACTGATTTAGATAATGATAATTCTCTGCTACTGTTGGTTTCATGTTTATAATTCGGCTGTTCTTTCCAGGATTATAATTGAACTGCTAATTATAATTGAGTAGTTGGATTGTTGATTGTGATAAATGTCATGTTGTTTCTATTAATTTCATGTTAATCTTTGGCTCGAATTATGTGATTCATATATGCATCTTATAGTTGTTCTTATAATATTCATATATTGTGGAGTCTTGAAATCATGCATCATATTAATAGACATAGGGGTGATGCCACAAGGGGTTGATATTCACACTACATGGGAGAGGCACTTCATGGGAGAGACCGGACTTAATAAACGTAATGTGAATTGGGGGACTCTAACAGGGAGCCTCGAGATTAAACCCTTCCCTCGACGGGATGTGAGAGCCTGTCTCATTAGTGAAAGTCCACTTCCAATGTCCTAGCTTGATATACGAGTTTAACTATATGAGACAAATACAGATTGAGTGGGTTCCTTTTTGACATAATCTGACATATTCATGCATCATACATCTTATCGTTTACTTGGCATTAGGCTCACAGTTTACTTGTTTGTGTAGGTGATGAACAGGATACTGAATACATTCTTGAGGAAGGGGCATTTCAGGATGATGACTTGGGTTACCTAGCAGATTTGACCTGAAGGGTTCTGGCTCACAGAAGATAAATTGAGATTTTAAAATAGTTATTTTCTTTAGTTAATATTTTCTTTTTAGAAATAAGATAAATGTTTTATTAAAGGTACGAATTTTATTAACAGTATATTTCAATTATTTATTTTGCTTTATTACTCTGAACTATTTGATCTCTCGTGTGTTTTAAATAAAATTAAAAGAAAAATTTTGTAAAGAAAAGGTTTTTGGAAAACGTGGGACGTTACGGAAATTGAGCCATGGGTGAGAATTAAAGGAAAGATGGATCTTAATATGTTGACCCTTTTTGTTAAGAAGTATATTTATTATTATATGATTTAAGTAGAAATATCTTTATAAATACTTATGTTTATTTTAAAGAAAGATTTCAATATGTTTAACTTTAGATAAGTTTTGTTAATACTTCCGTTGCATGGCTTTTAAAAAGGATATTTAACTATCATTGAGTTTTACTAAGCATAGATTTTAAAAGACAAATTATTTTAAAGACTTTCATTGTGTATGGTTTTAAAAATATGAATTTTATGCATGACTTGGTTTTCTACAAACATATGTTTAAAAAAAAAAGTTTAATGCTCTAGGGTATTACATTACATTTACTTATTAGAAATAAAATTGTAGAGAATCACACAAAATCAACCTCCAAATTATCCATAACAGCTACATATCTCCGTAATTAGCATTGCACAACTTGCCTAATTATATATTTAATTTTTTTCAATTATGTCACCATAATCCTAGAAGTAGATTTTTCTATTACATTAAGATATCTTTCATGTATTTAAACTCTATAATTCAGCCAAAGAATAGAACAGAAAGACATTCTCTTATCTTCCAATTTTTTTTCTTGTGAAAGATTTGGCCATGGGGGAATCTTTGGTTCAAGGTTGGAGTAGAGGAGTCTTGTATAAATAGTTTATATCTACTTCAATGTCTACATTGAAATCAACCACCTTCTTATCCAACAAAGTTTCTTCTGACCTTTGACATCGTCGTCTCAGTCATCCATAACATGAAATACAACAAAAAACCTTATATGACTCTTGTCTTACTAATAAAGTCACAAACTTTCTTCTAACACTTCTTCTATTTCTTGTACTGCCATCATGGTGCATCCTAACCATTCTGAGCCTGGATCACGAATTGTGGACTCCTTAAGTGGGAATGCGCGATTATATGTTTAATTCTTATAATCTAGATGGAACTCAATCGAGCTCCTCAGTGTCCTAAAATACGAACTAACACACTAGCAACAAACCATGCATTCTAACACCCCATATACTGTAAAATAGTTTAAAGTCATTAAAAACTTGCAAACTTTTAAAACATTTAAATACGTTTATTCCATTTCCGTGAGCCATAACCCCCAAGGTTAATGTCGCCAACAACATAAATGCCCAACCCGACAATACTCCAACAACTACATCCTTTATCAACTTTATCCAATCATTGGCTCTTTACCTACATCACAAGACCTAACTATAAGCCTAAAGCTTAGTAAGCGGTATAAACGAAAAACATGAAATACACATACAACTTTTGTAACATCGTGTACAGTTTTTTGTTTTGCTTATATGTTACTGTTCCTGTCTTTTACTATTATTTATTTTGTTTTTGCACTGGGCCTATCAAAGAGACCACAAAAAACCGCTATTTACTTATCTTTGGTTTCTGTGCCAAACATAACCAACCGGACCACAAAAACAACTATATATGTATATTCTAATTAATTCTGTTACTATTATGTTTTCATTTAGTTCTAGTTACCCATCCAAGTGTTGAGATGCCAACTTGATAAGGTAGAGTGGTTTATGCACAAGGTGGCTATCTCGTGGCACACACCTAGGTGACCAACTCAAGAACCCACATCCTTAACCACCTATTTACGTTTATTCACTTTAGTATACTTTAGGATTCCAAGTCTTAACGTTGTTGTGCACATACAATTCTATCTAACGTGTTTATCATCGTATCCTCAAAATGTGATCCATCCTAACTAAGGAACTGAACCAAAATCTAATAAACATACAATTCAAATAATCAAGCAAAGAAACAAACCCTAATTTCCGTGATTTAGGCCTTTTCGGAAAAAATGCATGCATTACCACTTACCTAAAGTTCTTAGCTTTAGCGAGTTAGCACTTAGAATAATCCTTCGAGAAACCGATTAATGATTAACACACATATAGCTAATAATTTCCAATAATAGAGTCCCCTATATTTAACTAACGTGTTGAATACTTCCAACAAATAGAACCTCTAGGTTCACTTGACAGTCCTTAGCAATAACCCAACGGACAGTAATAACCAAGCTAATAATAGAAATCCAATAACAGAACATGGTCCTAATCCTGTCCATATCAAAACAGTAGTATAGGTTCATTGATACCCTTCATTACTTAATTTCCAACCACAACAACCTATATCCAATAACCACCCAATCCAACAATTCCATACTTTAAAATCCTTTAACAATTTATGCAACAGAGAACATGCAAACCAATACCCTTAAATCCTCAATAACAACTCAGTAATAAGGCAAGCAACACAATATCAAGACAATTTTCTCCAACAATAATCCAAGTAAAGCAGTTAACAAATGCATATTGTGCAACACAAAAATTCCCCCACGAAGACAGGACATACTTCAATTTTCTCCACGATTCCTTTCTCTAGAAATCCCTCTTGGCTTCCTAAAATCCCAGAGTTTCTCGCTTTTCTCCTCTTCCTCATTTATAGAATACTCTTGGCTCTCTCTATCTCCATTTCAAAATCTCAGTAGCAGTTCGCTCTTTCAGTATCAAAATGATGCAACTTCTCTCTCTGTCACAAAACTTACAACAAATTCTTCACGATCTCCATCCTTTCTCTGCCTCCCTCTCTCCTTGTCTCACCAAAACTCACAGCAAGGAAAAACCCTCAGAGAACCATCTCTCTCACACAAAATCACCAGAGTTTCCCCATTGTCTTTCAAAAACTCCCAACCTCAATTCATCTTCACTATTTATAGACCACTCACAATGCCTCTTTAGCGTCCAATGAAGGTGAAGAGTGGAGGGACGTAGCCCTTCAACATCTAGATGCATCCAACGACCAATTTAGAAACTTCTAGTAATGACATTTCCATTTCCAGGTGACTTTCTGGATCGCTGGTCAATCGTTTCTTCTTCGGTTGATCGACCGCCAGTTAATCGATCAACCACAGATTTCTTATTCCAGATTGCCGGTTGATGAGACGAATAATTGACGTTGCTGACCATCGATCGCCACGAACACCCGCAGTTTAATTTTCAAGATTAAGTACATATACTCGTTATTCCATATATACATTGTATATATATATATATATAATTGTAATTGTAATATCTTCCATGCAACTTCAACTTCTCCAAACTAGTATGCACTAAATCCACACACACACACACACACACACACACACACACACACACATATATATACTTATATATACATTGCAACCATAACTTGAGGTCTTAATTGTAATTGTAATATCTTCCATGCAACTTCATCTTCTCCAAAGTAGTATGCCCTAAATCCACACACACACACACACACACACACGCACACACACACACACACACACACACACATATATGAACATCTATATCATCTAAACTATCTTTAAACTCATATTATATGTTCCACAATTCTTCCTTCACTTTCATCCAAGTCAATTTCCAATAAATGTCAAGAACCTTATTATTCTCAACCTTTCAATCCTTACTATATCCAAATATATCCAATTATATTTTCTCTTATCAATACCTTAACAAAAGCTTTTATCCGTCACCTTCAATTTCACTGACTATAATTCACTAATCTAGATCTAAATCACCAAACAATCCTCCAATAACCTTAATCCTTCCTCCAAGCTAAATAATTTAGGTATCATGGTTCATTTTATCTAAATATGCTTCACTTGACTAATATCTTAAATTACCTGAGTTAATTCCAATAAATCCGAAATCATCCTTCTAAGCTTAATATGAACCAAATTTCGGGTATCATAATTCACTTCATCCAAATATATTTCTCTTAGTCAATACCTTAATCGTCCATTTTAGCTCCAAAAACTCCAAAATTATCACTTAAATTGTATGCTTAGCATAACAAAATTTTGGGATATTAAAGTTAAGACTTATACTTTAAATTTTCTAGAGATTATTGGTAAATCATCTGCTGCATGCTTGATAGTGGTTTATGCTCCTTGTTTAATTACAAATTTGATAAATGGGCTTTGTTGGGGTTGTTTTGGTTAATGGCCGTGTGGGTGGTCACTCTGTTGATGGGCCATGATGTTGGTTGCTTGCAGTGAAGTGTATTATGCTGTAGTTAAATGATTGTATTATTGCTATTTATGTTCGATGTATGCCCTTTGTTTCTTTGGGATGGATATTCTATAGATTGAATGCTACACTCTGTGGCTTGTTGTTTATTGGTTTTATGAAATTGAGGTATTATGGATGTGTGTTGGATTAAATTCATGTGTTGTGAGGTTAAAGTTTAGTGTTTTTCATGTTAGATAAGCGCTCTGTCATTAGGATAATGCTCCACTATTGGCTGTTAAGTTATAAATAATAGAAACTGTTATTTAGTGTATTTGTTGTATGATATTCTGATATGATATGAATGAGGAAGGATGGTATCAAGGCTGATGTTCATAATGGGCGATAATTAATGGATAAATATTTTTAATAGCAAAGGTACTAAAAAGGAGAATAAGGATAATGATTAAGTGCAGATACGCATTAATGCTTTGAGGTAAGTGACACACATCTGTTTTGGTCTTTGGGGCCATACATCACAAGAGTTAGGAATTGTATGCTGACTGTTTACTGCTTTAGTAGAATATTAAGGTTGTTTACTACTTTATTAGAATAGCTAGATATTGAGCATGTTTTGTGAATTGTATTGTTGCTTGCAGTGTGTTTATTAGAATTAAGTTCTTTTAATGATGTGTTTAATAGATGAGCATGCTTAGAGATTATAGTAATAATATGATAGACATTGTATGCATTCACGAGCATCATGCATCATGGTTTTCAAAAGGTTACGAAAATGGTTTTCATGCATGATTTTGAAAAGGAAACAGAAACATAATGTAAATGAATTAAACATAATAAAAGTAAAAGAGATGATATGAGATGTGGGCTTGTTAGTTGGTCATTGGTCAGTGCCGGGACAGGCCGGCCAACAGTTGAGTGAGGCTGTTTAAGTGTTGTAGCGCACAGCCGTTAGTAAGTAGAGGTTGTAGTCCGAGCTGAATGTTGTGCGTCATAGCACACAACAGCTAGCAGAGCTGTTGGTCATAGCCGGAGTTGCTTATCCTTGAGGTTGGGTCACTATGTATCGGTGTACACAGTAGCTAACATGCGGTTTGATCGGAGTAGAGCCTTTATCACATAGTGAGTTCTCGGTTGGAGCCATGATGGACCGACCAATGGTTAGGTTAGTGAGGTCGTTTAAGTGTTGGAGCACATGGCCGCTAGTAGGCGGAGGCTGTAGCCCAAGCTGAATGTTGTGCGTTGTAGCGTACAATAGCTAGCACAACTTTTGGTCGGAGCCAGAGCTGTTATACCAGAGGTGTCGGGTCAGAAAATGAAAACAGAAACGAAAAACGAGAAAGACTAAAACGTAAAAGATAAAGAAAAATGAAAACGAAAACTGGATATGAGATTTAAAAGTTGTATGACACGTGCATTTTACAGTTTCTTTTATATCACTTACTGAGCCTTAGGCTCATTAGTTTATGTCATGCGATGTAGGTACACGCATGAGAACAGGAGAACAGGTTAAGGAGTAGTTGATGAAGAATTTGCACGCGAGAGGATCTTGTGGCTGGCTAGGCTAATGGATTTAAAGAAAAAAGGTTTTGTAAAGATAATGTAAAAGATTTATTTATTGTATTTTGAAATGATTTGTTCTATTATTCCGTTGTGATTTGTAAAAAGAGTTTTAAGAAAAGGACTTTACTTATTAACTTTAAAGGATTTCATGAAAGAAAAGTCTTCTGCTGTTTTTATAAAAGAAAAAGTTTTAAATTTTACACGTTTTCAAATGTAAGAAAAACTGGGTCGTTACATATACAATTATAAGCCTTATTATATACAAAACTTAAACCTCAAATGAAATAAAGACTTGAGCCATGTTAAAACATAATGTACAAAGAGTAAAAGAAAATACTATAAGCTTATGTTATGTTAAGTTCAAATCAGATCATCTTGCCTTTATCTTTATTGCTAGAACTGCTGCTACTTAGTCTTAAAAAATAAGGAGGAAGCACATAAAGAGATTACATAAGCCCAGTAAGTTGAACATTACTCTAACTATTTACAAACATATATATTTATGTTTGAGTTTAATTTATTGTATTTCATAACCTTTTGTTAAGATTTATTATCAATCTCATATTTTTGCTCTTTCTTACAAATGTCATTTGTTTATGGGTTAGCTCTCACTTATAATTATACCTTCCTAGACATTCCATCTAATATCTAATATCCAATATATTCTACCTAATCATGTAGAATATATTGATTAGTCCTCACAAATTCAATTTTCGTGATAAGTCAATTAGTCACTCATATTCACTTATTTCCATGATCTATGTATCAATGATCTCATACACATCTTCTATGTGATAGAAGTGTATAACGCATATAGTGAATGCATAGACATGTGATATCATTAATCATAGCATATATGTCATCAACAACATACATATCAATGTCATGTATGAATACTCTAACCTAATGTGCAACTAACTTCATGACATCTATCCTTAAGTACAACTAATTATATGCACTTAATCTCCACCATCAAGTGCAACTATGTTCTTACACTTATTTCCTAAATTCACCAAGTGTTTAACTAATTAACACTACACATGAAATTATATTTAGTGTAATTAAACAATTTCAATTGTACTGTCTCCTAGGTTGAATAATATCATATCTACATGTTTGCATATACTAGTGATTATGCAATGACAACTAACCAATGCAGTCATCTCAACCATGACTACATTCGATAGAATCTAATGTGCATCTACCTATGTGCATATACTAATGTTAATGTAATGAATATCTAATACAATCATCTCAATTGTAACTCCATTATCCTAGGTAGATGCTAATGTCTATCTACCTATATCCATATAATGATGATAATGCATACATATCTAATGGTTATGTCCAATTTATATGCATTTTTATCTTTCCTATCAACATGTGCTAATGTCTATGTTGATATAAGTATCAATCATATTAACATGTTTGTATGCTTATGTCAATATGAACATACAACTTGGGCAACAATCATCACACAAACTAGATTTCACGATCCAATCAATGAGCATTTTCTAGCAACATGGATCGCAACCAACCCGAGGAATGTTATTCACACATCACCTTATTATGTAGGTTACTTATACATTGGCAACTATGGTCAACCAATATGCATCTACCTAATATGCAAGGAAAGTGCATTTGGTACACATGTTAGTCAACTTGTCCTCCATGTTCTTGTTATCATGCAATCGTGAATGCATGAACATATCATGCCAAGCATATACCAATGCATCACTATAAATATCAATTTATATGTAATGACATTTTATTATCTTTTATTAAGTCTCATGATGAATGAATGACATGCCTAACCATCCCATCATATGTGATCTATATGTGCGTAGTGTTTATCTACCATCCCATTTTGTCGTATTTAAAAAATAAATAAAAATCCCAAACTTCGGGCTAACGCCCTAGCACAAACCCTCGCTATGCCATGACATTGAACCCATTCACACATACCTAGGCACTACAATTCCAAACGCTGGGGCATCTAAACTCGCACATTGCTTAGGCATTCAAGCCCCAAATGTTGAGACATTCATCCTTACTCAACACCGAAGCATTCTAAGTTTGAGGCACTGAGGTGTCTAAACCTCATGTAATGTCATGACATTTGTTAATCAAATAATGAAGCATCCCCTTCATTAATTTGATACCATTTATTTATTTTTAAACATGTTTTTATTCATAAGTCATGACATTAACTGTAACATCCCAGTTATTCTTTCAATTGAAAACTTATGATTTTGAAGAATTTTTCTTTTAAAATTACAGCGGAAGAATTTTCATTTGAAAACTAATGTAAAGAAAAAGTGCATAAATAAACTTCTTTTTGTTAAACCATTTATTACTTGAAATATATCATACTGTAAAGCTTTATAACTTTAAAACATTTACAACAGTAGAAGGCTTGTATTTACAAGGAAAAAGGAATTGAAATACAATTTAAAAACCTTCTTAATAAAATGAAATACTATAACCAAGGTTCACTTTCTTCAGAAAACATTATTACCAATTATTACGTTTCCTCTTAAATCTTTTAGCCTAACTAGCCACCAAGCCTGCAACGTACAAATGCCTCATCAATCGCTTCTATCCTCGATCCTATGCATACCTATATCACAGGACTTAACTATGAGCCTAACGCTTAGTAAGCAGTATAAAAATAAAAGTGCTCATGCAATGCTCTTTAAAACACATACAGTTTTCGATGTTCATTATTCCATTACTCTTTATACAACAGTGATGGACTTTATACTATAATAGTGTACTTATATTCTATGAATGTGCTTTCTGGGGGTGAATTTGTACCTTACTGGTGAACTTAAACCAGATCGGTTAACTTATATTTTAGCCATGAACATGTACCTAATTGGTGAACTTAAACTAGATTGGCGAACTTATATTCTAGTAGTGAATTTGTACCAAACTAGTGAACTTAAACTAGATTGGTGTACTTATACTGCAACGATGAGCTTGTACCATGATGGTGAACTTATTCCATCATGATGAACATAAACCATTTCTGTTTATGTTTTTGTTTTAGTTTTTGGGTGACGCGTTAGGTGAGAGCAACCTCTTGAGTATCCAAACTCGCCTGCCTGTTGGGTGAGAGCAACCTCTTCAATATCCGAACTCACCCGCACTAGTTTGTTTCCAAGTGAGAGCAACCTCTTCAATATCCAAAATCACAAAGAAAGTGTAATACCTCGAAATTGTATTTCTCCTTTTGACAATGTATTAAATCTGGATAATTTTAATATATATATAGTGCATCATTTTATGTGATGGTACGTGTTAAGTTGTGCTTGGGAAGTATAGGGTTAACATTGAGAATAAGCTAAGTGTGGAAGACTTAAGAAAAATTATGCATTTTTGGTGTTTCAGACGACTATGCGGACGATGCAGACGAGAGGGTTCACGTCCGCATTGAATCTATACAATTCTGGGACAATTCGGACGATGGTGGACGAGGAACAAATGGCATCCCAATGAATCTGTCCCAAATCTGGGACAATTCGGATGATGCGGACGATGGCGGACGAGGAAGAAATGGCATCCGAACGAATCTGTCCCAAATCTGGGACAATTCGAATGACGCGGATGATACATGCGGACGACTCGACTGGTACGTAACATCGGGAAAATCCAAGAGGCCCATTTTAAAAATCATCTCTCTCTTCCGATTTCGTGATTTACACGAAGGAATCTTCTCCCCCAGGCCTCCCTCTACGACGCCAGGTCTCCCATATAGCAGGAGAAGCCTTCCACTTGGCATTTCCTCATTGGGCCTCCTCTCCATAGGTTTGTGTGATGGCCAGGACATCTTGTAGCTTATCCCCTGTAATGACAGCATTGCCAGCTCCCTTCCTCTTTCCCTTCTTGTATATAGGTAAGTCCTCTCTTCTGTTTCCTCTCTGGAAAACGAGCTCATCTATGTTCTTCTCTAGGAAACGTGAGTGGAGTATTGTTGTGAGCGTGAAGTGAATTGTGAGTTAAGGGAAGTTACCATCCACCAGTAAAGTAACGAAGAGGTAAGGATTTGTTGTCAAATTAGTTATGAGTCTCCAACATTTTGGGAAAAATTAGTTCAGAGTATTGGGTTATTCTCTAATGTTGTCTACTTAGGAAAAGTGCGAAGGTGTAAACAGTTGAAAATCTTCCCATGGTGGCCGTTGGAGCTGTTGTGATATTGTTAGGCTGCTAGAGATTTGAGGTAAGGATTGGAAGTTGAATTGGCCAGAAATGGCCCTACATTACGGGTCTTGGATGATCCTGTATTGTTTGGAATGCCTTGATTGACTCTTGAATATTGCTAAGCTATTGTGGAATTTATTGTCTAAGTTGTATTGTTTGGAATGCCTTGTTTGACTCCTAAATATTGCTAAGCTGTTGTGGAAATTATCGTCTAAGTATAAAGCATGGGTCTGTTGACTGAATAAGAGAAGAATATTACTAAACTAAAGTTGAATTAATTGTCTAAGTACAAAGCATGAATTGTGGATTGAATAAGAGGAGGGGAGAATAAATTGTTTACATTGGTTTTGCATCCACGTCCATTATTGATAGATGTGAGTATTGACTACGTTGCCTTGGACTGTTGAATGATTGGAAGTACGGTTAAATTGTTCATCAAAGATCTATGTACGTAGGGAAGATAGGAAGAGAATGAGAATTCATCATTTCCAATAAAATGACGTTAAATTAAATTGTCCCCGTTCTAAATAAACATGAAAACCTCTTGTGTTAAATTGTTTTGATAATAGTAGTGATAATGACATCTACGTTAAGCTATGATTTCTTGTACGAAATTGTTCCTATTCTAAGTAAGCATGAAAACCTCTTATGTTAAATTGTTTTGATAATAGTAGTGATAACGACATCTACGTTAAGCTGTGATTTCTTGTATGAATATATTGTGAATTACTTTATGGCATTCATGCATCATCCTAGGATTTATGAAACTGTTCACATGTTGTATGTCATCCTAATATACGTAAATAAGCATGTGGGGGGTTTGGGAGGATTGGGAATGGTTGTCATGGTGACACCCCTATTGGAGTGCCTACTCCTAATTAGGGTGCGGTGAGGTATGGTTAAGCCACGAGAATCGTAAGATTCTCAATTCTCTTGTTCTAAAATCCCCAATGTCCCCAACAAAAGTGAATGGGTATGACTTGTGGTGACACCCCGATTGATGTGTTTTCTAGTCGAAAATACGGTTAAGCCACAAGACCTAGACGTATCCATCGCCCCAAACAATAGATTGGATACGGTTCCTTTCTGTAATACATCGCATGATCATGCATCACTTGCATTGCATTTAATTCTGATTCTTGCTGGGCGTTAGGCTCATTGTTTTCACCGTAATGTAGGTAATGATTATAATGAAAGAATTTGTACCAGTTGAAGAGGAGGCGTTCTAGGATGACCCCTTGTGTTATCAGCCGGATTGACCTGATGGGTGTAGCTCACATATGTTGGGAAACATTGGTATTTTGACATTAGTGTTTTGATGAAGGAAGGGTATTTTGGTAATTACTATTGGCAGTATTTGAACCTTTTAATCAGTGTAATATAGACTTTGGAACTTTTATTAAGAAAACTGGGAAGTTATGTTTTGAAATCCTATTATTATTCTGCACTTTCACTCTGATTACGTTTTCTTCAAAATGAATTTCAATTGATAATTAATTAAAATGAAAAATTTTTATGACGCGTTTTAAAATCAAGAAAAAGGGCTTTCTAATTAACGGGGCGTTACAGAAAGTGGCCATTTACATTTATTCATTATGTTATATTTAATTCAATTACGTTTGTATTTTCGTGTGCATTAGGAACAATGATGCAAGCATACAATTTTATCTAACATGTTCATTTACTTTATCCTTAAAACATGCTTTTCCTAACTATGAAATTGAACTTAAATCTAATAAACATACAATTCACACAAAGCAATCATTCAGCAGTACATCTCCCAAACATAGCATAACCTATACTAATAAACATACAATTCACACAAAACAATCAAATAACTCTAATTCCCATGATGTAGGCCCTTTCGGACAAAACACATGCAGTACCACTTACCTGGAGTCCTTAGCTGTAATGAGTTAACACTTAAATTGTCTTTCACGAAACCTATTCATAATTAAACATATTAAATTAATAATAATTCTACAACTGATATATAGGACAATATTCCTTAAGTTATTTTCTAAATTTATCATCTATCCAACAACCATCCAATCTAACAATTCGACTCATCCAGAATATTAAGCATAGCTAATAAGTTCTCATAGCATAATTGATTCCTTTCCTTAAAGCCTATTATACATGATCATCATACTGACTTGATAATGGATTTACTAAATTGCCACAAAACAAACACAATATAATTCAACTAAATTCACGAATATCATTCTAATATGCAGATTCCCAAACCACTAGAATAAGCATAAATATATTATAAAACTCATTCATTTGCAGAGAGCAATACAACTTATCACATACTCCACAAACAGTAACCAACTCTACTGTCAACCAACTTAGTAGAATAATAACTCAACTTATCCACAACAAACGGTCACTCAATTAGAAACATTATCCAAACCCGGCATATATATTCACAATTTCACAAACTATAACTTCATCCATATCCAACATTTATAATCACAGCGGAAATCTTTTGTACAGATCACATACCAACTAAACATATATGTATTCTAATGCTTCATTGATTTAAAAACATTTTTATTGTTTTAAAAATACGTCATAAAAATTTTTCGCTTTTATTTACTCATTGTTTGAAATCTATTTTTAAGAGAACATAAAATCAGAGTAACCAATTGCAAAAATATTACGAAGCGATAATAGAAGGATTCAAAATGTAGTTCAATGTTTTACCAAGAGATGTAAAGTCCCTATTACAATATGAAAATATCCACAATACTAACAATGAAAATTACCAAAATACCCCTCACTCAAAATACCATAAACTCTCAAAACACGTGATTCGCACCCAGCAGGTCAAATCGGTTGATAACACGAGGGATCACCTTAGAACGCCTCTTCCTCAACTGGTACATCATCTTCATTATAGTCATTACCTACATTACGGGAAAAACAATGAGCCTAATGCCCAGCAAGAATCAGAATAATAAATTCAATGCTTATGATGCATGATCATACGATGCATTACAGAAGAGAACCATTTTCCTTCTGAATGGTTAAGGTGGAATACTCCCTAGAGTCATGTGGCCTAACCAGTCACTACAGTGGGGAGATATATCCATCGGGGGTGTTACCACAAGCAGATATCCTCACTTTTGTTGAAGACGTTGAGGGTTTCAGAATGGGGTAATTGTGAACCCTAGAATCCACATAGCTAACTTCTAAACCTACCACTCCCTATGTGGTAGGAATCTACCGTATGGAAAGTCACAATTCACCTGAACCCCCACACACCTATTTATGTATTTTAGGTATGACATACAAAATGTAAACGATTCATAAGCCCTAAAATGATGCATGATACTATAAACTAAATCACATAAAGCAACATACAATGGATAGGCAATCAATTTAATTAACTACAATTTCAATCGAAAACGCAATTTAAAGTAACCACATGAACTAATCAAATTTCCAGATTTCAGACAACATTTGAATTGCTTATTGACGACGCAAACAAGAATAATATGTTCTAATCTAACCAACTATTTGTCATAATAGTTCTTGGATTCAGTTAAACCAATTGGCATGATAAATGTTTACAAATCTCAATGATAGTCATAGTACGCGTAAGGGCAACTTTCCATACTTAACAGTGTACATTCCTAGATGCTAACAGAATAACAGTCTCCTAGCAATAAATAACACGCAGTTTCCTATATGCTAGAATTAAATTGTTGCAGGGGCTATCACAATAATGGGACTCGATTTCCATGCTTACCAATTTCCTACAACAGTTTTAAATATGCTTCCCAATCCTCACGACAGTTTAAGCATCAAGTAAAACATCATATTGACAGTACAACCTAGTTCCATGCTTCACAATGTTCAAATAATTTCAGCAATGTGGCAGCAATCCTATTCAACTTCAAACTCCATGCTGTTCAATCTAAACTTTATTGACCAATCTAAACTTTATTGACATTCAGTTTAACATTCTTCACCATCCATACTTGAGAATAACAAAATGTAGACAACAACAATAAGATGTATTCTCTATAGGCAATTCAACTCAATCCAGCAGAACCAACAAAATTTAGCAGTTTAAGGTAATTCCAACAATCTAAAACAATTACAACCCGTAATGTAGGGCCATTCCTTTGGCCAAGACAATATTCCAGTTCTTACCTCAACTTTTGACAGTAGCCAACAACCACTCAATAGCGCAAATAATGAAGTTTGCAGCAGCAGCTAGTAAAGGTATATAATTATGTACCCAATCTTCCCAAACTTCCAAAATGTCCTAAGGAAAGATAACATTTAGATCAAAGGTATTCTCAACTAATTCTAAATCCAAATCAGAATCCCATAATCAAAAATTTACTTGATAATTCTTACCTCTATCGTGGAAAATTCTCTTCAGCAACCACTTTCAGAAGAACTCACTCTTTTGTACTCAATTCACCAATTCCTTCACACTCAAAAGGCAACACTCTCTCACAAGAACACAGGAAGCTTACCCAAAATACTAAGCACTCAGGAACACCTACCTCTTATAGACGTAGATTGAAAGGGAAGAAAGACGACTGAGCTGAGTAGAGGATAACCTGGAGCTGCAGACTGACCATTGTGCAAACCAATAAAAAGGGTGGTCCAATAGGACAAACCCACGTGGAAAGCCATCCATCATGAGGGGAGGGAAAAGGCGTCGCAGGAAGAGACAAGAGGAAGAGATCCAGCTTGATTTCAGTAAGAAATCGGAAGAGAGAGATGATGTTAAAATGGGTTTCTCAGAAATTCCAGATAATTTGGACGCGTCGTGGCGTCCGCACTATCGTCTGCATCCGTCCGAATCTCAGGTTGGGATGAGAAAATGAGTCCTAAAGTGTCATCCATACTGTCTGCAAGTGTCCTGTGGATGTGAAATCTCGTCCACACTTAGCGTCCGCAGTCGTCCGAATTGTTCAGAAAATATTACAGATTCAAATCGGATGATGGTCTTCCTCGTCTGCGTTCGTCCGAATTGTCCCAGAATTGTACAGATTCAATGTGGACACGAGTCTCTTCGTTCGCAGCATCCGCATAGTCGTCCGAAATACCGAATGCATAATTTTTCTTAAGTCTTCCACACTTAGCTTATTTTCAATGTTAACCCTATACTTTCCAAGCACAACTTAACACGTACCGTCACATAATATGATGCACTATTCATGTATTAAAATTATCCGGATTTAATACATGATCAAAAGAAAATATATTTTTGGGGTATTACATGTATAGCATGTCATCACCAGATTATAACTTTAATCAGACCATGAGAAATAATGGAAGAACTCGGTTACCTGAAGCACCCAATAACAATGAAGCCAAAAAGAACTCCTTCCCCCAAAATTCCCGGCATTTATTCCCAGCCTCACCAACCCTCATTCTCAGTGTGTGCTCCTTTAGTCTGCTACCTTCTTTTCCTCTAAAATCATAAAATACTTCATCATCATCTCTCCCGAATTGCACAGCAACTCTCTATCCCTCACTCTCTCGATTTCCCTTCTCTGTAAAACTCTTAGACTCTCACTCAACCTTCTCTATTTCCAAAACCTCAGGCAACCATGCACAAACCTTTCTACCACTTCTTCACCATAGCAACACAACATCACTAGAAGAACAAAACACAACAGCAAGCAGCACACTTCTGTTTCTCCCTCGGACAGTTTCTATAAAAACCCTCACTGCCATTCTCCTTCGCTTTTCTCTCAAACCTTCACTCAATTTCACCAAAAGTTTCTCACTCAAACTGCTTCACACAAAAACCATAGAAGCATGAACTTCCATCTCACGATTCATTCTAAAAAAATCATAGAACCTCTAGGCCTCACTCTCTCCTTCTCCGTTTCTGTAAAACTCTCAACAACACTCATTTCTCTTCTATTTATAGGCCACAACCAACGTCCTATCATTGTCCATTGAAGGTAGAAAGCCAACAGATGCAACCCTTCATCATCTAGACGCGTCCAACGTCCAACCTAGAAGCTTCCAAGCGATGGCCTTTCCATTTCTGGAGACTTTTTGGATCGCCAGTCGATCGATTCCCCTTTGGATGATCAACCGCCAATTCAATCGATCGGCTGCTATCTTCCAAATTACAGGCCGATTGTGCCAGATGATAGACAGATTGGACAAACAGCCGGCAGATCATCTGCCAATACAAATTTTACAACTTAGTGAATTATAAGTTGACTATGATCAACCTCCACACTCGAATCAATCATCCCCACATTATTTCTTCTCCAAATCTATATATTCCAAACAATACACACACACACACACACACACACACACACACACACACACACACACATATCTATATCCTTAATAAATCACTTTTTCCAACTATTCAAACCTAAATTTTCAAATTATCCAAACCTCAACTTATCCCTCCATAATCAATGTATAGTCCATAATTCCTTCTCTACCTTATTCTTTACTAAATTCAATATACTCTAAAATATTATAGATCTTATAACCTTATTATATCCAAATATATTTTCTCTTACCAATACCAAGTCTAGCACTTCCAAATTTTACAGATTATAACTCATTAACTTAGTTTTGATATCATCCTATCTAATTTTAAATGTCACCGAATAATTCTCCAATAACCTTAATGATGCACCTCAAAGTGCAGAGGAGTTAAATTGAAGATGAATGCTCAAACAGCTAGGGCAAATCTGCGGACTCAAGTTCAAATAGGTATAACTTCAAGTGCAGGCAACCAATCACTCTCAAATTTACAGGGATTAAAGAACTATCAATGGAAAAGATTAAATCCAAAATTCACTTTCAAAATTACAATGGAACACAAATTATCCACATAACAACATGCTGCCAAGAAATAGAATTAACAAAGACACTTTTGGCTCACCAGTTTTTGAAGGACTATCGATGTCAAATTTGGAGGCCAACTAGTAATCACAAAAATAAACGTCGTTTCCAAAAATCATGTTCCAATTCACAATACAAATGGAGTTATGCTTTCTGAAAGTTGCTGTTTGGAAAACAGAATTACAGAACAGATTCGATAACCTCCAATTAAAGTTGACTTAACTTTCACTTCCGATGTTCAATGGTGACCAATTTTTTATGGGTGTAAAATTAACAGTGAAGAAGATTCACTCCAAAAATTACGATCAAATTTGTTAGGAATACAGAATTATGAAATTGACAAAATCACTGCTTGGGTATTGATTAATAAAAATAGAATCTATGATCTTCAAAATTTGTTACACAACTTCAAGGGCTTAATTCCAAAAACCACCAAATTAACACCAGTTCAGTACAATACAAAGAAGAAGAACATTCCCAAATTTCAGAATCAAATTCGTTCAAGAACAACAAGAATAGAACAGAAACATACAAGTTAGTCTGCAAATCTCCTAAGCTCGAAAATCGCAACTTTAGTGGACCCTTGAGCAAAGGCCACTCCAACTTGTTTTTCGCCAACTTTCTGATTCTCCTCCTTGAGTAATTCTTCTAGAGAAGTATTGGGAGAGCTCAATGTAAGCTTCCTCCAAAGATGGCAGAACCGTGAGGAAAGGAATGTTTTGTGAAGAGTTTGCGACAAGGGAAGACAAAAACACCAAGGTGTTTTGAGATAAAACTCCAAAACAAAAATGCAGCTACAAATTAGGGTTCTAAAAACTAATGTTTAGGTCACCCTTAAGGAGATTAAATACCCCTTAAGGCTGCCCTAAAGCAAAATTACAAGTATACCTTTTTGTTAAAATTTTGTGCATGAATCCTCAGCTAACATGCTAGCTGAGCACTCTAACAAAAACTGAATTAAATAAAACATAAATCTAACCAAAACCATCCAAAATTTAGTAGTCCAAATAAAAATAAGTTCATAAAACTTGTAAAAGCATAAAAAGAACATATCTTTAACTAAGGAGTCTTTTCAGGCTTTGGTACAATAGGCTTCAAGGCATTCTCGGATTATTGGTGCAAATAGAGAGGATGCAATGGACTTCCACATGAGCAAGTGTTTTAGGTATTCTTTTATCTTGTTGAAACATTTCTCCTTCAAGTCCATTGAGTGTGTTTCCCCTAAAAAATAATAGCTTGTTAGTTGATTAATTAATCCTCTTGTCGTAAGCCTGAGTGGTAGGGCTTTGAGGTGAATCACTTAATCTTTCACCTCAAAGCCAAATAATCTGAATATCATGGTTCACTTTATCCAAACATATTTCACTTGACAAATATCTTAATTTATCCAAGTCAATTCTAATAAATCCTTAATTGTCTTTTTAGACTTAATATTAATATAACACGGGGTATCATAATTCACTTTTTCTAAATATGTTTATCTTGATCTCAACCTAATCATTCCTTTTAGCTCCTATCATCCCAAAATTATCACTTCAGCCTTATGCTTAGCTCTATAAAAATTCAGGATATTACATGTAATGTCTGGATAAATTCTCTATGTATTATGTATAAGATTTTATAGAATGAACAAATAATTTATAAAAGAAGATATGTTCCGTAATTGCTAAATTGGAACTTGATGCAGTGTACATGAGGTAAGGAATATTTTGGGAAATTTTAAAGGAGAGAATTGTTATGGATTGTGCATTTTTGGATTTACGTTTGACTAGCAGTAGAAGTTATGCTCGATGAGTTTGACCGAAATGCATTACAGGTAGCTCCTTGCATTTTTGGTCTTACTGAGGTTGAAGTTTGAGTTGATGGCCTCTCATCTGAAAATGCATTATAGATTGCATTTTGGGTCTTCGGTCGCACTGCGGTAGAAGACGTGATCGGAGTTTGGGTTCGAAATGCATTACAGATTACGTTTTATGGTTTTTAGACGCAATGCGGTTGAGTTGTGGATGTGATGGCTTAGAATCTGTCGAATTTGTCGATTTTACGGTCAATATGTGGTAGCATATTTTGGTCAAAATTCTCGATCGAAAACGCAAATCTGAAGCAAAATTAGGAAATTGGTCGTAATTCGATCGTTATGCGGTTGAGGATTTGGATGCCTCCCTCGACCAAAAAACCAATTTAAAGCGAGAAACCCACTTTCTATTGGTCATATTCTCTCCCTTCTACGAGATTTTCTCTCTCTCCTGCGACATTTCTTCCTCCCCCGAGAAGATTGGGAGCTTTCCACATGGCCATCACGAGTTGGACCTCCTCCATTGGGATGGGCAATTGTCCATCAATCTCCAGCATTCATGTGGGTCTTCTCCTGCCTATAAGTCGATGGATGACTGAGTGAACAATTCTAAACTCTCCATTCCTGTCCTGCTTGCTGCGACTGAGTGAAGAGAAAAGGTAAGTGCTGCATTTTTTTCAGTGAGTGAGGAATGTTCTGTGAGCTGTGGAAAAAAGTGAGCTCTTGTTTTTGGTATATCACCTAGGTGTGTTGCTACAGCTGTGAAGTGTGCTATGGTGGAGTGACATTCTGCTAAAGGTAAGGATTGGAATGTATGTTGGCCAGTGGAGGCCCTACATCGCGGGTTTGATATTGAGCACTGCTTTCGTTCATTCACTGTGAAATGTAGAGCTGTCTAGTTGTTAAAATTGGACATTGAATTGGTTTACATGATGTGAGATGTAATTGTGCAATAAACAAACGTAGTAATGTCGATCATATATATGCATGAAAGACTGACTATTGCAACAAAAATTATTCACATTATGAGTTGTTTCTTATAATCCTGCCTTGGTTGTTGAATCTGTGAATTCTGTTTGATGTCCAATGAGAGTCCTTACTGTCATATTGAAAAGAGGAATATGGTCAATGCTAGTGGGTTGATATAGTAGAATAGCCTGCATTGAAAGATAATAGATTTCTGTCCCTGTAAAGATATAAATATTGCTTGGATGAGTGTGATGAATTCTAAGTTGAAGGATAGTCATTCCCCTGTTATGAAAATTGCTAGAAAAATGCATAAATTAAACCTGTGGAGTTTTGGATGGAGCATGAGGAAATCCTTCGTTATTCTTGAATTCCCTATGAACCCACATTGGATTCCCTGTTCATAATTGTAAAGAAATGACTTAATAGTTGTTGTTGTTCTCTTTCAAATACACATGAATTATTCTACGCAGATTTCAAACTTCTCACTGCTAGCAAGGGTTTAACTTAATTAATAGTACCTCTTTGACTTTTAAATTTCTCCCATATGATTATTGATAATGTTACATTTCCTTATATATTTGTGATTTATACATGACATCCATGCATCATACTTAGGGCTAATAAAATTGTTGGCATATTGCATGACATGGATAATATATGTAAATAGGCGTATGGGGGTTCGGGAGATTTGGTGACGGTCCATCGGTGGTGACACCCTGAATGGATGTATCTCCTCCCATGTAGGGAGTGGAGTGACAGTTAGCCACATGGACTATAGGATGTATCCTCTTCTCTTGTATAAAAATCCCCAAAGTCTTTAATAAAAGAGAATGGTGATGGTCATCGGTGGTGATGCCATAGGATGTATCTCCTCACCGGAGTGACAGATAGCCACATGACCAAAGGATGTATCCTTTCTCTCGGTATACCAGAAAAGATAACTTCTTTTTTATAACGCATCGCATGAGCATGCATGAGCATTTGCATTGCATTTCATCCTATTTCTTATTGAGCGTTTAGCTCTTTGTTTTCCCCATGATGTAGGTGATCATTATTAAGCTTGTGAAGTACAAGTTGAGGAGGAGGCATTACAGGACGTGGTTTATCAGCCGGGTTCGACCTGATGGTTGTGGCTTATAAAAATAATGTTGGTTATTTTGAAAAGTTCACTTCCTCTTTTTGATAGGGTAAACATTTTGTAAGCACGAACTTCTGTTGGATAGATTAAAAATATGTTTTGAAAAATTATTATATATTGCCGCTCGATTAACTCTGACATGTTTCCAAATGAATTTATTTACTTTGATTTACGCATTTTGGATAAATTAAGCAATAATTTTTCTATCACAAAAATTTAAAATAGAGAAAAATGATTTAAAAAAGAAAACGGGGCATTACATTACATTAATTGTATTATGTCTGATGCGCAAATGGACAAGCTTTGGAGGAACTAGAATCTGTATGGTCGATCAACTACTGAAGGGCAATCGATGCAAAAATTTCATAGTTTCAAAACTACGCTGCTTCTAGATGAATGGCGGTCGATCGGCTGTAGAATGTTGATCGACCAGTTGGCTTGGGTGAAAGTTGTTCATTTTACAACTCACCAAAAAAATTCTTCTTGATTAATCAAAAAAATGAAATAGATGAACCTCAAAAGTGTAGCCTTGGAATTAGGAAAGTGTTGGCAATTGAAGAGGATATTATAGATTAGGAAAGTAGGTAGTTTCTTTAACTTGCCATAAAACCCTTTAGGAAATATCCAACTTTAGAAATATAGAACTTGATCAATATGGAAGCTTTTCTCACAAATTTAAGATTGTAACTCCTTCAAGGAATGATGAAGAACTCCAAAAAATAATGTTGAAAATCACCATAATTAAGGAAACATGCTTGGTTGAATTAGATTGGCCGAAGATGTCAAGAAATCACAACTTTAGTCTTCAATTTAGAAACCTCCACCAATTTAATTCTTCTTGAAAGTTGAACACCACTTCACACGTCCTTCCTCAAAAGAACAAGAACACAAATGCCAACAAGAAAAGTTACTCAACTCACAAAATAATTTTAATGTGATATCAAACTACAAACTTTGGATGAACACACCAAAGGGTAGAAAAAGGAATCACTCCCAATTCAAAGATAAATAAAGAAAATCTTTAATATTCGAATTCAATGTGTCTTAAAAAAATCACGTAAGGTAGCTTAAATAGCTACTCATAACTAAGGTTTGTACGAAATAGGAAATAACAAAAAAGGAAACTAAATAATAATAATACTCAGCTACACATTTGCCGATTACTATACTACTTAAACTTTTCGCAACTTAACTTAAAGTAAATTACTTAAGTTATCTCTTGTTCATTCTTCTCCAAGTCTTGATTGACTATTGGAAACATTTCCTTCTTCATGTTTGGCCACTTGGGATGGTTTCCATAATAAAACATGCATCGGTTTTCCTTGATCTTCTCAAGATGGTGACTCCTCCACTTGGTCCATTATTGAGTTACCTTCCAAATAAGTAAAAAGGTAAGTGTTGATGAGTCTTTGAGCCTAGCCCTTGTGATTGGGCCTTGTAGTCCATCAACGTCGTTGATTCAAAAAGATAAACTTAATGTGAAAAGACTTTTCTGGTGCCTAGGCATAATTTCTAGAATGCTTAGGCATTAAGCCATATGGTAGGCATTAATCCAATAATGCTTAGGTGTTCTAGGCAATCCCAAAAGCTCATTTGATTTTTAATCAAATTTCACCATGGATTTGACTTAAACGCCATTCCAAACTTTCCAAAACATTCATATCAATATATTACAATATAAGGAATGTTTATATAGCATTTATTTTGTGAAGTATATTGAAACTAATGAGTTCTGTGTATATATTCATAAATCGACTGGGTAAGAAGAAACTTACCAAAAATCTCGGTGTTGCTTCAAGATTTTTTTATACCAATGTGTTTTTCTTGAAGCCAAGAATGCTTTTTGTATTGTAGACTTTTGCTAAATCTTGATGATACTCCGGTTCTTTGATCTTTCTCTCTCACAGTTCTTTTGTCTCTCTCTCTCACCTCTTCATCTCTTTTTCTTATGTTCAACCGTGAAGAATCAAATGATTTTTCATTTCATTTAAATTTTATTTAATTTTAAATATGAATTTACCTTATTATTCTTTTTGTCTTGTTTAAAGGTTCATTTTGCCTTGCAATTAGTTAATTAAAACCTAACTAATTACTTTAATTAAAGCTAGCCACCTGTCGACATCTTTTCTGCCAATAATTTTCATTGCAGTAATAGTGAAACTACGTCAGCATGAGGCATTTGACCTTCCTTACACTTCTCAGTTCCAATCAAAGCACCCATTTTTGACTTTCTAAAGTCAAAAGTGAACCTTTAAGTAATTCTAGGTTAGATGTTCAATCCCTAATAGCGTAACTTTTCTGTTTAAGATCCAATTGACTTATTTTGATTGTCAATTTTGCCTAAGGATATTGATTTAATACCTTAAATTGGTTTTTTTCCATAATCACATTTGAATAGTTAATTTCATTTCCAAAATTATCTCATTCCCATGATGTAATACCCCGAATTCTTATAAGGTTAAATAATGATGATTATTGGATGATTTTAATGTTTAGAATGAAAATGTAACCTTAGGATAGGGTGCGGATGATCGCTTGTGAAAAAAGGGTTCTGGTCTAAACGACCGAGCTAGAAGTAGATTGTAAAGATTTAGCCTCGAGTTGGATTTCGGTTGACCAGAATTAGATTGGTGGTCGACCAGATGCATAACATATTGTAATCTTTTGCTCTGGGGTTGTTTTGTAGTCGACTGGCATTGAGGATGTGGTTGACTGGAATTTTGACGGAATGAGATAATTGTGTCTCGAGTAATCAGAGGAGCGGTCAACCGGGAATGTAAAAAGTCACATGGCATAAAGATTCAATGTTATGTTTTGATTAATGGTGTAGCATCCCGTAACCTTTTTACCGTATAAAATTTTCAATCTTTTTAAAATACTTATGTGAGACAATACCAGAGTAAAACAAAGTGGAAGTCTTAACCATATAAAACCATACAATTCACTAGTTTGAAAACATTCAAAGTAAACCAACATTGATACTTGAAAACTACTTAAAACATTTGTCTCAATTTAACATTATTTAAAAACAATTGAAATATTTAGCACATTAAAAATCATTACCTGAGCCATAACTCACCAAGGTCAATATCGCCAACAACAAAAACAACTCAACCCAACAACACTCCATCAGTTGCATCCTCAACAAGCTTTATCCAATCATTGGCTCCTTACCTACATCATAAGACTTAATTATGAGCCTAAAACTTAGTAAATGATATAAAAATAAAAGTGCTCATGCAATGCTCTTTAAAAAACACATAAGTTTTCAATGTTTATTATTCTATTACCATTTACTTTACCGATGTTGGAGATGTCAACTTGATAAGGTAGAGTGGTTTATGCACAGGGCGGCCATCCTGTGGCACACACCTAAGCGACCAACTCAAGAACCCACATCTCACAACATCACTTAACTTTATTCACGTGTGTTCCATTTTCATTCAGTTACTTATTTGTGGTTTATGTGCCAAAATTAATCTACCAGACCACATAAACATCTTTTTACTTATCTTTGGTTTCTGTGCCGGACTTAACCCATCGGACCACAAGAAATTCTATTTACTTACCTTTAGTTTCTTTGCCGAACTTAACCTACCAACCATAAAAATAGCTATTTATGTTTATTCCGTTTAATTAAGTTATATTTGCATTTTCGTGTACTTTAGGAAAACAATGATGCAAGCATACAATTCTATCTACCGCATCCTTAAAACATGATCTATTCTTAACTAAGGAATTGAACTTAAATACAATAAAAATACAATTCACACCAAACAATCAACAATACATCAAGTAAATTCAAGCATCAAACAAACCCTAATTCCCGTGATGTAGGTCATTTTGGACAAAACACATGCACTACAACTTACCTAGAGTCATTAGCTTTAGAGAGTCAGCACTTAAAGTTTCTTCTCCTTAATACCTAATCACAATTAGATACATATTTACTTAATAATAATAATTTTCCAAAACTATCATCTATCATCAAGTTACATGTCCCCAATCACCAAAAGGAATATTATCCTAATACCAAATAGCCCTAATACTCAGCAGCGACCAAGATAACAATATAATTTAATAACAGGACATGCTTATTCCACCCCATTCCTTATAATGTCCATCCAAATAGTTTACAAACTAAAACTCACTAACCCTAATTGTATTCCCAATTTACCAGAATAAACACAACCATATATAGTGAACTCATTCATATGTAATAACGAAATCCCTTAAATCATCCTAATGACTGAGTGTGAATACTTGACGGCACCCAGATAATAACAACAGTGATTAGATCCAAAACTATAGAACACATACCTCCAGACTTCCATCACGATTATCTCTCTCGGTCATCAAATGCTTCCTCCTCAACAACTCAACAATTCACAGATCCATCCAGTGGTTCCCTCTCTCTCACCAAAATTCTAGAAGAATTTCCTGAGAGATAGAAGCTTAATTGCAAAAGACTCCTCCTTCCTCACTGCCCTTCATTCTTCTAGAAACCCTCACTCATATTTGGACTTCTCACTCACTGCTCTTCTTCTCTCTCAAAACTCCAGAATCCAACTTTTCACCCTCACAGTTACACAAAATTAGAACTTCAGAGCCACACATACAATTTTCTTCTCTGTAAATTCTTCCAGAGTGCCGCTCTTATAACGCTCTAGTTTTTCTTACGTTTAAAAATGTGTAAAATTAAAAAAAAATTCTTTTATAAATACAGCGGAAGACTTTTTGTTGTTAAAACTCATTTGAAACGATAAATAGAAATATTTTCTGAAAACATTTTTATAAGGCACAGTGGAAAACCAAATAAATAAATAAATAAAGCATTTTTAGAATACAATAAGTAACTTCTTTCCTTTTCAATTAAAATACATTTTCAAAATCTTTTCAACCTTTCTTTTACATCCATTATCCTAGCCAGCCACAAGATCTGTCTGTGCAAATCCCTTCATCAACTGTCCTTGATTTGCTCTCTTGTTTCTCGTACATACCTACATCACAGGGTAAAACAATGAGCCTAATGCTCAGCAAGAAATAAGATGAAATGCAATGCTCATGCTTATGCTCAATGCGTCCTCATGCAATATGTCTAAGAAAAGAACCTATATTTTCTGTTATTCCTATGACCAAGGATACATCCTATGGTCATGTGGCTTAACCGTCACCAATCTCTTTTGTTTTCAAGCGTTGGAGATTTTCAGTGCAAAACAAGAGGATACATCCTATGGTCCATGTTGCTCAATCGTCACTCCGCTCCCTACGTGGGAGGAGATACATCCATTAGGGTGTCATCACCAATGGACCGTCACCAAATCTCTTGAACCCCAACACGTCTATTTACGTTTATTATGCATGTCATGCATATGTCAACTATTTCATAAGCCCTAGCGTGATGCATGTATGTTATGCCATATTTAGTTCACAACAATATACGGAATGTACACAAAGGAAGCATAATACTAAAGCTGGCAATTCATGCTTAAGTTCAAACAAAGAGCAATTTATATGTTATATAACAGAGGCAAATCGCATGTTAACTAACAAGAGATAACAGTTCATATATATATATTAATTTAAGAGGGAACTAGTTATACAATAATCACTAGAGGGATAACAATTCATATTTTGACTATAAGAGAGCAAATCATCATTGGTGACCAACATATAAATTATGCATGCATTGGCAGAGAGCTTATCAAGGAATAACTACTAAATGAACCATACACTTATTACCAAGAGCATTTCAGAAAAAGCAAGGAAATAGCCAGCATAAGCAGAATAACCCCTGATGCAAAAATCCAAAACAAACAGAACATGCACACTTCCTTTCGCCATTTTTAAGCCTCGACAGGTTACCATAAAATTAACACAGAGCCTTACTTCCAGCGACAAAACACATGGCAATATTCAATCGTGCGTGACAAAGCTATCCAACTTCTCAACCCACAGAAAATGTCAGTAACAAATGGTAGATTAGTTCTTCTCAGTAAGTGGCATAAGCAACATATAAACAACTGCCAAAGTCTTAAATATTTCATGCTGCATAAATCAGTTTTTTATTCAACCATAATCGACATTAACTAAATTTGGTAATAGCACAATAGCATTCCACAGCAAGTGATCCAAGTCAATGTTTAACAACAAACAAACCTCGTGATGTAGGGCCTCCACTGGCCAACTACTCCCTATTCCTTACCTGACAATTTCCCTTTCTGCCTGAGCCTCTCCTTCGAACAACATTAGGAAGAAAACTGAAGCGCTCCTTTTATCTCTTCTCACCCTCTCGCTCACTCATTCTCCGGAGAAACAGACTCTCCATGCCCTTCACTATGTAACACAATGACAGAAGGTTGCCTCACCCATTGCTGTTGATTTATAGCCAAGAAGAAGGCTTCACGAGGATGCCAATGTTGATGGACACTCACCCATATTAATGGAGGAGATCCACACCGATCATGCCACGTGGAAAGCTTCTTATCGCTTTTTGAAAAATTGCGTGAAATCATCAGAGAGGCTGCTGAAGAAAACGCACTTCGGTATGGTCCAGCATGAAATGCACAGGTCGCAGCTCACACCTACCATCGCGTCCACGCCCCTGTGATTTCTTCTGGTAACTCAAAGCCCAAAACCGAATTAATAGAGCACAAATTCATCGGCAACACTTACCTTGGTTTGGTGTTGCTAACTCCAACTCGCAAGAGCTTCATTCCCGAGCTTGGACATATTTGTCGTGCCAATGTCTGTGGTTCCATAGGTCACACAGTGATGATTTCATGTACGCCCAAGCCTAGCGACGTTGAGTCCTTCGTCGCACCAGCACCGCGGAGGAGAGCCCGTAGGAGTCGTCATTTCCTTGCCGCGAAGTCCATCACCCGAGCCCTCTCTCTCACTCTATAGTTTTGGCCACTAGCCAATTTCTACATCCTTCCCCCTTTTTTTCAACCGAGCCAACAATGGTTCGGTTCACATAACCGATTCTCCTCCCCACATTATCAATTATTTCACTTCAATTTTCCTTTTCATTTTAATTTCACTCCTCTTATTTTCTTATTTTAAATATTTCTTTCGTCCATTAACTCAATTCTAATAATTCCCCATTTAATCAATTTTAATAATTCCATCCCAATTCAATTATTAAATAATCATCCCAATAATCAACACTAATTATTCCAAATTTTATTACGTTTAGTACGTCTTTTTGGGGTATTATCTTCCATAGTAAAATCATCCCGAAATCTAAACAATTCTAACTTATTATTATCTTAAACTAATAATTCAGAATTATTAGCGTCCTTAGTGCAAGATTAATTTCTAGATGTTGTAGTTCTCCCTTCTCCTTCCTTCATACCTTCTCTCTCTAAATCCCGGCCATCATCTGTCTCAAAATCATAGAAAACTCTTCGGTCATTTTCCAAAACCAGCTCTCTGGCATTTTCCAAAACTCCCAACCTCTATCCGTCTTCTTTATTTATAGACCATGAACTCCATCTCTTAATCGTCCCATTGAAGGTGAAGAGCCAAGGGGACGGACGCTTGATCATCATGAAGCGCCAAGAGGTGAACCCCTTCCATTTCCAGGAAACGGTTTTCCATTTTCAGACAGCATTTCAGATCGTTGGTCGATCAATTCCTTGTCCATGATCGACCGCCAATTCAATCGGTCAGCCACTAATTCTATTTTCCAAATTACACGTCTATTACGCCAGTCGATCGATTACTTTGGATGATTGACCTCAGAACACACTCCAAGACGCCGGTCAATTCTCTTCTTCCAAATCGATCAACCACCATATATTTCCTTCTTCTCCAAATCAATATATTTTTCAATTATATATATAATCACTTTTTCAAATCATCCAAACCTCAATTTATCCCTCCATAATCAAGGTATAGTCCATAATTCTTCCTCCACCTTATTATTTACTAATCCAATATACTCTTAATTATTGACAATCTTATTATTCTCAACCTTATTAAAAACCTTATTATATCCAAATATATTTTCTCTTACTAATACCTTAAACAAAAACTTTCATCCATCACTTCTAAATTTCAATGACTATCAATTACTAATCCAATTATAATATCATCCTATTTAACCTTAAATATCATCAAACAATTCTCCCATAACCTTAATCTTTCCCCCAAACTAAGTATGAACATAATCTGGGGTATCATAGTTCCCTTTATCCAAACACGCTTCTCTTGACCAATACCTTAATTATCTATTTCAGCTCCTAATACGCCAGAATTATTACTTAAGTCGTATGTTTAACATTACAAAAATTTGGGATATTACAAGTGGTGGAGGGATGACTCATCACTTTCATGCTTAACCTGGTGAACACCTCCAGCTTGAAGTTGGAGAAAGGGAGACTTTTATTATATAACGATTAGAAGACTTAAAATTTTGAAAGACTTTCATGCTTAATCTCTCTCTCCCTCTCGGAATTTTAAAGGTATCAAGAGTTTTCTTTATGATTCTTATGAATTCTATAAGTTTAGGGAAGTTGTGATGGAGGAAAGAAGTGAAAAGGAAAAAAATTATTATAATTGGGTGGTTAGGTTGTTTGAAATATGTTGACTATCTTAATGGAATTGTTAAGTAAAACTAATTATGTATGATATTCTTGACATCTTAAGAAAGAGATAGGTTTTGGAATTAATGAATTTGGTTAAGTATGGAGGAAGTTATGGATAGTCAAAGATGACTAAAAATTTGGAAGGAAACCCTAAAATATATGCATTTTGGATTGAAGTTCTAAAATGTGTTACTTTAAACATGTGTAAATAGTAAGTGTTAAGTGGTTAAGTAATGTGCACAATAATGATGGAGATTGTGTATATTCAAAATTATGTGTACTTTGGTGCTATATGCATTAAATAGTTATTAATGAAAGTTATATTAATTTTGAAGGTGTTGTTACTCAAGAAGATAACCCTAAGTGCTGATACTACATTAAAAACCTAAGGTAAGAGATATGCATGTCTTTGGTCTTTTGACCTATATCACAAGAAATTAGGAATGTATTGTTATTGATGACATTATTTGTTGTGTTGGTTATATGAGGATACTATTATGATATGATGTGATTATTTGTATGCTAATATTTGATTAGCATATAGTAAATATAAGGGGTTAGTATTGATCTATTTAAAAGACTAAAATGTTGGTTGTTAATGATAAGATAAATGAAGAAATGTAATATGTTGCTATGTTATGAAATGTGAAGACAATATGGTGCATTGAATTGATCATATACATTTTCATGCATAATGGTTATGATTAAAATGTAGGTAAAATGTTTTATGCATATGTTTTGAAAAGAAAATTTACAATAAATGGAAATGAACGTAAATAGATGGTACGAGGTATGAGTTCTTGAGATAGCTGCCTTGTGTGGGTTAAGAGGTGCCTCTCCCTTATACGGTTTTACCTCTAGTGCCTGGACGAGTAAGTGGAACTAAAGGAAAATGGAATAAAATGTAAATAGATGTTGTGGGGTATGGGGCTCAAGATGGCGGTCCTAAGTGGATCATGAGGGTCACTCTCCCTTATATGGTTATACCTCCAATGCCTGGCTGGGTAAGTGAAAGTAAAGTTAAAGGTAAAGGTAAAAGAAAAATGGAAGTAGAAACTACATATGTTTTCTAAAGATGCATAGCATGAGTATAACATATTTCTATCTCTTATTGAGCGTTAGGCTCATAGTTTATGTCTTGTGATGTAGGTGAGAATCTTATTTTTGGATGAGGGCTTTATGAAATGAAGATAGGTAGGATACAACTGATGGAACATTGTTATGTTTAGCATTTTGCATTGTTCGGCGACCTGACCAGTGGGTTATAGCTCAAAATAACATGCTTTTACATATCATATTATGATACTTGTATAAAGGTTTTAGGAACATATTTTAAGTGATACTTGATGACTGTTTTCTACACTTATGTGAAGTATGGTTTGTGATAATGATAATGAATATGATATGGAATGAATGTTTTCATAATAGTAACAGTAAGGAACTTGTTTTATAATAAAATGAAAAGTCTTCCCTATGCATTCTGTTAGAAAGATTTTATTACAGAGAAAGTTTTAAGTTATGTGTTTTTCTTAATGAAAGTTTCTAAAATCTGAATAAGATAAGAGTATTTCAAATTATTACCTATTTTACGAAGAAAAAGTGTTTCAAATCTCAACGTTTAAAGTAAAGTAAAAATGGGGTTGTTACACCACTTTCCAATGCAATGACCTACTTTTCATTTTTTTAGTTATACTACTTATTATCGTTTCTAATTACAATTACTATTCTTATGGTGATTAATATTGTTAATTATAACTTAGACCATGACGATTGAAACTCTAACAATCATTTGTATAGATTTTTGAGGACCATCCTTGTGATGGCATAGATTTAAAATTAACAATATTAATCATGATTAAAATAATAAATTGTTATTAGGAACGATAATATAATAGAAAATATTACAAATGGAAAATAGGCGATTGTATTGGGAAGTCATTCATGTGATATGACTTTGATTAGGAAATTGATTAACTAAATGTGATCACAATTACGAATCATTTAGAATTGACTGTAAAATTAAGCCAACTTGAATTGAAATTGAAAAGATATTTGAATTAGAAATTCACACCTAACTTTAAAATAGTTGAAGTTAACTTTCGACTTTAGAAGGCCAAAAGAGAGTGATGTGCTAAAAACTAAGAAGCATAAAACATATCATACGCACACATTGTTACGTGATTTCTGTCACGACCCAAAGATGGGCTGAACAAAACCGCCGGGTCAGGCGACCCGATCCTCATAGAGAACCCGATCACCCAGCCTAAGGTGTGTGTTTTAGCGGAAGACTTATAAATATTTAGTTCGGTCCAAAGGATATGGGGCTAGGTCCGAGTAAGGATCACGAGAAAATAATGGGGCATAAATTAAAATATAATCCAAGTACTGTGCAACAAATCCAATCCAACAGTATAAGGTTTACAGACCAAATAGAAATGTCAAAGTCCTCACCAAATAATGATATATCACTCAGATCAAAATAACAGAAAACATTGGCTTTTGATCCTCAGCTACTCTTGCCTTTACCTGAAGTTTTGAGGGAGGAGTCATTTGGGATGAGTGACTAACTCAATAAAGTATAGCTATACTAGATGCACCTCATGCAAAATGGGTTTTTCTCTATTTTCGAAAACAGGGTTATGTTTATCATTTTACCGTACATGGATTTTTAACTGAAATCTCTTTATCATATTATAAATCTGGCCCACGGCCATTGATGAGGCTTTTATCGAAAACTTTTTGTATATATAGACAGCTATACCTCGTAAAATAGGCCATCATGATTTTCCAATCCGAAAACGTCATCAGTGAAAAGGGGTGGTCACTCAAGGACTCGCCCGCCACTAAACATAGAAGAGGTGGTCACCCGTTGATGACACCACCTTATGAGGTAGGAATAATGATAGCGATCAAAAGATTCCGTACATCACCCGAGTTGCCAGCACACCAGGCTTGATGTGATCCAAATCTCAAAGATGACTAAGAACAATCAGCTAGCTAATATTCCGTTCAAACTGTCCAACAATCTTCAAACAAACACAACTTCACAACCAAATAGAATCAAGGGCTAGATTTTGGAGTACTCTATAATAACATATTCAGATCAAACATATCAAAAATTAGGCTAATAACTCGATCAGAATATTTAGTTATGATGAAACGAAAACAGATCTCGGAATTTAGGGTGTCCAAGACAGTTTTGCCGACCCGAATTCAATCAACGAAATCTCCTTGAGCATACGTCCTCTTTGCGCCAAATTTGGAGGAGGAGATCTTAACAGTATCAAAATAAATGCTGCCAATTTTTAGCGCAATCAAATGAACAAAAGTATCCCAAATTCTAGGCACAATCTCAAACCAAAAACTAGACAGAACAAAACAGATTCTCAGATTGAATATAATCTCTCCAAAAACACAACTTCCCAATAATAAACCTTAACCAAATCCATATTCAGATCAAACATATCAAAAATTCGGCTAATAACTCGATCAGAATATTCAGTTATGATGAAACGAAAACAGATCTCGGAATTTAGGGTTTCCAAGACAGTTCTGGCGACCCAGATTCAATCAACGAGATCTCCTTGAGCATACGTCCTCTTTGAGCCAAATTTGGAAGAGGAGATCTTAACAATATCAAAATAAATGCTGCCAATTTTGAGGGCAATCAAACGAACGAAAGTATCCCAAATTCTAGGCACAATCTCAAACCGACAACTGGACAGAACAAAACAGATTCTCGGATTGAATATAATCTCTCCAAAAACACAACTTCCCAATAATAAACCTCAACCAAATCAGTCCCAGATTCAGAATAACAAAAGTTAACAATAAGAACTCAATATCACTAGATTCCCTTTACATTCAAAATAGTAAGAACAAAGAGAAAACCCCCAAGGAGTCCGCACACCTCCAATAGGAGAGGGGGCGACTTACTCGGCCTTACCAAATTGGAAGGCTCTCTCCTAAGGATTGTTGCTTCTTCTACTTCCACACCACAAGGCCACCACAAAGTAGTGATGGATTGGAGGAGGCAGCAAGATCAACTCGTCCAAGAAACAACAAGAAAGGAACGAGTTGATTGATAGGATGATAGCCGAGTGGGATGGAGCTTCCACGGGTCTTCATCAAGAACAAGCAAGGGTTTTCTTTTCAATTCATCAAAAATTCCCTTCTTGCTTGCCTTAGAGGGGACTAAATACCCTCTAGGGGCTTTACAACAAAAAGGACAAAATTGCCCTAAAATGAAATGACAAAAGTGACCCCAAATAATAAATCACAAAACAAGTCCGAGGTTGGATTTTTTTGTCTCTGTAACAGTAACGTATATCAAACAAACCCAAATATAACTCCCAATACCTCGTTGGAAATCTATAGACGTCGGCTACAAACCATATGAAGAACGCTTTTTCATTTGACATCATTTGAGGCTATAAAAATGTCAAATACTCCACCATGGTCGGATTGTAGGCAGACTTGTAACGTCTACCCTTTCTTCCATAATTTTGCTTCCAAGTAAGTGCAAGCTTAGGAGCCTCTTTATCCTCATGCTTTGGCTCATCTTCAAGGTTCTTTAGCTTATTCCAACCTACAAAATAACAACTTATCAATTAAACAAGAAGCCTCATGGCTCGAGTTTTAGTGGAGGGTCTTGGGGCACATCAAGGCTGCACGACACAACTCGTATAATCGTATAATCAAATAAAACGGATACAGTTGCTCGCTATATGTGGACCTAGGATAAACAAGTCTCAATGACTAACAACCGTTTGATCCTAGGGATAAACCCTGGCAAGGTTTAGGGGCTTACAACCCAAGGAGACGTCTTCACTCTCCCGTACTATTTACGACTTTCAGGGGTTTCAATCTGAGGACACGTCACCAATGCCCCACCTATATTTTTGCACGTACAATCAATCAACCTTCACGCAACAGAAGGTTTCAAAGAGGACAGTCTCATCATGCTTTAGCACTAAAGTGTCAAGGCATCATGAGGATTCATCCCCCAGTATATGCACAATAATTTCAAACCATGTATGGAATTAAACATGAGAAAACATACTACTAGTAAAAACTGACGTGTTCTCGAACAGTCCCCATTATTTTTCAGGTGTGGTATTCCACAAAATAATCATTTTGGAAACGGGATGCGATGCAATGTAATGTAAGAGGTATAGAAATCCCTACCTCTTTGGCGTTCTCTCTTGGTACTCGGAGCGACAGTCTCCTTGGGAATTGTTTCATACTCGCCAAAATCGTCCAAGTCTGACAAAGGTACAAATGTTGAATACATAAAAGGATTCTAGAAAATTAAGTCGAGGGTCCTATACCAGGTATAGGAACCCAATCGAAATGTTAGTGACCTATCTAATAATCCCAATAAATTTTCCAAACTTTTCTAACAACATTCCTTAAACTCAAAATCCAACTTTAAACACTAAACAGTTTCCAAAATACAAAATCTCATTTCTTTAACATTGATAGATTCCACTTCAACCAATCCAGAACTTGAGACTAAAATTCTTAGGTTTCATTACAAAACCGTAGCCTCAAATAATCTCAGCAAAATAGCTAAACCATCCTCAATAATTATTCCCCAATTTTAACTATCAACCAAAAGATGGACATAATTAGAATCATAGTTCTGATTCATCATTTCCCACCAAACAGTAATAAAACCAAAACCAATCATGGCATCATATATTCTGTAAGTCGATGCAAAAATCTATGCCATGCAACATTTCCATAATTTCCTCTCCCAAAACAAAACATTTCCTTCACAAATAACCAACTTTAAGATAGTCACAACAAGCCATATGTCACCCAACAATATGCTACAAGGACAATACCAAAACAGGGAACCAACATACACTTGGTTTCATAGTCAAGACCATGGCTTAAACAAAAGAGCACAACATCAGATTTATCAGTGCAAAACAGAGAAAACAGGGGCATTATCCATCCAAAACAGCAAGGAAATCAAAACTGAACCAATTTGGCTGAGAGACCAAGAAATCCCTTACATATCCTTACCTCAATCGAAGGAATAGAGGAAGCTGATTTCCTCCTCTGCTTAGCCCCCCTCTCTCGTCCAAGACTGTCTGAAATCCAAGGGCCCCTTTCCAACAACAAAATAGGACCAAGAAAATCAAAGATATGAAATCGGCATTTCCATCAAAACTAAAATAGAATAGTGAGCTTTCCATCAATATTCTTCCATCAACAGCAACCAAACAGATTCAGGCATTCAACACTACTAACTGAAATCTAAAAATTCAAATGAAGCAATCCATTTGAAAACCCATCACCAATAGAACAGAATCGAGGGTTTTGTTTTTGCTTACCGGAGTTAGAAGCTCGGAGGAAGAAGCGCTCACTAGCTACTGGCACTCCAAATGTGCAGACTCGTCCACATTCGGTGCCTATTTGTTCGCAGCAGGAAGGACAGCTCGCAGCTCGAATGAACTGCGGGACACCTCACAGTTAGAAAGGTTCACGCAGACCGTTCTCCAGTCACTAGAATCGGTGATTTCAGCTGTCCTCGCGTCTTCTCTCGCGATTTGTCTCCCTCGTAAAACCTTACTCTCTCGGCTGAAGGAAAATAGGGGAATGAAATCCCCTTTCCTCTTCTTTTCGCGTCTACAGCATCCCACTGTCCTCTTTCCCCTTTTTATTTTTTTTACTCTTTATTTTATTTCTTCCCTTCACCCAATGCGTGACCTTCACGTTTCTTTGTCTCCTTTCCTTTTTTTCCAGTATACTTTTCTCATTTCTTTAACTCATCTCCTCTTTTATTTAAACATTTCTCTTCCATCCCTCTGTACATGTCCTCCTCCTTTTAAATCCATTACCCTTTCTTCCTACATGTCTTTCTTTCTTCTCATTTTTTTATAAACTTAATTCCTCATTATCTCAATTCTTTAATATCAATTTCCCTCTTCATTTATTATTCCAATGAACATGGCGGGATCTTTCCCCCTCATTTCTCAATTCCATTTTGCTTTATGTTTATTTCATATCTTAATTCCTTCATCCAATTACATAAATGCCTCTAGATATCAACATACATACCATACGTCAAATAATCACCTCTTGATCTGACTTATTCTGGGCATTGCCTGACAATGTTTGTAGCTCCTATTTAATTCTTCAAATTTCCATTATGCAAATTAAATTTTCCGTTTGGAAAAATTCTAACTCCACCGATTTGACTAATTGACCAAATTTGCATACGTGGCCGCTATACGATAATTCGGGTCGAATTTTCCATAATTTGATTGATGCCAACGTGAAAAATTTACACGTGGAATTTTTTATTTAAAAATTTCACGGGTTTTACAATTTCACTATTGGTGTGATGAAATATTTTAGCCAATGAGATGTCAACATGTGACCAAGATTAAATAAAGTAATTAATTATGTTTAATTTTAATTCACATGAGTTTTATTATAAATACGTTTAAATAGAAGGGCAAAGTGGTAATTTGAACAAGACAAATGGGATGAATAAATAACTTAACATTTATAATAAAATAAAATAAAATAAAACAATGGAACATCAGCTATATAGGTGATGTGTATCAAGAAAGTGAGGAGGAGAGGACATAGAGGGCATGGTGTAATATCTGGGGTATTTAATTTCGTGTAATTATTAAATTTAGTGAAAATGTGAGATATTTGAGTTTTTATAAAATGTTGAAATTTTAGGTAAATATATATACATACATATATATATATATATATTTGTTATTTAAGGGAATTATGGAATTAAAGATAAATATTAGATGAAATTAGGGGATGGAGCTGGCAGTCGATCTCGGCGGTTGATCGTATCCTACGAGATCGACGGCGTGATCGACCGGCGATGCTAAAGGCCAATTTTGGCGGACGATCAACGCACTGGTTGTCGATCACCCTTTAGTTGAAATGATTGGCTGCCATTTATTGTCAACTTCTAGAGGCGATATTCAATCGCAAGAAACGTAAAACCGTCCATGACAGCCTCCAAGAAACAAATAGAGAGCCTTAAAGAAAACTGTTCCGGAAAACTGTAATCCGTCGACCTCACAATAATCAATCAACTTTAACTCCCAAATTTTACGTGGGCTTGAGCTAAAACTTGGAAGGAATGTTCTCAACCCAATCACATTCATCTTGTCAAAATTTCATAAAGAAAACCAGTCTGGTTCAAGAGTTATGCTCTGAATACAAATGTTCCAATAACCAGGGTTTTAGTAGGAGAATTGACCAACGGACATTCAAAATGGGATATCTCGAATTGCATACATCAAATGAAGCAAATTTGGAAGGTAGCTCTCTGACTCAATCCTGAATAAATCTCCAGAAGAAACCAAATAGAGATGAATGACGCAAAGGCCTCAAACAGATACCATATTCAGTGACAATAATAGTTCAATAAGATAAACAGATTCAATAGCAAACAAATATTCTATCATGAACCAAATCCAATCAATATTCCATCAACGATTCCTTCAAGCAAGAATAGGCAAACATTCACCCTAACATTGAAATATCCAGGAACCAAAAAGAACAAACAAAATCTTCAAGAATCAAGAGTAACTTCAATAGAGTCTGCAGACCTCCTAGTGAGAGGTGCGACTTTGTGGTTGGCTGAAGACCAACACTCTCCAAGGATGGAATCTTCTTTTATCTCCACTCTACAATCCTTACCTCGAAGATAAGTGATTTTAAGAGACAATATCCCAAGGATTGCAAGGTTGAGAAGCTTCAAGAATCCCTTGCTTGGGTGATGGAGGAGGACGGTGCTAAGGGAAGGGGGAGGCCGCGGCTATGTTTCTTCAAAGAAACAAATTTCTCTTCAATTCCAAAACTGGTTCTTCTATTTGAAAATAGGGTATATAAAAATCTAAGGTTTTACAACAAAATCATAAAAGGACTAAAATATCCCTAGGTAGCAAAAGACTAAACAAACCCTTAATTAAAACAACAACAGTAAAATCTGAGTCTGAGTTTTGCTCTCTGAAACAAAGACATTTGACATAACAAATGGAGCCCAAATACAACTTTCAATAGCTCGTGTCAAACCTTTAGATGTTGGCTACATTTTGTATGAAGGACCAAAGTTGAAACGACACCATCCCGATTGTCAAAAATCCACTTGAACTGTCGGAGGTCAGAATCTAGGCAGAAAATCAGCTCACAATTTTTCCCCAAAGATTGTAAAATCTCCCTTAGCCCAAATGCCAACTTCAATGATGTTTATTTGATTCAAAGAAAACTGCAAAATAAAGAAAAAGTTATAGAATAAAAGAGCCCCTGGTTCGGGCTCAAGTTTCCGGAACTTGGGGCACATCAGTCCATCTTTGAAGCTCCAATGTCATCCAACGCTTCTCTCAACATTTTTCCTTCAAGGAGAGACTGAAGAGTCACTGAGTGATGAATAAATAAGATGTATGAGTGAGGAGTTTTTCTTTCGGGAAAAGAAAAATTGGAGAGGAGGAAGCAGTCTGTTATTTTTGTGAATTATTGTTGAATGGTGACGAGGTTTGTTCAGTTGCTGGAAGCGAAGGAAAGGAACACGAGGTAAGGAATATCGCATGTGGTTTGTCCGTAAGGACCTACATCACAGGAGTAGAATTGTTTGTTAAATATGTTGTTGTTTGTTCTCTGCAAGTTTTTGTTGATGTATAATTTGTTGATTTTTCCTGAGAATTATTGTTCAGTGTTATGAATTATTGCTCATGACCCTTTCTGTACGTTTTCCTTAATAAATTCCTTGTAATGGTAAGGCCTCTAATGATAGTTCTTTGCTCATGTTGTTCTTTGTATTTAGTTTATAGATAATAATGATGAAAGTAATCTAACTCGTCGATGAAGAAGAAATGAGTTGCATGTTTCTTTATTCCCTGCCATTAAATTGCTATTGTTATGTAAGTATAATTACTGAAATGTACTTCAAATGATTTCTTGTTATTAAACCTATCTATCTTAAAGCATTAATTTATTGTAAAAAATTATTTGTGGACTCATACCTCTATGAGAATATTTCACTGATTAATAAGTTGATTTTCTTCAACATGAATTTCTGCAAAGAGTAAGACTACCCTGGTATGTTTTGTAAATAAAATTACAGCATGTTTTCTTTTATAGTATGTTATATGTTCTTAATGCATAGCGAGTTTAATTGTTAACTTCACTGTTAGATAAATATACATAAATTAGGAAGTTGTCTTGTTGGAAATAGAACTATAAATATATGTTGGAAATGATGTGTGAAAAATAAATGAATAGGTATGTTGTATTTCTGTTAGAGTAAGTGGTATAATTGAAAGCATACTTAGTGTTAAATTGTATTCATTGTTTGTTAGTTGTTTGTGATATTGTCTGTGATATATGAATTGTTATGTGTGACATTCATGTAGACATGTTAGTAGAATTGCAAGTAATGCATTGCATGGGCTAATAATGAAGATAATAATGGTGTTTTCTACGTCAGTTCGAAGACTTAAAAGGTTGCTCACATGTAGAAAACATCTCGTTTGAATAAGTTCACAGATTGAAGAGGTTGCTCTTACTCAATAGGTGGTGAGTTCGGATACTGAAGAGGTTGCTCTCACCCAAATGGTAATAAATGTAAATGTAAGTGGGCTCATATTTACTGAGTTCGGAGACTGAAGAGGTTGCTCTAACGTAAAAACGAATCGAAGTGGTGAGTTCGGAGACTGAAGAGGTTGCTCTCACCCAGCTTATGAATATATTGGACTTATGCATATAGAGTTGTTATAGAAGTTACAGTTGCATTTACTTTTATATTCCTTATTGAGCAATAGGCTCATTATTCCTCCTGTGATGTTGGTATGAATTGTGAGCCAATTGAGGTGAACATTGGAGAAGTGTGATGCGATGCGATGCAAGCTTGTGTTACCATGCGCAAAACAACCTCGGGGGTTATGGCTCTAATGAATAAAAGTTATTTTAAATGCATATGACATTGTTATGGATTTTAAGTATTTTATTCATCTTATTTTTGTAAGACAATTAATGTTTTTATTCTGCGTAACGTACTTTGATGTTTTTCAATTAAATATATTCTAATGAGATTTTAAAATGTTTAAAATTTTACAAAAAATTCAGAAATGGAAATAGGTTGTTACAATGATGGTATCAGAGCATAATCGAGTCTAAGACAGTTCTTTAGACTGTTGGTAACATGAGATTGGTCGCGGCATGCTTCTTCAACTGTAAGTGTTTTGTTACATTGTTTATCGCGCTAAAAGTATGAATTGCTCTATTAGTATAGAATTGATGGGCTAGTGTAAATTGCTTATAGTTGCTTAGTTTTATTAGTATTTTTTATATAAAATATTGTGTAATAGATAATTAATTATTCTAGAAAAATTTTAATTAGGTTTAATTAGGAACATTAAACTCGTAAGTATAAATAAAATATAAGTAACCCATTTTGCCTAATAAAACTAAATACTTCCTGAAGTACATTCCTTACAATAATTAATTAGCATTTTGAAATAGCTTATGTTGAACAAAAACAATAATATTGTAGGATAATAGAATGGCAAGAGGAACCAGAGGAAACGTTCAAGCCAATATTGTGAATGATAACGATAACGATAGAAATGGAGCTACTGGATATGAGAATATTATTGGTCAAGAGAATAATGCTCCATGCGATGGCAGAAATGACGTTTAGGATCACCTAACAACAATTGTGGAATGCCTTGCAGAAAGGGAGAATGGGAATGAGAATTAACGTCAATTGGTGGTTCCAGTAGAAGCTGGTTGGGAGAATTTTAGGAGACTTAAACCTCCTTGTTTCAATAGGAATATCATTGATGTCGTTTATGCTGAGGAGTGGATTTGGTCTTTGCAGGACATGTTTGAATATACAAAGATAAGGAAAATTGAGAAGGTTTCGTGTGCTGTGTACCTGTTGATTCAAGATACGAGGTTCTTGTGGGATACTGTTAAGGTGGCGTGCAATATTCGAGCTTTGACATGGGATCAATTTAAAGAGATTTTCTATGAGAAATACTTCAGCCAAGCTGTTCGATCAAAGAAGTTATTGGAGTTTGTTCTGTAGCACCAAATTAGAATTGCATCTAAATATGTGAGGAAGTTTGAAGCACTCTCTTGGTTTGCATCACACCTGGTGGCAAACAATGAGCACAAGGTCCATCAGTTTGTCCATGGACTGAGAGTCGAGATTCTCAGGGGAGTTAAGATTTCTGGTACTTAGGGCATCCCTTATTCAAAGATTGTTGCTAAGGCATTAGAAGTTGAGGATGCTGAGTTAATGGTGGCTCAACAGTGTAAGGCGAATCAGAAATTTTGGAAGAATGATCTTAATCAAGAACAAAAGGGTGAACCCATGATGAACAAAGGGACAAAAAGACCTTCAGAATATGAAGTACAACAGATGAAGGATAAACGCCCAATGAATATGACAAACACTGCCCCACCGAATGTGAGGACTCAATAATTTAATAAATGTTCGAAGTGTAAGAAGAACCATTTTGGGGAATGCAGAGTGGGTACTGGTCGGTGTTGTAAGTGTGGGGAATCTGGGCATATTGCAAGATTCTACTCATTGGTGGATCCAGTGGCATGGCACCAAGAGTTTTTTCTCTATATGGTGAGGAGGCACTTGAAGTACAAATGGATGACATGGCGGGGGATGACCAGCCTGCTGTGGTGTCAGGAACAATTTACGTTAATGATACAGCGGCGTATGTTTTATTCGATTCTGGTGCTACTCATTCCTTCAATTCGAAGGAATTTAGTACAAGGACAAATTGTTTCCCTAAATTAGAAGAAAGTAATTATCGTGTCCTCCTACCCTCCAGGAAATACCTAATTACCAATGGAATCGTAAGGGCTTATGCCATAAAAATAAACAAACAAATTTTCCATGTTGATCTAATTGTCATGGACATGAAGGGATATGACATTATCTTGGGTATTAACTGGTTATCCCAACACCAAGCGATAATTAATTGTAGAAAAAGAGAAGTATTGTTTTTATCCCCCGATGGCGAATAACATATGTTTATTGGAGTCAAGGAAAAAGGTAGATTGACTATGATCTCTACGCTTAAGGATGATCAGTTAATGAGAAATGGAGATGAAGGGTTTCTCGTTAACATATTGGATACGACGCTTGCATCAAAACCAAATATTGAGTGGATTCCCATTGTTCAAGACTTTCCATATGTTTTTCTGGACCAACTTCCTGGATTACCTATGGATCAGGAAATCGAGTTTGTGATTGACCTTCATCCAGGAAAAGAACCAATTTCAAAGAATCCATACAAAATGGCCCCAACTGAATTAAGAGATTTGAAGGTCCAACTGGACGAGTTAATTAGCAATGGATTCATTGGCCCCAATTTTTCACTGTGGGGTGCACTAGTGTTATTTGTAAGAAGAAGGATGAGTTAATGAGGATATACATCTGTAATACCCCGGTACCAATTTTTCCCACATATGTGATATAATCAACTTGGAAATGATATTATACAATTCATCACGTGACCTTACTCGTTAATTATGACATATATTCGTGGGTAAAAGTCATGGGATAGAAAGTTAATTTCAAAAAAGGGAGAAAAATCTGGTGTGGGTGTTTTTAGACGCCTGCGGATGACACTTCGGACAAGACATGTTGTCTGCAAATGCTTTGGACGTTGTCTCGAGAATTGGGACGACTCAAGATGTGACTTCACTTTGTTTTGGGATTTCAAACGACTTCGAATGATTTCGGACGATTGCGAACGCAGGCAAACATTATGAGTTTGAATCTGTCCAAATTCTGGGCGAATTTGGATGCACGCAGACGATATCTTAGACTCCATTTCGCGTCAAGTCCTGAATTCAAATAGTACAAGCAGAAATAGGATGCGTCCTCCCGTCTGAAAACTCGTTTTAGACTGTGACATTTTGGCCTTGCTGACGTGAAGACCGAATCCGTACTTGTCCAGATCCTCGCAGATCAGCGATAGAACTGATTTAAAATTAGAACAAAAATGACACTTAGCCAATAAATCGCCACCTCAAGACACAAAATCGCATGACCAGGCTGACTAGCAGGGATTTGTCCACTGTTCTACCTGCTGGACGTACGAGTGGTCTGCACAACATATGTTTATTGGAGTCAAGGAAATAGGTAGATTGACTATGATCTCTACGCTTAAGGCTGATCAGTTAATGAGTAATGGAGATGAAGGGTTTCTCGTTAATATATTAGATACGACGCTTGCATCAAAACCAAATATGGATTGGATTCCCATTGTTCAAGACTTTCCAGATGTTTTTCTGGACCAACTTCCTGGATTACCTCTGGATCAGGAAATCGAGTTTGTGATTGACCTTCATCCTGTTATAGAACTAATTTCAAAGAATCCATAAAAAATGGCCCGAACTGAATTAAGAGATTTGAAGGTTCAACTTGAGGAGTTAATTAGCAATGGATTCATTCGCCCCAATTTTTCACCGTGGGCTGTACTGGTGTTATTTGTAAAGAAGAAGGATAAGTCAATGAGGATGTGCATCTGTAATACCCCGATACCAATTTTTCCCACATATGTGATGCAATCAACTTGGAAATGATATTATACAATTCATCGCGTGACCTTACTTGTTAATTATGACATATATCCGTGGGGAAAAGTCGTGGGATAGAAAGTTAATTTTAAAAATGGGAGAAAAATCTGGTGTGGGTGTTTTCAGATGCCTGTGGATGACACTTCAAATGAGACACTTTGTCTGCAAACACTTTGGACGTCGTCCCGAGAATTGGGATGACTCAGGATGTGACTTCACTTTGTTTTGGGATTTCAGACAACTTCGAACGATTTTGGATGATTGCAAACGCAGGAGGACATTATGAGTTTAAATCTGTCAAAATTCTAGGTGAATTTGGATGCATGCAGACGATATCTCAAACGCCATTTCCCGTCCAAATCCTAAATTCGAACAGTACAAGTAGAAATAGGATACGTCCTCCCATCTGAAAACTTGTTTTAGACTGCGACATTTTGGCCTTGTGGACGATGCGGATGTGAAGACCTCATCCGCACTCATTCGGATCCTTGTAGATCAGTGACAGAACTGATTTAAAATCAGAACAAAAATGACACTTAGCCAATAAATCGCCACCTCTCGACACAAAATCGCATGACCAGGCCGACCAGCAGGGATTTGTCCACTGTTCCACTTGCTGGACGTACAAGTGGTCTCCAGGTAAGTCTCCCCATTGCGCCCCCCCCCCCCCCCCCCCCCTCCCGCTATTTACCTCCAAGCAAATTCATCCTGGGAATTCTCTTCTCTCAGGTGGAATTCTTGCGTGAAGGAAGCTGCTGTGTTTGTGAAGGAGACGCCAGTGAAGGTAAGGGTTTGGTAGTCGTTGGCTTGAGGAAGCCCTACCCACAAGTATATTTTGTTGACTGTGATTTTCTTAAGCTTTGTGGGAATAATCGTTCCTGTTATCCCATGAATGCCTTGTTCAGATTTTTGGTTGTTGTTGTGTTGCCCTTAAATGCCTATTATCTTCATGAGTGATTGTTATTGTGTTGGGTGTTAAGTGTGAGTTCTCTGTAGTTATATTTTTGTAGTAGAAACTATCAAGCTTAATAGAAGAAAGTTGCAAAACATGAATAAAGCCTAACTGTTGCTATGAAGAGATGAATTGAACAAACTATGCAAAGATGAACTGAACTAGAAACTAGTGTTTTATGAGGTTTCATTTTGGGATATCCCTATGTTGTTTTTCATTACACTGCATATTGCCTTATTCACTATTAGTCCTTGTAGTAGAGGCATGTCTTATTGTTACATTCCTCCATTAAACGTCATTGTTTGTTATCTAGTTAAAAGCATGAATTCATTGTTTTGTTATCTATATTCTCATTGTTGCGGTTATCTTTATTGGAGCATTACTCGCTCTTCACTTCTCCGCTGTGTTAGCCAAATGAAAGCACGTTAATACCCATGTACTTCTGTTTCATTTCAGTCATTTAGAAGCAAACATCGTTGTTTCATGATTTGCTACGATTAGTCGATTTAAAACATGCTTGGATGTTCATATTCCCTTGCTGTTTCGTTTTAGTCGATGAAAAGCATATTTTCGCCATTCGTTCGGTTTGTTATCCACTGCAGTATTGGTTTAACAGAAGCATGTTTAGTATCTGATACTACTGTTTCTATTCAGTCGTTAAAAAGCATATTCTCACTGTTTCCTTTGATATTACTTGTTAAAACTCTTTACTCAAAACATTTTGCAGAAGAAGTAACAGAAATTCTTTTATAAAACGCAGCATAATTAAAACGAAACATTAAAGTAATATTAAATAATTTACAAACCATTTTACAAACCATTTCCTTTTAAAACTCTTTAGCCCAGCTAGCCACAAGATCCACCCGTGCCAATCCTTCATCAACTGTCTTTAACATGTTCACATGTTTCTCGTACGATACCTATATCAGAAGACCTAAACTAATGAGCCTATTGTTCAGTAAGTGATAGACTAAATGCAATGCATATGATGCATGATCACACGATGCATTACAGAGGAGAACCGTATCTCGTCTATTAGTCGGGACGATGGATAAGTCAGTTGCTCTCGTGGCTTAACCTATGGTTCCGACGAGGAACCACGCCAATAGGGGTGTCACCACGAGCCATACCCAGTCGTTTTGTTTAAGACATTGGGGATTTCAGTATAAGATAATTGAGAATCTTACGATTCTCATGGCTTAACCGTACTTCACCGCTCCCTAAGTGGGAGTAGGCACTCCAATAGGGGTGTCACCACGACAACCATTCTCAATCTTCTTGAACCCCCACATGCCTATTTACATATGTTTTAGGATGACATACAATATACTTGTGCCTAAATACAGTCCTATATGATGATATAAATAAACATAACATTAAAAGAACTTAAATCTAGTAAACCCATAGCATGTAACCCTAATTCTTACGATGTGGGGTGGAATACCAAAACACAGTAAGTATCAACTTACTTGGAGAGTCCGAGACGCGTTCTAGCACTTCATCTTTCTTCTTTTAATTAATACCTCAAAATTAATAACATTCATTCACTTAGTTTCATAACCCACGACGACTAACAGTTGCAACATTTAACTTAATAAACAACATAGGCTAATTTCCTTAACCTCACCCATTTTCCTACCGATTCCATGAAGCAGTAATCTATAAGAGAGCAACTGTGATTTACAGATCTTTAAACCCAACATTTTTCTTCATTTCGATTCATCATATTGACAAACCACTGGTCAATCACAGTAAATGAACAAAGGAACAAACTCCCAATAACATAGCACACCCACAACCCTCAACATCCAATAACAATATCCTAAAGTACACAACAACTAATCAAGCGTTTAGAACTAATTACTTCAACATGGATAACAACAGGACTCAGCCATCGAACCTAAATCCCAACATTCTTTTATCTTTATCAGAACATAACTCATTAGTGCAACAATAACATATAAACATTCCACTGCTATATATTTACTTCTTCGCCTCACTGCTTAACAGTTTCTAACAGACATCGAAAAACAAAGATAACCCAAACATACTCCAAACCGACATCACAAGAGCAAAACACAGAGGAGAACCTTACCTTGCAACTTCACAGTGGACATTCCCCTGCAGCAAATCCTTTAGAGTAATACTAATAGTACTAGACTACACTCACCTATCACACCAAATCCTTCACATTCACAAGTACACTCTCTCAACAACAGTTGTAGAATTGAAAGCAAAAGAGAATTCTTACCTCATATAGACAGAAGGTGAGAGAGGGAAGAAAGCTGGCAGCTGCAACAGGGATAAAATGCAAGAGGAGACTGCCATATCCCCCAATTCAAGAGGGAGAGAGGTCCAATGTCCCATTGCCACGTGGAAAAGCCTTCCAATCCTATGGGAGAGGCCTGGCGTTGCAAAAGGAGGTCTGGGGAGAGAGAGCTTAGTGTGTGAGACAAGAAATCAGAAGAGAGAGAGTGTAGATTTTTGACTTTTTGGACATTACCAGGCGTCGACGCCAGATTTTGGACAATATCCATGTGTCTGAAAATGCATAAAATCGAATACAGATTCACTTTCACAACGTCCGCGTCGTCCACCCCAGATTTTGGACGAGATCGAGGCGTCCAAAATCACACAGAATTGAATACAGATTCAAATTAACAACGAACACGTCATCCGCGCCCGTTTTGGGACGAGTCAGAGGCGTCCAAAAACGTATAGAATTTGTACAGATTCATTGCGGATGCAAATTGCTTCTTCTGCAAGTCGTCCAAATTGTCCCAGATTTGTATAGATTCATTACGGACGCGAATCTCTTCGTCCGCTTCGTCCGCAATTCGTCTGAAACACACTGTACACATTTTCTCTTAAGTTTCACACTTAGATTATTTTCCCAATATTAACCCTATAATTTCCAAGCATAATTTAATGCGTATCGTCACGCAACATGACATAATCATCACCCAATAACTCCCCCAAATTATACTAATAATTCCTTCCTCTATAATACCCCAGTAAATACCCTGGTAATTATTTGACTAATCGAACACCCCCGATTACTTTTCTAATTCATCCTTTTTAAACTCCAATATAATAAGTCGGGGTATTACATTCCTCCCTCCTTATAGAAATTTTGTCCTCGAAATTTTGCTCAACGTAACTATCCCTTCCAGTTACAACTCAGCTTAACTTCTCATATTCAATTTTTTACTATCGTCGAAAAGATTACATCACTTCTAGTTTTATAGGGCACAAGAACCTAGCAGAAATTCCTATTTCACATCAAGGTCACCAAATTGTCAACTTCATTTGTCATAGAAGAAAAGTTTTCGTCCAAATTTATTTCTTTTCACCAGACAAGTCATGTCAAATTATCTAATATGCACAACTTTACTGCACTTTGAAGATCCTAATCCTTCCAAATTTTCATCCTTATTCATAAAATTCCACATTTCTTCGTGTCACTCCCAATAAAATATAACCTTGGGCAACCACTTCTAGTTTTATAAGTCATAACATGACAATTGTTGACAAAAGAACCACTTTCATTTCACTTAAAACGTCACTTCTATCTGGCTTGACATCTATTAAATTAATTTCTTTTATTACTCAACCATTAAATTGAAAGTGATATTCCTACATTCTCTAGTCATTTCATCACTTGATTCCTCTTTGACCAATATAGTTTTGAACTTCATCCATTGGTAAATCACTTAAATTCAATTCCTCAAACATTTTACCCTCAATTAAGTCGTTCTTCACTTTTCCAATATCAACGATACCCAACGAAAGGTGAGAGCAATCACCGTACATTGTCACATATAATCCTAACAAACTATATACACGACAAACGCCTACGTTGTTTTTAACATACACCCTACAACTCTCAATTCTAGTGTGTTCCAACCACTATTGTCGTGTAGAATAAAATCTCATTCACTTTGTTCTTTTGGCTTAGCATGCTCAATATGCTTTTTACAATGCGGATCCATCCATCCGATCTTGTTGGATCATAAACCCCCTTCTTTAAACCATAGTGGTTTAGTTGTTTCAGTCATTAACACTTAGAATATTTGGGAAAGATACATTAATGATTTCTTCATTCCCCCACAGTCTTGGTTTCCATACCCGTATCTGTGTCTGTATCTGTTTCTATTTTGGTTGTGGACAATGAAACCTTAATCCATTATTTATTACCCTTAACAATTCCTTTAATTAAATCCATTAGCAATAGATTCAGAATATCAACCAATTTCATTTCACGATTCTCTCGGTAAACCAATCATCAATAAGTTCGAGCAACAACTTAGCGGATCTTCAAACTTATATCTTATCATACAATAGGTAACTCTTATATATATGACAGACTTCCAACTGTAAGTTAAAACCGAAATTGAATCATCTCAAGTCTATCTTCTGATCCGAGTCAATTATTAATGTTCACTATCCGCCACACTTTAACGTACAGTGTACTACCCTACCTTTTAGACCGATTCTTTATCATATCATTCAACTTAAGAGAATCCCTTAAATCTATAAATTAAAACCTTCAGACCTAACAGTTTCCGAAATTCATCAATTTACGAGCAAGTTGAAATTCGACTTAGAGGTAGTAATTATTCATTACACATATGCACTTCCCAACCATTTTCTAAGTCGCAACACGAGGACTTCCCAAGTGGTCACCCAACTTAGTACTACTCTTGCTGAAGAACTTTTAACTGTGGAGTTCTGATAGGATCCGGTGCATTAGTGCTCGTATGGTCGCACTCGAGATGGAGAACTTAAATCAAATTCCACACAAACCCTACTATTCATTTTAAACTTTCCTCTAACTCAACCAATTACCAAAATATTATGCCTTAGACTACAATCCATAATGTCAACCCGTAAGTGTCATAACCATCTCATTTTCATCCTTGATTTTAATCTAAGTCAGTTGTATCAACAGATCATATTTTCAAATCTCCAGTTCATGACAAAATCTAACCTATCTAGGAGACAACACTCAATTAGTTTTTCATTTTGACCTAAAATGGCTCCTCATCCTAGTTCAAATTAAATTCCTAGCTTAACCCAGCAATCACAATATCAAATTTCCAACGTTCCATTGCTAAATATCTAAACATTCTTTACATATCCTTAATAATTTTTGATTGAGTGGATAAGCACTTGACTAACTAATTATCGTCTTCATAATTCAGCTTAGTCACCAACACACAATGTTTTTCCTTCTCAAAATAAATCTACCATATACCTAACTTCTTGTAGCGTAGACGATCTTGCTAATTTGTCTACTTCATGCAGAGCTTAATTCCCACTTATCCCTTTTCCAATAAAATTTTAGGCAGAGTCTCCCTTATTTCTTTACTCCCTCAAAGCTAATTCCTGCACTCAAAACCCAAGCAATTCCAGTATCGTCTATCTTTTTATCATATCAATCATTCTAGTTTATTCAAATAACCATGATTGTCTACATCAATTACGATCATCCCAAATACTGCACTATTTTTATTACATTTTCTATAAATTTCTCCGAATATCAGGATTGTTGTCTCACCAACAAAACTTAAGAAAAGAACTAATTATAATACTTACAGTTAATGGAATATTCCCACGTTGAAGCTTGTGCTGGCAGGTAGTATACAGAATCAGTTTTAAAACCCGGGACGCTCTGATACCAACTATAACGACCTTGGTTTTTTATTTACTTTAAAATCGTGTGAAATTTAAAACTTTTTCTTTTATAAAATCACAGTGAAACTTTTCTTATAAAAACCAATCGTTAAAACTCTTTACTTAAAACATTTTGCATAAAAAGTTATAAAAATTCTTTTATAAAACGCATCGGAATTAAAATGAAACATTAAAGAATATTAAATAATTAACAAACCATTTTACAAACCATTTCCTTTTAAAACTCTTTAGCCCAGCCAGCCACAAGATCCACCTGTGCAAATCCTTCATCAACTGTCTTTACCTGTTCACATGTTTCCCGTACAATACCTATATCACAAGACCTAAACTAATGAGCCTATTGCTGAGTAAGTGTTAGACTAAATGCAATGCATGATGCATGATCACACGATGCATTACAGAGGAGAACCATATCTCGTCTGTTAGTCGGGACGATGGATAAGTCAGTTGCTCTCTTGGCTTAACCTATGGTTCCGACGAGGAACCACGCCAAAAGGGGTGTCACCACGAGCCATACCCAGTCGTTTTGTTTAAGACATTGGGGATTTCAGTATAAGATAATTGAGAATCTTACGATTCTCATGGCTTAACCGTACCTCACCGCTCCCTAAGTGGGAGTAGGCACTCCAATAGGGGTGTCACCACGACAACCATTCTCAATCCTCTTGAACCCCCACATGCCTATTTACATATATTTTAGGATGACATACAATATACTTGTGCCTAAATACAGTCCTATATGATGATATAAATAAACATAACATTAAAAGAACCTAAATCTAGTAAACACACAGCATGTAACCCTAATTCTTACGATGTGGGGTGGAATACCAAAACACAGTAAGTATCAACTTACTTGGAGAGTCCGAGACGCGTTCTAGCACTTCATCTTTCTTCTTTTAATTAATACCTCAAAATTAATAACATTCATTCACTTAGTTTCATAACCCACGACGACTAACAGTTGCAACATTTAACTTAATAAACAACATAGGCTAATTTCCTTAACCTCACCCATTTTCCTACCAATTCCATGAAGTAGTAATCTATAAGAGAGCAACTGTGATTTACAGATCTTTAAACCCAACATTTTTCTTCATTTCGATTCATCATATTGACATACCATTGGTCAATCACAGTAAATGAACAAAGGAACAAACTCCCAATAACAGAGCACACCCACAACCCTCAACATCCAATAACAATATCCTAAAGTACACAACAACTAATCAAGCATTTCGAACTAATTACTTCAACATGGATAACAACAGGACTCAGCCATAGAACCTAAATCGCAACATTCTTTTATCTTTATCGAAACATAACTCATAATGCAACAATAACATATAAACATTCCACTGCTATATATTTACATCTTCGCCTCACTACTTAACAGTTTCTAACAGACATCCAAAAACAGAGACAACCCAAATATACTCGAAACGACTTCACAAATTACCCAACAAAGTCATCCAACAGAGGTTGTCAATACCTTCAGCATTCAATATTTCATACACAAACAGCAAGGAGAGGAAGTCAAACTTACCTAAACATCACGGCAGTAAACACCAAAATCTCCAGCCGATTCCCTCACAATTGCCTTCCAGAGTAGTTTTCACTTCACTCTTCACGACTCATTGCCATCACACTTCATGGCTTTCACTGCAACACTTAATGGAGGAATAGAACACTCGAGAAACAGCCAATGTCTCTAACTTCTCAAACATCCAATAACGCCTTCACAGTGGAAAGTTCTTCACGAGAATCCCTTCAGAGAAATGGTTGTACAATTACCCATCACACTCACAATGCTCTTCATTTACACTCAGCTCACACCATGTTCACAAAGCACTCCACAAGGCACTCACTTAACACTTCAATGTCATCCAAGAGCAAAACACAAAGGATAACCTTACCTTCCAACTTCATGGTGGACATTCCCCTGCAGCAAATCCTTTAGAGCAATACTAATAGTACTACACTACACTCACCTATCACACCAAATCCTTCACATTCACAAGTACACTCACTCACCAACAGTTGTAGAATTGAAAGGAGAGGAGTTCTTACCTCATATAGATGGAAGGTGAGAGAGGGAAGAAAGCTGGCAGCTGCAACAGGGATAAAATGCAGGAGGAGACTGCCAAATCCCCCAATTCAAGAGGGAGAGGTCCAATGTCCCATTGCCACATGGAAAATTCTTCCAATCCTATGGGAGAGGGCTGGCGTTGCAGAAGTAGGTCTGAAGAGAGAGAGCTTAGTGTGTGAGACAAGAAATCAGAAGAGAGAGACTGTGAAATATAAATGGGTTTCGTAGATTTTTGACTTTTCGGACGTTACCAGGCGTCTGCGCCGGATTTCGGATGATATCCATTCGTCCAAAAATGCATAAAATTGATTACAGGTTCACTTTCTCAACGTCTGCACCAGTTTTTGGACGAACCCAAGGCGTCTGAAATCACACAGAATTGAATACAGATTAAAATTAACAATGACTACATCATATGCGCCCATTTTTGGATGAGTCAAAGGCATCTGAAAAGCCATAGAATTTGTATAGATTTATTGCGGACGTAAATTTCTTCGTACGTAAGTCGTCCGAATTGTCCCAGATTTGTACAGATTCATTGCGGACGCGAATCTCTTCGTCTGCTTCATTCGTAATTCGTTCGAAATACACTGTACACATTTTCTCTTAAGTTTCACACTTAGTTATTTTCCCAATATTAACTCTATAATTTCCAAGCATAATTTAATGCGTACCGTCACGCAACATGACATAATTATCACCCAATAACTCCACCAAATTATACTAATAATTCCTTCCTCTATAATACCTAGTAATTATTCGACTAATTCGAACACCCCCGATTACTTTTCCAATTCATCCTTTTTAAACTCCAATATAATAGGTCAGGGTATTACATATGATCCGCTATCCTAATTCAATGATGCTCGTTGCTATTATTAATTTAGAAGCATGTCTTCACTGCTTGTTCCGTTATCTCTCGCTACTGTTTATAGTCGTTTAGAAGCATGTTCTCTTGCTCCATTTCGTCATTTAAAACGCTGCCATTTATTATTATTTTCGAAGCATGTTTCCCCATTTGTTTAGACTTGTTATTCACTACTATTTTAGTCATTCAAGAGCATGTTCCGCTATCCCTACCCTATATTATTTTGCTGCTGCATATGATAGATAAAATGCATGTTTGCATGTTCGTTGTTCTGTTAATACTTTGCTACTGTAGTAGTCAGTTTGGAAGCATAATTAGCGTTTAGTTTCTACTATTATCATCATTTGAACCTTTGATATTTCACTACTGTAGTAGTCAATTTAAAAGCGTAATTAGTGTTTATTGTCTGCTATTTATCATCATTTGAGCAGCACGTTTCACGATTCCATTTCGATTATTATTAGTCACCGTTGTTTAGTCATTCAGAAGCATGTTTCGTTATTTCACTTCGTTACTTATTTCAATAATCGTACACTGCCCCATGTCGTCTAGTTCGTTCGTTGTCATATGATTTCATTCATTTAATAGTATGTGGTTTGTTAGCCTTTAGCATGTTAGAAAAATTTCTTGTAGAATGCTTCCAAGAATCTCTTACTAAATTTGTCATTTGCATTCCTTTTTGGTTGCCTTTTGTATATGTGGATGCACTTTCTTGTTGCTCTTATGTGTTTTGAATTTTGCTCTTTTATTGTTAGTTATAGTACCTTCAAAGTATTGTCATTAATATTCATGTACATGTTATTTAATTAGTAGTGTCCCCATGTATCATATGATAGAAACAAAGTAGGGAGTACCCCCTCGGGGTGGTACTCACATGCAAGAGTGAGGAAAAATGATAAGAAAAGAATGTTTCAGGATGGGCAGGATACGCCTATCACTGGAAGAAACCCTGAGGGTGCGATACGCCGGAAGGGAAGAAACCTTGAAGGTGGGATATGCCAAAAAGGGATAGAAAAAGGAATTGGGTGGTGGATGGGTAGCGGAACTAGTCCGCGACTAGGCAAAGCCCCCTACCTTAACGAGAACGGGGACCTGGTTGCAAGTAAAGGGTTAGGTCCGACCAACAACTCCATCCCCTAAGAACCCTCCAATCTCTAGCTCGATGTACCAGTAAAGAACCAAAGAACCAACGACTTAATGAAAAGATTGGTTTGGGTGACCCCCATTCCAAAAGAACTAAAGAAAGACATAATCATATGCATAATTGTATTAACCCATTTCCTTATTGGGCGTAAGCTCACGTCTTTACTTGTGGTGTAGGTAACGAAGTGATTCTCTCAGGAGCAGATGAAGCCATTCCCGTGCAGCCTGTGGTAGACCTGGAGGAGACGACAGTGGAGTAGTAGTATGATAACTAGTAAATGAAGAAGAAGTAATTTTGTAAGGGCTAATGTCAAGATTCGTTTTGTGAACGTTAATTTTCCTCTTTTTGACCATTTTAGAATTCTTGTTCAGGATAATATTTTGGAAATTTAAATCTTAGACTTTTGTTAACGTTTTAAGTGATGCTTCAATTATGCTTCCGATAAATTTATAAATCGTAGTTTTGCCCCGAGTTAATTAACCGTTTTAATAAGTTAATAAAGATAGAATTTTGGTGCTCTGGTTTTAATTGTTGAAAGGTTTCTAAATAATGTTTTTCCTTATTTCTATCGTTTAGTAAAAACTTAAAATTTTAATGTACTTTTAAGACAAGTAAGAATGTTTCTTGAAACGTTTTTCGCTTGTTCCCAAAAGATTTAATATCTTAACGTAACGTTAAGACAAGAATCTCGGTCGTTACAACATCGATTATCGCAAGCCAAATAAAGTAACTACTAAGAACCGATATCCTCTTCCAAGAATTGACGATTTGTTCTATCAATTGCTTGGAGCTTGTGTCTTTTCACAGATCGACCTCCGATTTGGATATTATCAGTTGAAGGTTAAGCCTGGTGACATTCTTTAGACATCATTCAAGACGCGATATGGACACTATGACTTCCTGGTAATGTCAAGAATTAATTAATGCCTTGGCGGCATTTATGGATTTGATGAATCAGGTCTTTAGTGAGTACTTGGATAAATTCATCATTGTATTTATTGATGAATACTAATTTACTCGCGCTCTGAGGAGGAACATAGAAAGCATTTAAGGATTTCTCTGTCTATATAGGCAAGCCATAAGTTGTATGCGAAGTTCTCAAAATGTGAGTTTTGGTTAAGTAAAGTGAGTTTTCTCGGCCACATAATTTCCAAGCAAGGAGTTGAAGTGGACACCTGCAAAGATTCAGGCGGTAGTTGAATGGTCGCAACCAAGGAAAGTGGGGGAAGTAAGCTTTCTTGGTTTTGTGGGATATTACAAGAGTTTATAAATGGATTTTCAAGAATTGCACTACCCTTAACGGGATTAACAAAGAAAAATGCATAATTTTAGTGGACGAACGAATGTGAGGAGAGTTCTCAAGAGCAAAAACATTGTCTAACTTCGGCTCCTGTCTTGGCCCTGCCCATTGATTACGGTAATTTTTGCATCTATTGCGATGCTTTTAAGAATGGATTGGGCGCCGTACTTATGCAAAATGGAAAGGTAGTTGCATACGCCTCTAGACAATTGAAACTGTACGAGGCAAATTATCCCACACACGATCTGGAACTTGCTGCGGTCTTATTTTCTCCTAAGATATAGAGACACTATCTGTATGGACAGTGATGTGAAATCGTTTCGGACCATTAAAGTTTAAAATACATCTTTACCTAGAGGGGATTGAATATGAGACAATGACAGTGGTTGGAGTTGGTGAAGGACTATGACTGTGAAATTAAGTATCACTCTGGAAAAGTAAATGTGGTGGCTTATGCTCTTAGTAGAAAAATGGAAGTTATGAACATGGTACATGAAGAAATACCGGATGAAATCTACTCGGATATTCAAAATCTGAATATACAGTTGGTTACTACATAGTTAACTACTCTTTTATCCACTTTGACATTAAACCTTCATTACTAGAAAAGATTAAAGATGCAAAAATTGAGGATAAGAAGTCTGGAGATTTTAAACTGAACCCCAATCTTGAAAAATACCAATACTATTCCATCTCCGGCGATGGAATTGTGAAATTTAAAAATAGGTGGTATGTACTAAGAAAGTCAGAATTACGATTAGCAATCTTAAGCGAAGCACATTCCTCAAGTTTTTCTATCCACCCCGGCTATAACAAGATATGTAAGGACCTCAAGTCACATTACTTCTTGCCTGGGATGAAATATGATATTGGAAAATATGTCGCTTTATGTCACGTATGTCAACAGGTGAAAGTAGAGCACCAAAGACCTAGGGGAATTTTAAAACCAATGCCTTTACCTGAATGGAAATGGTAGCATGTCACTATAGACTTCGTTTCGTGTCTACCCAAGACTATAAGAGGACAAGATGCAATTTGGGTGATTGTCAATAGGCTAACCAAGGTTTCTCATTTCTTACCGGTAGCTATGACTTATAAGATTGATCAAATTTGCTAGGTAGTATGTTAAAGAGATTGTACGCCTAGATGGGGTACCTGTATCTATTGTGTTTGACCGAGATCCTAGATTTACCTCCACATTTTTGAAAAGTTTAAACAAGACTATGGGTACGGAGTTAAAGTTTAGTACAACTTTCCATCCACAAACTGATGGACAGAGTGGGCAAACAATTCAAATATTGGCGGACAAGTTGCGGGCATGTGTATTAGAATTTCATATTGGATGGGGGAGAATGCTTTCATTAGTTGAATTTGCCTACAACAATAGCTTCCAAGCTATGATTGGAATGGCACCTTACGAGGCCTTGTATGAACGAAAGTGTAGGTCTCCCTTGCATTGGGATGAGGTCGGTGATGTGGCGACCCAAATTTTCATCTTTTCTTAAAAATAAGGAAAATTTTAAAATTTGATTAAATGACTAAAATCTTCATTGAAATCTTTCCAATTTAAAATCAGAGTGCCTTAAAATCCGATCGTCAATAACTCAGTAGAACAGTCAATTAAATCATAGAAAACTTTAGTTATAAAATTAGCGAAAATGTAACTGAAAATATTATTTAAAACATTCAAAGTTTAGGGTTCGAAGCATAACATATAAATATTCAAATAAGGGCAGTAGTTAACGTTTTACAAAACATATTCATCGTTAAACCCTTACAAAATAGATACTTTAGTCTTTTTCTTCAGCCATACTCCTACTATGGTCTGTTTCATCCGGATACCCTGTAGGCTCCATGGGTAAGGCCTCCTCTGCTCCTGGTACAATCATCTCATTACCTACACCACAAGTAAGGATATGAGTTTAATGGCCCAGTAAGAAAATAGGTTAATGCATTATGCTTATGTCTATCTTTAGTTCTTTTGGAATGGGGGCCACTCAAACCAATCCTTTCATTACATTCATTCTTTCATTCGTTTTTTACTCGTACTTCGAGCTGGAGATTGGAGGGTTCTTAGGGCATGGAGTAGTGGGTTGGACCTAAGCTTTTACTTGCAACTAAGTCCCCATTCCCATCAAGGTAGGGGACTTCGCCTAGCTGCAGACTAGAGCCGCTACCCATCCGCCCCCCAACTCCCTTTTTTTTCTTTTCCTTTCTTTCATTTTCTTACCATTTTTCTCACTCAACTCATGTGAGTATCACCCCAAAGTGACACTCCCTACTTGTTTCTATTAGCATGATGTATGATGACATGACAATTACATAACGCATATATGGTAGACAAATAACAGAGATTTTAACAGCGTTTAAACCATGTTAACATACTTCGAAATTGACAAAAATTAATTACAGAACAGTAGTGAAAGAATAGAAAATATACAACAACTAAAACATGATAACATGCTGAACTATTTGACGTAACATAACAACGTGTAACAGTGCATTTATAATGACATATAATAGTTTAAGATGCTCGACTTAAAGCTGAAAATAATGACAAGTAATAGCGAACGAAACGTGCGGCATGCTTAACCATTTGACAGTAATTAACAACATAAGACAGTGAATTATCAAAGTTTGCCCATACTTTATAATTTGGCGGCGTTGCACCATATGACCGTGAAGTACAACATGCATACGTACTTCATAATTTGACAGCTATTACGAAACATAGTAGTGAAATAAAAATGAGCATATACTATGAATTTTAATAGAAAATTACAGCAAGAAATCAGCGGATTGTAAATGAGTTGCCACTGATTTAAACGTGTTATTTTATCTCAAACTTGATAGCCATTCAGAATGTGCTAACATGCTTCGAAAATTGTGGGAAAATAACAACAACATAACAGCGAATTGTTGACAGTGAATAAACACAACAACATGCTTTGAATTTGACAGAAATTAATGCTAGCTTAGCAACAATTTTAACAACGAATAAATCATCAATACATTATATAAAATTTGACAGCAAGCTAAGAAATATGACAGTAGCAACGAACAATGGAACATAATTTTAAACAAATCACATAACATACTTTTAGACGGTAATTAAAATAGCACAGGACATGCTTTTAAACGAATAATAGAATGTGCCTTTAGATGACAAATATAACAGCAGCAAAGATCAATAGAACGTGCTTATTACAGAAATTAACAGTGAACGAAATAAAGAGTAATATGCCGGTAGTGAAGGTTTTTGGAAGAACATGCTTGTACAGAGATTAAGTTCTAAACAAACAGAGAATAATCATGCTCAGGCCTAGCAATTTACCCTACATAAGCCAATTAATTTACATGCTGGAGTCTAGTCAATTAATCTAGTTAGTTAATTGCTCTAAGTAATTGACATGCATTAAGAAATAATCGAGTTAATTAAAGCATGCTCAACTAGTTAATGAATTAATATCTTATTAGAAATGTTTACACTAACTAGTTGATTAGTCGATTAATTAATATCTTAGTTCATTATCACAATTGTTTACACAAGGAGATATACCTATAGATAAATCATTGGCAGCAACACAAAATAAAGGAATAACAGCTAAACAGAGATATCTAATTAACAGCAAGTAACTATGCAGCAATGGTTTATCATTTCACGCATTTACACATTCATTACTTTTAAGCATTAGCGTTCATCACTCTTTCATCAACGTAAGGAATTTGAGACAATGAAAACAGAGCAATTAACTGAAGGGAATATCGCAGAGCTAACAGCCAGAGACAAAGCTATCAACAACGAAAATATCAATCAGTAGAGGAATCTATGAACTACAACCAAGGAAATATCAGTAATACTACTGAACATCAATAATCTACCACTCACACACTCTACTTGTGGGTAGGGCTTTGATGGCTAGACATACCCAATTCCTTACCCAAAGTGAAGAACTACACTCATAGACAGCAATTTTCCATAGCAACCAACGACTCCTCAGCTCACTCCTCAGCTCACTCCTCAGCTCACTCCTCAGCTCACAACAGCTTACGGAGCTCTGCTTGCAACACTCAATGTCACTTATGAACTCACACAACCTTACTGACCCTCTCAGTCTCACTGGAGGAACACACACACCCAGAGGAGGATCTCTCCACTTTTGCAGGGAGCTCACGCAGGAATAACTCTCTCTTTCAGAAGAAGAAATCATGCAGGGGAGGGAAGAAATGGTGAGGAGGTGATTTAAATCCACCGTTCATACCAGGAGGGGACAATTTAGACACCTAAGGGGACAAGTGTCCATATAGGGGAGGTGAGAGGTGGCTTCCTAAATGGAGGGGCAACTTTTTCTTGCCGAAAGATAGGGTATTACTCGCTAAACGACGAGTTTTTTGATTTTAAATCCCATAATTTACGCAGATCTGGGCACTTTTGGACAAGTATGGATGTGATTGTCTCATCCGTATTCATCCGCATGTGTAAAATTTCAAAGGCAGAATTGCCTTCACGGACGAGAGTTTGCATCCTCGCCTTGTCCGTACCGTCTGAAAGTGACATTCAAATGCAAACGGTGTCCAAATGTATCATCCACATATGTCTGAATGTGTCCAAGAATTGGACAAATTCAAATCGGACGCATGCCCTACGCATCCGGACCTTCACAGTGCCAATAGGTTAGGATACAAATTGCGTCTTGAGTCGTCCCAAGGTTCAGGTGATGTGACATGTGTTTGCGAACGACACCTCTCATCTGCATATCATTCGCATTCATCTGAAAGTCAACTTTGAGGATAATTTTCTCATCTTGATGCGTGCCAAAGCGCATGGGCGCCATGCAATGCACTTGCAGACGACTTACTGCGTCCTCATGTCGTCCGCAGTCATCTGAATCACCATAATCCAGCTTTTCTCTTTAATTTTCCAACTTAACTTTCATCCCTATTATTTCTCCCATAATTATACGTCACATTTTGATACATATAGATACGAAATGTAATATCTTAACTATCCCAACATTTAACTACATCACATATATGGGAAAAATAGGATCGGGGTATTACAGGTGAAGTAAAGTTCTACGAACCAGATATAATACGACAAACTAAGGAATCAGTTTCGATTATTCAGCAAAGGATGTTGGCTGCTCAAAGTCACCAGAAGAGTTATGCTGATAATCGTCATAGAGAACTAGAATATGAGGAAGGAGACTTAGTATTCCTTAAAATATTGCCATTTAAGGGTGTAATGTGACTTAGGAAGAAAGGAAAGTTAAGTCCACGATACGTTGGTCCATTTCCTGTTGCAAAGAGAATTGGAAAAATGGTGTATCAGGTGTCATTGCCAACTGCTTTGGATGGAGTTGATAACGTATTCTATGTGTCTATGTTAAGGAAGTGTCTAGGAGATCCATTTGACGTGGAACCTAAGGAACATGTTATTGTCCAACAAAATTTAAGTTATGAGGAAAGACCAGTACGGATTTTGGATTCAAGAGTTAAAGAACTAAGACATAAAAAGATTTCACTTGTCAAAGTGTTATGGCATAATCATACCACTGATGGGGCTACATGGGATAGAAAAGATGTGATGGAAGCTAAATACCCAAAATTGTTTCAATAGCTGAAATTTTAGGGACAAAATTTAAATGAGGGGAGGATGTTATGTCCGGGGTATTTAATTTCGTGTAATTATTAAATTTAGTGAAAATGTGAGATATTGGAGTTTTTATAAAATGTTAGAATTTCGGGGTGCATATATATATATATATATATTTAAGGGAATTAAGAAATTAAAGATAAATATTAGACAAAATTAGGGGATCGAGCTGGCGGTCGATCTCGACAGTCGATCGCATCTTGGGAGATCAACGCACTGGTGGTCGATCACCCTTCAGCTGAAATGATTGACCGCCATTTATTGTTGCCTTCTGAAGGAGATATTCAATCACCAGAAACCTAAAAACGTCCGGCCTTTGACACTCCAATGTCATCCAACTCTTTTCTCAAATTTTTTCCTTCAAGGAGAGACTAAAGAGTCACTGAGTGATGAATAAATAAGACGTATGAGTGAGGAATTTTTCTTTTGGGAAGAGAAAAACTGGAGAGGAGGAAGCTGTATGTTTTTTTTACTTGTGTGAATTATTGTTGAACGGTGACAAGGTCTGTTCAGTTGCTGGAAGCACAGGAAAGGAACATTAGGTAAGGAATATCGCATGCGGTTTGTCTGTAAGGACCTACATTGCAGGAGTAGGATTGTTTGTTAAATATGATGTTGTTTGTTCCCTGCCATTAAACTACTATTCTTATGCAAGTATAATTACCAAAATGTACTTCAAATGATTTCCTATTATTAAACCTATTTATTCTTAAGGCGTTAATATGTTGTAATGAATTCTTTGTGGACTCTTGTCTATGTGAGAATATTTCCCCGATTAATAAGTTAGTTTTCTTCAACAAGAATTTCAGTAAAGAGTAAGACTATTGTGATATGTTTTGTAAATAAAATTACAGCATGTTTTCTTTTATAGTATGTTATATGTTTTTAATGCATAGTGAGTTTAATTGTTGACTTCACTATTAGATAAATATACATAAATTAAGAAGTTGTCTTGTTGAAAATAGAACTGTAAATATATGTTGGAAATGATGTGTGAAAAATAAAGGAATAGGTATGTTGTATTTCTATTAGAGTAAATGGTATAATTGAAAGCATGCTTAGTGTTAAATTGTATTCATTGTTTGTTAGCTGTTTGTGATATTGTCTGTGATATATGAATTGTTGTGTGTGATATTCATGTAGACATGTTAGTAAAATTGCACGTAATGCATTGCATGAACTAATAATGAAGATAATAATGATGTTTTCTACGTGGGTTCAAAGACTTAAAAGGTTGCTCACACGTAGAAAATAGCTCGTTTGAGTAAGTTCGGAGACTGAAGAGGTTGCTCTTACTCAACGGATGGTGAGTTCGGAGACTGAAGAGGTTACACTAACCCAAATGGTAATAAATGTAAATGTAAGTGGGCTTGTTTTTACTAAATTTAGAGACTAAAGAGATTGCTCTCACGTAAAGACGAATCCAAGTGGTGAGTTCGGAGACTAAAGAGGTTGCTCTCACCGAGCTTAAGAATCTATTGGACTTATGCATATAGAGTTGTTATAGAAGCTACAGTTACATTTCATTTTATATTCCTTACTGAGCAATAAGATCATTATTCCTCCTGTGATGAAGGTATGAATTGTGAGCCAATTGAGGTGAATATTGGAGAAGTGTGATGTGATGCAAGCTTGTGTTACCATGCGCGAAACGACCTAGGGGGTTATGGCTCTAATGAATAAAAGTTATTTTAAATGCATAAGACATTGTTATGGATTTTAAGTATTTTATTTATGTTTTTTCTGTAAAACAATTTAATGTTTTTATTCTGCGTAACGTACTCTAATCTTTTTCATTTAAATATATTTTAATGGGATTTTAAAATGTTTAAAATTTATGAAAAATTAATAAACGAAAATGGGATGTTACATAGGGAGAGAAAAGAGAGAACTGAGGAGGGAATTCGACAAACCACAAAAACTTCTAACACGAAAAACATTTCTAGCATTGAAGTGAACGCATGGGTGTAAAATTTTGGATGTAAAACTGTAACGCCCCAGTTTTTTTTACGATTGAAAATCGCGTAAAATTGAAAACTTTTTCTTTAATAAAATCAGTGGAAGACTTTTCTTTTATAAAACCCGATCATTAAACTCTTCTACTTAAAATCCTTTACAATTTGCAGCGGAAAACTTTTATAAATAAAACAAGTCATTTGAAGAATACAATATGTGGCAACTTGGATTTTCATCTTTTCTTAAAAATGCGTAAAAACTTAAAATTTTGATAAATGACTAAAATCTTCATTGAAATCTTTCCAATTTAAAATCAGAGTGCCTTAAAATCAGATCATCACTAACTCAGTAGAACAGTCAATTAAATCATAGAAAACTTTAGTTATAAAATTAGCAGAAACGTAACTAAAAATATTACTTCAAACATTCAAAGTTTAGGGTTCAAAGCATAACATATAATTATTCAAAATAAGGGCAGTAGTTAACGTTTTACAAAACATGTTTGTCATTAAACCCTTGCAAAATAGATACTTAATTCTTTTTCTTCAGCCATACTCCTACTCTGGTCGTGTTTCATCCGGATACCCTGCAGCCTCCATGGGTAAGGCTTCCTTTGCTCCTGGTACAATCATCTCATTACCTACACCACAAAGGACGTGAGCCTAATGGCCCAGTAAGGAAATGGCTTAATACAAATGCATATGACTCTCTTTAGTCCATTTGGAATAGGGGCCACCCAAATCAATCTTTCATTACTTTCGTTCGTATCATTCGTTCTTTACTCGTACTTCTAGCTAGAGATTGGAGGGTTCTTAGGGGATGGAATAGTTGATCGGACTTAACCCTTTACTTGCAACTAAGTCTCCATTCCCATCAAGGTAGAGGGCTTCGCCTAGTCGCAGATTAGAGCCGCTACTGATCCGTCCCCTAACTCCCTTTTCTTTTCCTTTCCTTTCATTTCTTTCATTTTCTTATCATTTTCCTCACTCAACTCATGTGAGTACCACCCCAAGACAAACTCCCTATTTGTTTCTATTATCATGATGGATGATGACAGTTAAATAGTGCATATAGAAAGTAATTAATAGAGCATGTATGGAAAGTGAATGACATCTATTTAATGAAACAATAATCTACGGCATTTAAAATATGTCAAGAGAACAAAAAGGCATTTTCAAATAATATGAAATAAATGCATGGAAATAGGGGTCAGAATATTAACAAGTAATAATTAATAATATATTTGAATTAGTTAATATGCTTGAAGATTAACACGAAATTATTAGTTAACATGCATAAGTTGATTATATAAGACAACATACAAGATGAAATTAAAGGACAAATCATGACAATATACAACAGCGTGCAACAACAAAATACAACGATAAATCATGCTTCTTAAACAGCAATGTGTATTAGCGTACAATGACAAAATGTGACGACGGAACGTGCTGTTAAAGAATAAAATACAGTAGTGTGCAATAGACGAAATAGTACAATAAATCATGCTCTTTCAACGATAATATTCAACAACGTATAGCAGCGAGAAATAACGACATAACAGGCTTCTTAAATGATAACATTCGACAGCGTACAACAGTGGGAAAGTACCACAGATTCATGCTTTTAGTTAGTAATATACGACAGTGTGAAATGATGAAATGGAACAATGAATCATGCTAGTAACAACGAATAAGACAGCAATGATATACGACTAAATAAAACTACAAATCATGTTTTTACAATACCGAACATAACAGCGAATGTGAAAGATGACAACAACGGAAACAAACGAGCATGCTTCAAAACTTTACAGTGAATACTAAGCATGACAGGAAGCTAGTCATGAACATACAGTTTTTATATATATTAATAGCGGATACAAATATAATAGCGATATAGAGCGTGCAAATGTGCTTTGAATACTAAATACAACAGCGAATTAAAAAGGAATATACATGCTTTAGATCTTCGACAACAACTACGAGTTATAACAGCAGAAATGAAACGAGTGTGCATGCTTTTCATTGATATGAAATATTTCCGTGAAATGAAAGCAAACCAGCATGCTTTATAACTTGACCGTAAATACAAAATATACAGAAAAATAGACTTGAACATACGTGCTTCAACTAACTAACTATGCATGCTTATCGAACTACAATTACGGGGGAACATACTCAGGCAATAGAAAACAGAATATACTTAATAACCGATTACAACTATAAACGTGCTATAAACATGCTCAGATTAGAGAGATCTACAGCAAACAATCCAACATCAACAAGTATTACAAGGTAATTCAGCAAGTAAGACATCTCACAAACATTCACAGATCAATATCAGGACAGTCATTACGATAATGAAGTTATCAGAGGTTATGGACAGCTAGAGAGACTACAGTGAAGTTATAAACAACTACATTCAAGTTCATTTGTGCATCATTCTTTACCACAACATTTAACATTCATCATTCACCTACTAAAGACTCATCACATCATTAATCTCCAATAAAGTAAAGCATTTGAAACAAATAGAGTTGCAAGGAATTAAAAACAAGGAGTTCAATATACAGTAAAGGAAATATTGCAGGGATTTCAATCACACGCACGCACTTTACTTGGGTGTAGGGCTTCCAAATGGCCAATGACTCCCCAAAATCCTTACTGTTAATGAAGATGCAACAACCTTTGGCAGTTCACTCCTTCAACTCGCAGCAGCTCACGGAGCTCTGCTTGCAACACTCAACGTCACTTACATACTCACACAAACTTTACTGACCCTCTCAATCTCGCTAGAGGAACACACAGACACTAGAGGAGCTCTCCACCTTCACAGGGAGCTCACACAGGAATAACTCTCTCTCTCAGAAGAAGAACTCACACCGGGGAGGGAAGGAATGGTGAGGAGGCCATTTAAATCCACCATTTATAACTAGAGGGGACAATTTGGACACCTAAGGGGACAAGCATGCATATAGGGGAGGGAGGATGGCGGCTCAGCTTAGAGGGGTGACTTTTTCTCGCCGAAAGGTGATGTACTTACTTGCTACTTGATGAGTTGTCTGATTTTAAATCCCTTAATTTATGCAAATTTGGAAACTTTCGGACGAGTGCAGACGTGCTAGTATCGTCCGCATTTGTCTGCATGTGTAAAATTGCAAGGCAAAATTGTACATTCAGACGCAATGTGGCATCCGTGTATAGCATTCGCATGCGTTTGAAAGTGTCCAAAAATTGGACAGATTCGATTTAGCCGTATTCGCATTCATCCTCACCCATCCGCACCTCGTCCGAATGATATTCGAACACAAAACAGCGTCTGCATTCATCTGGAGTTGTCCAAAACTCCATGAGATAGATGACATTAGGATGCAGAACTGCGTCCCAACCTACTAGAGTTGTGGCCTAAACGTTTGCAGACGACATAATTGTAACACCCCAACTTTTTAAGGTGGATAATTATCGGGGTATTACCAAGGATGTATTTAGAGCGTTAAGTCTAGGGGTATTTCTATTACATTTTCCCCATGTACGCGATGTAATTAAAGGATGGGGTAAGTAGGACATTACGTTGCATAGTTATACGTGTCATTTTATGACGTGTATTTATGGGAAAAATATTATGGGATAGGAGTTAAGTGGGAAAAATGTGAAGAAAGGTTGTCTAGGGCATTTTTAGACACCTGGGGGCGACACTGCGGACACATCATGTCATCCACAAGTGCATTACGTAGCTTCCCCGATGCTTGGGACACATCCAGGATGAGAATTTGCATCCCAATGTGTCTGGAATTCAACTTACGGACGCATAAAAATGACCTTACGGATGAGAAGTGTCGTCCGCAAGAACATTGCACGTCACCCTTAGCCCAAGGATGACTCAGGACGCAATTTCGCGTCTTGACTTAATCGTATAGTGGAGTTTCGGACGAGCTGCCAGACGGTGCAGACGTGAGATACTTCATCCCCATCGAATCTATCCAAACTCTGGGGACTTTCGGATGAGTCCGGACGTGGACTATCTACGTCCTATTTGCCTCTGTCCAATTTTGGGACACTTTCGGATGCATACAGCTGCTATGTGCGGATGCCATATTGCGTCTGAATGTCGCCTACTGATGGTACGGACCAGGATGAGGATGCCATTCGTTGTCCGTGAAAATCATTCTAGCTTAGGGATTTTGCCCTTGTGGACAAATACAGACTAGACCAGTGCATCCGCACTCGTTCGAAGTGACTCAGATCTAGGACAATAAAGGATTTAAAATCAGAAAGAAAATGACCCGTAGCCAATAAGAACACAATTCCCCGACAAGAATCGGTCGCTCCCCCTGCCTTGGCCTCGTCCCTCCCCTTCTTAGGCATACCTTTTATCCCCTCTCTCTCCATGGTATTAGCCATCTCTTCCCTCATTTTGTTCAGTCCTCCATTTTCCTGCGTGGGAGTTCTAGAGAGCGAGAGAGAGAACTCTTCATTCGTGGTGTGTTTCTCTTTGGCGAGTGAGGATGCGTGAGTGGTGAGCTTATGAGTGTGAGCTTTGGAGTTGGAAGCTGAACGTGGAGTGCTGCTGCCGTGGTGAAGCTTGGAGCCACTGTGAGCGGAGGGTGTGTAACGACCCAGATTTTCGTAATTCCTTGAAAATGCGTAAAATTTTAAAATTTTCTTTTTAAAACCAAATATATCAGAGTGCGTCTAACCGGATCGCTACTAACCATTCGCGAAACTCGTTATAAAAACTCAGTGAATAAAATGTGGAAGCATTATGAAATCATCTATTTCAAAGCATTGCGAAAGCGTAAATAATTTAAAGGAGAAACTAAACAATTGAATACAATAGTATAAAACTTAATGTGATTACAGCTGTTTCTCACTTTACTCTTAGCCTGGCCAACTCCGAATCTCGTTCGTGTAAATCCTTAACCTCTGCTTTATTATTTGTTCGTTGTTCCTTGCATATGAACCTATTATTATCTGTTCGTCGTTGTAACTACACCACAAGTAATACATGAGCCTAATGGCCCAGTAAGGAAAAAGGTTTCACGCAATTTTGCTTATGACTCTCTTTAGTTCATTTGGAATGGGGCCCACCCAAACCAATCCTTTCATTAGCCATTTATCATTTTATTACTTTACTTTAAGTCATTCGTTCATTACTCGTACTTCGAGCTGGAGATTGGAGGACCTATATGGAATGGTATGTCTTGGTCGGCTTCTAACCTCCTATGAGCAGCTGGTCCCTTTCCTGACATGAGAAAGGGGCGTAGTCCAGTGCCAGGCTAGATCTGAACTACCCATCCGCCCTCAACTCCCTTTTCTTTTCTTTGTGTCTGTGTCGAGCTAAGCTACCAGACCACAGAGGCCTTTATTATCTTACAGCTTTACTCATTTTCATCATTTATCCTCACTCATGCATGTTTGCGTACCACCCCGTGGCACTCCATATTAGTTTCTATTAACATGATGTATGACCATACATTCTCAACCTAACGTGATGCATGATGCTCAATAATGTAACTTTAATAGAAATTGAAGTGCGCATTTAAAATAACTGAAAGCACATATAAGGAAAGCAAAACACATAATAGAAGGAAATAACTACACACCATAGAGAACAAGTACAATGGATTGTAACCAGGAAAACATGCTCGAAATAATAGAACAATATCATTCAGAAAGAATCGAAAACATACTAACGATTAACATGCAAATTGTTTATTAACAATGTTACCGTTATTAGTTTAGTTATCTAAGATGCTCAAGTTAACTACTTATCTTATTTGATTAAAATGCCACTTAAACACAGAAGAATCAACAAACTTAGTTAATTGCATGATTGAACTACTAATCAACATACGTATAATTAACATGAGTTAATTAATGACTTAATAAAGCTAGTTATTTATACATGCTCAAGTTTAGTTCATTACTCTAATTATTTATCATGCTCAATCAATTACTTTAATTAAGTATGTTAGTTCATTAACATGCTCGAGGTTCACTTAACATAACATTTGTCTAGTTGGTTAATTAAACATTCTAGTTGAACTTTTACTACAACTAGTTAGGGAACATACTCGCATATTGACTATTCTAATCAATTATTTTAATTAAGTAAATTAACATGCTCTTACAACATTCTAATCAATCATATAGTCGAGTTAATTAAACGTGCTAGTTAATTACTTATTAAACATGCTAATAAATAAATGGCAATTCAAATGGTTTACAGGCTTGGACTACTAAATGAGTTACATGCTCAATTGATTATTATTTAACATGCTCAAATAGTTATTAACATACTTGAACATACTTAGATGAGTTAACATACTCGTGCAACTATATTGATTAACGTTAAAAACATACCAGACCTGCCTATGTTAACATGATAATTGATTTAACATACTTAGCTAATTAATCTACTTAAGTAATAGTTAACATGCTTGAAGGAAGATTACGATTTATTATTAGTCGATTTACATGCTCAAAGCTACTAAATCATGCTCAAGTAAAATATAAATATGCTTGCTCCAGTAAAATATAAACATGCTTGTAGTTTAGTTATTTTCTTACTTAATTATATGCTCAATTGGCATACTTAGTCAAGCTACCGTAATTAATTGGTTAAGCATGCTTAAGTTGAATACTAAATCTAGTTGAGTGAATTAACATGTTAGTTACTTAACATACTTAGATTGATTAACAGGTTAGTCATTAATTGAATAACTAGTTATCTACTTTTAGCAATTAAACATGCTAGTTAATCAATCTAAACATACTGGTTAATTGAACATACTAATCGGGTTAATTTAACATGCTAATTATGCTTAAGTGTCAATCAAGTCTACTTATTTACTTTAATAATTAACATGCTTGAGTTTGCTCTATTTAATTTACATGCTCAATTACTATCTACAATTATTGCTAAACTACAATGAATTGATTAGTTAATTAAACATGTTCATTCTAATTATAACAATCAATTAAGCATGCTAGGATTAAGAATTAACACTATCACTAATCATGCTTAGATTCTATCATTGCAATAAAAACGTACCACAACAAGTAAACAATTGAAATAACAGGGAAAAATCATGGAAACTAATTGCTCATTCGTACTTATCACATCATTCAACACTAACATCGTTAAGCATTTCATTCATCATTCATCTTTCCTCATTCCTCATTCATTATCGTTAAGCATTCATGAAAATCACAATTACAATAAGGGCTACAAGCTGACTATAAGCAATTTCAATAAGGCAATAAACTAACTATAAGGAAAGTCCACATAACAACTAAGCCATCATCTACAGCAAGAAAATCAATGAAGGAATACACAATAGAAATCTATCCCAAGAGTTTAACACTATTCTAACACAGAACAGGATAAAGAAAATTCACGGAGCATTCTACAAAGCATTTATAAAACAAACAATATACTTGTCATCTTGCATTTTAAGAAACAATACTCTAACTCACACACCCATCCGTACTTGTGGTGTAGGGCCTCAATGGCCAAAACACCCCTTAATTCTCACCTCGAAGCAATAATGCATACTGGCGCTAAAGCTTCATCTTCTTTGTACCTTCACAATTTAATAATGCTTAATCATCATCTAATCAATTAATCAATTTATTAATCTCAACATATTCTTTATTCGTTACTTAGGCACTTACAATTTCCGTCCATTTATTTTTGTCAACATTATCCATTAACACCACTTTAACCAAACATGCATATTCCCCCAACAATTATTCTTCGTTTCCACTTTCTAGCTTCAAACAATGGTTAACTAGACGTGCTAAATCCCAAAACATAACAAATGGCAGTAGCTATGCCAAACAATAACAGACAACAATATACTCATTCTTTTATCTTCTTTCCTTAAGACATTTTAGCACAATTATCCACTAGAAATTGACTCAACATAACACATCCCCATCGTGCCCAACGAAATAACAAACTCATTTATCAACACAAAATCTCCATGGCAAAATCAGATATGACTAATAGAGAATCCAAATAGCCCAACAATGCATATTTATCAAATCTGTAACTAAACAGGAGCTCATCTCCAAGCAGCAAAATATCTCCATAAATTAATTCATAAAGAAAACATGGAGGAATCGATACCTAAAGAACAATCAAAGGCTGACCTCCTTCTTTATCCCCTTCACTACTCTTGGCCATCATTCCAAGGAACACCAGAGAGCATGCTCTCTTCCGTCACCTCTCTCTCTCTCTGCTCAGCACACCTCATAGCAACCCTTTTCTTCATTCTCTCCTCTTTCTCATAATTAAAGCCTCCAGCAAACAAACATTCCGCCAACATGATGCTGCACCACAGAGAGGATTCCTCTCACATGCCTGATAGCCTCTCTAGCTTTTTCAGAGTGTGTTCCCCACGCTGGACATGCTTTCCACTTCACCTGGAGGAAGCATCATTTGGGCCGAATAGTAACTCGGGCCCAGCTGCTCCATCTGACCCGTCCATCTAGCCCATCGACCCGAGGCCACCTCCCCTCTGTCGAGGACTTCGTTGGCCATTCCAACGCCGTCGCCATGCCCATCCGTCCCTATCGGTCACCACTTTAACAGAACCCAAAGGAGAAGAAGACCTAACCCACATACCTTCGATTTATCGCCGAAAATCGTGACCCATGGAAGTCCCGAAGCTGCACAGCGTCACTCCCGTGATGCTCGTCATCATCGATCCGACACTGGACACCAGAGCCTCACCCACGTCGCTGCCTCCCGTCGATCGTCGCTCTCCACTCGTCGCTCGTCGCTCGTCTTCTCCCATCTCACCTGATCACTTTCTCAAGCCTTGCTCACTCGTCTATTTGTTCGGGTCCCCCTCATGAAGAATGGCTTTCAGCCATTCTTCTTTAACTTGGAGCAGAACCAGTTCATGTCCTCCCACATCCTCTCTTAATTTTTCTTTAACCCCATTTAATCAATTTACTCCCTTTTTCGTTTTGAAATCACTAATAACCAAATTTAAATCTTAATATTCTCATTTCTCATTTCCTCAAATGGCTGAAGGCCAGACGAAATGAGAAGTGCTGAACTGGTCCCTTAATAGAACCGGTTCTCCCCACTTATAAATATTAATCCCAATGAATCACATATATTATAATTTAATTCAATGAACCCCCATTTAATCACATATATTATAATTAATTAAGTGAATTAATATTTCTTTTAATTACATTAATTCCCATAAATTATAATCTAACGAATACGTCCTTTGTAATACCCCGATAATTACCCAATTAATCCAATACTTCCAATTACCTTCCTATTATCTTTATTAAATTCTTATATGAAAAGTCGGGGTGTTACAACGTGAGGTCCCTGTCCAGCTGCTGGAGCTTCTATCCTTGCTGGAGCTGCTGCCATGTGAGTTGGGAGCCTTGGGATTGCTGTCCCTATTTTGTGTCTTCAATGATTGGTAAGGAACTAGGGGTGTCTTAGCCAGTGGAGGCCCTACACCACAAGTGGGTGTGCGTGAGTTTTATGAATTTCTTACTGTTAGTTCCTTAGATGATTACTTGTTGTGCTTTCCTTGTTGAATCCCTTGCTATAGATGCTCTCTATGTTAATGATAGTGTAGATTTATTAATGTTTCGTAGTATTTCTTTGGATGCTTTAGTGTTGCTAATTTCCTTTTATTTATATCTTGCTACTGTGTTGTTTAATCTTCTGTACATAACCTTATTATGAATATTGAAATGGAATGTCTAAGGATGGAATGAATGATGAATGAAAGATTATAGGATGATGTGATAAACATGAATGAGTTATGAACTGCATAAGCCGTGATTTAGTTTTGTGAAATGTTTTACTTGCTGTGATTACTTCTTAGTACTTGTAATTGTTTGTTAGCTTACTATAGATCTCTTAAATCCGGGCATGTTTAGGCTAATTCAGTTATTGAATCGTTTCAATATATTAATTATGTCTATGTTCTATTTTATTTAGACAAGCATGCATAGATAGAGTAGTTTAGCCTATTGAAATCTAGCTTATAATGTTATTGCTTTTTGGTATTGGTTAGGAAATATAATTCTTGTCTTTTATTGCAAATGTTCACTTTAATGGAAGTGTGATGAATGAATGATAATCGATGACGGTAAGTTGTAGGATAGAATGAGGAAATGGAGAATGATACGATGTGTATGTATGGTTATGAATGAATAGAGAATTTCAATTCTATTTTATACAATTTATTATATTCACTTGCTGTAGTTTCTTGCATAATTCACTGTGTTATTCGCTGTAGCTTCTTAGTTGTTAATGTTTACTTCATTTCGTTAATCAAGCATGTGTAGATTACTTAGGATAATAATTGTATGAACATGTTTAACATATTTAACTAAACCATGCACGTTTAATTAAATGGAATTTCTTGCATGTTTAATTAATTGAACAAGAGCATGTTTAATAAATTTGACTAAAAGCATGATCAATCAATTAGAATGTAAGCTATCATTTGAGTTCCTTTAAGTAACAGAGTATGCTTCGTTAATGTAATATAATTAGCATGTTATACTTGTAATTGATTGTTAAGCATGTTCCATTTTCTATTGGCTGAGTATGTCCCCATATAAATGTTAGTGGGATAAGCATGCATAATTGGTTGGTTTATCAAGTATGTTCTTATTAGCCGTATATTAAGCATGTTCTATTAGTTCGTTGTTATAAATGTTTGTGTGAATTAATTGTTAAGTATATTTCCATAAATCGTCTAATAGGTATGTTTCCATTATTAGTTTGTTTCAGCGAATTAACACGTTCCAATTGTGTTCGATTATCAAGAATGTTACTGTCTTATATTGTTTGTTGAGCATGTTTAGGTTCCGTTTGGTTTAGATGAGTATGCATAATTAGTTAGCTTGATACCTTGTAATTATAAATCTATCATATTTCCATAAATTGTTTGTTAAGCACGTTTCCATCAGCTAATTATCGAGCATGTTCCTTTTAATTATTAATTCCACATCTAAGCTTTTATAACATTGTTAAGCATGTCAATTCGCTTAGATATCCCATACGTTAATAGTTTATTCATCTTGTCATATCCCTATTATTATGTTCGGTAGAATTAAGCATGTCATAATTCACGGATATTGTTCTGACATTTCTGTATTCCCTTATGATTTACTATTTAAGTTTCTTAATGTTCGTTGTGTGATTTCCTTATGTGTTTTGCTGTGTCCAATTCAATATTATAATTGTTCTTGTGATGCACTTTCATTTTCTACGATTCAATTACTTTCTTTTTATGTGCACTTCAATTCAATTTAATGATATGTTACAATACATCATGCATCATGTTAGGTTAAGAGTGTATCGTCATGCATCATGTTAATAGAAATCAATAGAGAGTGCCACCGGGGTGGTATTCACACATGCATCGAGTGAGGAAAAGTGTTAAGATGATAAAGGTTTCTGTTGTCCGATAGCTTAGCCCAGCACAGGAACAAAAGAAAACGATGAAAATGGGAGTTGGGGGGTGGATGGGTAGCAGATCTAGTCTGCCGCTAGGCGAAACCCCCTACCTTGACGGGAACAGGGACTTAGTTTCAATTAAAAGGTTAGGTCCGATCAACTATTCCATCCCCTAAGACCACTCCAATCTCCAGCTCGATATACGAGTAATGAACGAATGAATTAATGTAAAGGAAATAACGAAATGAATGACGTAATGAGAGGATTTGGTTTAGGTGGCCCCCATTCCAAAAAGGATTAAAGAGAGGCATTTCATAATTGTATTAAACCCTTTTACTTGCTAAGCCTTTGGGTTTACAGTTGTGGTGTAGGTGTAGGTACTTGTACATGGAATCAATGCACAGACTTAGGAGTAGCGAAAAGATGAACAAATATTAAAGATGGGATGATGGATTTGCATGAGCGAGATTAGGGCTGGCCAGGTTAAAAAGAGTAGAAGAGAGCACAGTTGTAAATGAATTTATATTTAATTGTTCAATTCCCTTTCTCAAACATAACTTTTAAATGTTTAGTTTTCGTTTCTCAAAGGATTTATTAGTTTCTGTCATTCAATTATTTACACTTCCACAATGTTTTCAAATAAAGATTTTATAACGCTTCTGTACCTTATTATTTGAATTTTCAAATCGAGTTTAACGAGAAGTTAGTAGCGGTACGGTTTATACGCACTCTGATATCATTTTAAAAGCGATTTCAATGGTTTTATAAAAATTTCAAATTTTAAAGCATTTTAAAGGATTTACAAAAAACTGGGTCGTTACAATAACTTGTCCTCACGTTGTCCGCATTTGTCTGCAAATGTCCAGTTGGACAATTAGGACGCGAGAATCCATCCTACTTCATCCAAAGTGAAATCCAAGTGTGTGCAGATGTTGTTCCTCATCCTCATGGCATCCACATAACCCAAATTCCAGCTTTTCTCTTTAATTTTCCAACTCAACTTTCATCCATATTATTTTTCCCATAATTAAACGTCACAATTTGACACATATAGATACGAAATGTAATATCTTAATTATCCCGACATTTAATTACATCACGTATATGGGAAAAATAATATCGGGGGGTACTACAAAATAAATAAACATTTTACATTTTCTTTACAAAACCTTTTACAATTATTCTCCTTTCTTCACTCAATAGTCTAGCTAACCACATAGTCCGCTCGTGTAAATCCTTCACCAACTTCTCCTTAATCTGTTCTGTTGTGCGTGTACCAACATCACAAGACTTATTTAATGAGCCTAAGACTCAGTAAGTGATATAAAAGTAAATTGTAAACATGCTATGTATCTTTTAATACTATGTGTCATCATCCATTTTTGTTTTCTTTTATCTTATACAAAACATTATCTTTACATTTATTTTGTTTATGTGTCGGGCTTGACCTATCGGTCCACAAAAATGCATTTATTTTATTTTTGTGTCAGGCTTGACCTACCGGTCCACAAAAATATTAATTACATTTCTTTTGTTTCTGTGCTGGGCTTGAGCTACCAGTCCACAAAAATGTTATATTTACATTTATTTTGTTTATGTGCCAGTCTTGACCAACTGGTTCACAAAAATGTTATCTTTACATGTATTTTGTTTCTAAGTCGGGTTTGACCTACAGGTCCACAAAAACGTTAATTACATTTCTTTTCTTTCTGTGTCGGGCTTGACCTACCAGTCCATAAAAATATTATCTTTACATTTATTTTGTTTCTGTGTTGTGCTTGACCTACCGGTCCACAAAAATGTTATCTTTATATTTATTTGTTTCTGTGCCTGGCTTGACCTACCGGTCCACAAAAACGTTATCTTTTACATGTTTTAGTTGCCGGGCTTGACCAACAGATCCAACCTCTTTAATTTACTTTACTTGAACATTTCCTTTACATTTATTCACACTTCGTTTCATTTCATGTTTTCATTTCAAAATCGTGCATGAAAACCATTTTCGTAATCCTTTGAAAACTATGATGCATGATGCTCGTGAATACAAACATTCTATCACATTATTTAAGGAACCAATTCTAATAAATATTCAGCATTACAATTCACGGATTATGCTCATAAAGTAGTAGACATGTTAATAAAGTAGTAGACATTCTGATAAAGGAGTAGACGTGCTAGTAAAGCAGTAGACATGTTCACAAAGTAGTAAACATGCTCAATATCTTACTATTCTAATAAAGCGGTAAACAATCAACGTGCATATCCTAACTCTTGCAATGTAGGGCCCCAAAGACCAAAGCACATACAATATCATTTATCTCATTTGCTTAAAGCGCTCAATGCTTATTTGTTATCCTTTCTTCCCTTTTTCGTACCTTCACAAATCAATAGCATTTAATCGTTAATGACCATTTAGCTACAATAAAACATATTCCTCTTCACGCTTATAAGACACGCATTAGAGCCTAATAACTTCAAGCCACCAACTAAACCCTATTCTCACATTTTTCTTTAGCTAATTTTTGCATGACATAATTTCTCATCTTCACCCCTCAAAGCAGTAAACGAATCTAAACCATAACCTTATCTTTAATAACTCATTATTCCCCACGATTTCACCCAACAAAAGCGTTGGAAAACATCTTCATTCAATATCCAACAATCAATAGAGAGTACATAACAAACTCTTCTACAACAACCCACATCAATGAACCAAACTCCCATCCGTAGATATTTTACAGGCAGTAGAATAACTAACCAAAACAAATAATCCACAATGATCATAACAAAACCAAATAGCAGTGCAACAATAACAAACAGGGTATATTATCTCAACATTCCATAAGAACCAACAAAGGAAATTTCCTCACTAGAAGCATACCCGAGGAGAGAAAGCAATCCTTCTTCCCAATTGTCACTCCACATATTACAAGAGTCCCATGGCTCCATCACAGCCATTCCTTCAATGCTGCACCCATGCCACAAAAGCATCCAACTACCAAGGGCATCAATCAAAGATAGATTATAATCATCCAAGGATGACCCAATCAAAACCAGGTAAAAAAACTTCCTTACCTGAAGACCCATGAGCAACTTCCTTTCAACCTTTCCTTCGTCTTCTTTTTCTCTTCTTTATCTTCTTCTTTTCTTCTTTAGAACCCCATGGCTCTCCCTTCTCTCACACTCTCTGTCATTCTCTCCTTCTCTTTCCCACTTGTTCTCTATCTCTCGCAACTTTCCAGAGAGAGTTTCTCTTTTCTCGCAAGTCGTAACTCTCCAGAGCACTTCACATTTCCTCCATTTATTTCTCTTTCCACATACACCCCTTATCCTCATCACACATCTCAACTCACCAAACACCCCCAAGAGCAACCACCTGTAAAAGTGGAAACACGTGGAGAGGTAATAGAAAGAGGTGCATTGGGATTATACCTTATCATCTCGAGAGAAAACGCTGAAGGAAATTTGATTCATGCAAAACCTGTTGCTCTAGTCGACACCCCGGGTGCAAGGGCACCTCAGTCGACCAAACCAATGCAACTAGCAGATGACCAAAATGCATCATTCCATTTTTTCCTTGTTTCTTCATTTTACGGTCGAGTTTCTCGACGAAACCCGCTACCACAAATCAACTGAAACACCAAAATACACTCTATCACAAGTTTCGGTCGAGTTCCTCGGCTGAAAGCTATGACTGCACAATGACCAAAAATCCAATTTTGCCTCTGCATTTATTTTTCGGTCGAACCTTGCGACTACGTCTCGACCTATGATTTGACCACAAAATTGATGAATTTGACAGATTCCAAACTTGTTGCTTTTCAGTCGCGCCCCACGTCCGCATCACAACCGCGTTGCATCTAAAACTCAAATGTACATCGCCACATAATTCGGTCAAGTTGCCTGGCCGCAGAGTCGACCGTAGCCTCGACGGAAACATCCCATGGCACTTGTTACACATTTTTATTCCTTAAATCAGCAACCCATAACAATATCCCACTAATTAGCCTTAATTATCTTCCAATAAATCTCCTAAATCGTAACCCACTAATTATTTCCTTGATAACTCCCTATAATTATCCAAGTGAAATCCAAATACCCCCACAAAATTTCTAATTCTTATTAAATTCCGTTAAGAAATATTGGGGTATTACAAAAACTGAGATTGTAGGTAAGTTACTCTTTCTTTACTCTTTTAATTTACAAATATATATGTAAAATTTGTTGAATTTGCTAAAATTTCTTGAAAAAACTACATGTAAATGTTCCTAGTAGTTAAATTAACATATTACAATGTTTGGAACATTTTTCAACTAAAAATTGGTTGGGAATTAAAAGAAATCTGATTGACATTCAAAGAAACACCAAAATTCATCCATCAGAGCATGACAACATTGAGAAAATATCCAAAAATAGCGCACGAGTGCTACAGTGCATAGTGGGAGCGCTCCAACACTCAAATAATAGGTACAAAACACTGTGTGGGCACTATAACACCTAGACAGATGGCTATAGCACCAAGACTATGTACCTTGTGGTAAAATTACGTTTCAGGAGTTTTATGTATCCATTTGTCATGAAATTTGGAACATAATTAGAAGACACCTGAGTAAATGTTTTGGCATAATTTATACTATACTTTTTTTTTGTTAAATAACAAGGGTTGCATGGTTCATATTGTTAGTCTAAAAGAAATTATGCTTAATTGTTTTGATGATGAATTATTAATTTGATTATAAGTTGTTTATCATTTGTATATATTAAATTTGTTATCATTATGTTTATATACAATCTCTATTGAAAATACCCTTTAACAATGGTATTTATATTTACTAACAAGTGTGTTTAAGTCCATGTACTTAAAGCGTTGATCATTTGGACTTAGAAGCTTCAAAGAGTGCAAAACATGTAGTAGTAGTCGACCTTAGGCAAAGGGTGGTCGACCAAAAATGTTACAGCGAGTAAACTCTGTTTTGGAGTGCATAAAGCGGTCGACTAGAAGTGAAGTGCGGTCGACTGAAAATGGGACAGAGACGAGAAGGGTTCCTGACATACGTTGGAGTGCTGTGTTGGCATAATAGACATTAGGTTATTTGTTTTGATGATGACGGTATTATTTGTGTAATTAAATTGTTCAAGTCATTAAATATGAATCGTGTAAATACGTTATTATTATTCATTGGAAATACCCTTAATAAGGATATTATTATCTACTACCGTGTTTACCTAAGTCCATGTAGCTTATAATATAATATTGGGACTTAGAGATTTCAAGAAATGCAAAAAGGAAGGAAGTGGTAGACCAGATCAATGAAAAAGGTCGACCAAAATGTGCTACATAAAGGAAATGGTCGACCGATTGATCGACCGCAAAAAAAAATGACAGATTATCTGAGAATTCATCCTGCTGAAGAAATAGTTGACTGATTAAGAAATGGTCGACAGAAAAATAAGACAGATTGCTCCTTATGTTTGTGGTTGCGAAAGCGGTCGAGCAAGCGGACGAGTTGATTGACCACGAAATGGACAGAGTCGACGAATGGCTAAAATTTAAAGAAAGTGGTTGACCAAAATGAAGATGGCAGTGGACCAATACCTCTGCACAATGCAACGGCTAGTTCCAACGGTTAAAAGGTGGTCAAACAAAATGAAAATAGTCGACCGGTTGCATAGTTCAATAAAGAGTAGCACTCCGAATTGAAATGTAAGAAGAGAGAGAGCCATAACAAAACACTACCAAAATTTCTACTCGCATTCTCTCAACAAAAGAGTGCAAATCCTAACTCTCCCAATCCCTCACTTGAGAATTTATATTTCGAGAGTTAGGAAATATTTGTTGTAATTTTCATTTTCACTTGTAAACTCAAACCAAGGGTGACGCCCTACGAATAGTCAAGTGAAAAAGGGTGACACCTTGAGAAAGAGTCGCTTGTAAAGGTTGGACTGACACCCGTAAAGTCAATCATTACTAACTAGGGAGGTTAGGTGATTTAATGATCTCCTAGTAAGAAACTTGGAGCACGAACGTAGGCTAGGGTTGCCGAACTGCGTGAACAAACTCAGTGTCGTATCTCTTTCCCTAAACTCTTTACATTTGCTATTTTTTGTTTATTTATAAGCATTAAATCACTTAGGGCTAGAAAATTAAATATCGCATAAAAAGGTTAGAGCACCTAATTCACTCCCCCTTTCTAGGTGTACACTGATCCTAACAATTGGTATTAGAGTGGGGTAATTAAATTTTTGTGGATATTGTGCTTATTGGTAGAAATTGTGTTTGAATTGCATCTATTGGATTATTTATCTTGTTGAAATTTCTGGGATAAATTTGATTCAATTCCTTGATTGTGTGAATTAAAATGACCTTCAATATGCATGTTGAAGGACAATAATTAGTTAGGCCTCTATATTTTAATGGTAATAATTATACATATTGGAGGGCTAGAATGAGGATATATATATACAATCTATTGATTACGATTTATGGAATATAATAGAAAATGGACCATATGTTCCAACTAAAATTGAGAATGGTATAGATATTTCTAAATTGCCTAATGAGCTTAATGATATAGATAAAAGAAAATTGAGCATGAATGCTAAGGCAATTAATATGTTATACTGTGCTCTAAATCGTGATGAATTTAATAGAGTTCAAGCATGTGATAATGCCTTCGATATTTGGAAATTGCTTGAAATTACAAAAAAAGGCACTAATCAAGTTAAAGAGAGTAAATTGAGTATGATTATTCATGAATATTAATTATTTTGTATGGATAAGGATGAAACCATTAGTTGTATGTTTACTCGGTTTACTAATCTTACTAATGGTTTGAAAGTGCTTGGTATAGTCTATCCCAACAAAGAGTTGGTAAGAAAAATTCTTAGGTGTCTACCAAGATCGTGGTAACCTAAGGTGATCGAAATCAAAGAGGCACGTGAACTCAAAGCTCTAAAGTTGGAGGAACTCATCAGTTCCCTAATGACGCATGAGATCACGTTGATAAGCAACGAGGAGAAAGAGTAAAAAGAGAAAGAAATCTTCAAACTAAGAAATATTGCATACAAAGCCTCCTCAAACACTCAAGTGGATTCTGAGGAAGAAGATGAAGATATCAAGTTCATAACATGGAAATTCAACAAGTATCTTCATCGAAAGAAGTTTAAAGGAAAAAAGGTGATCGTTTGCTTTGGGTGTGGAAAACCCGGTCACACCACCATCGATTGCCCCAAAGCTAAGAGAAATCAAAGGCCTTTAAGAAGAAGGCATTCAAGACCACATGGAACGATAACAATAAGAGCTCTTCTTCCGAGATAGAGGAAGTCTCGAATTTTTGCTTCATGGCCAAGGAGGATAAGTTACACAACTCATCTAGTAATTTAGATAGTGATATTGATAATGATGAGTTGTTGGATTCTTTTAATGAATTGTTTGAGAAATTCAAAGTACTTAAACGGAAATATAATTTGTTGAAAAAGGAGAATGACAATTTGATTAAAAAGCATATTGACATGGTTAAATTGTTTGAAAATCAAATTGTTGAATTGAAAAGCATTGTTCAGACGTCTAGTGCTACTATCAAATCACTTGATATTGATATTTATGAATTGAATGCTAAAAATAGTGATTTGAATTTTATTGTGTTGAAATTCACAAATGGTAGCAAGAATTTTAACATGCAGTTAGGAAAGCAAATAATCACTTTTGATAAAGCTGGTATTAGCTATGAACCCTTTGCAAGGAAGAAAAACTATAAGAACTTGTTTGTTGGTCCTACTACTTGCAATACTTGCAATTATATAGGACATAAATCTTTTTTTAGCCCTCTAAAATTGAGTGACAAAAGGGCAAATTCAAAATTGGTTTTGGTTCCTAAAGGAACCATTCCTAAAGATAGAGGACCCAAAAAGATTTGTGTGCTTAAGAAAAGCACTTAGATGTTTTTCAATTATGAATCAAGACTATGAAGAATTAGTTGATGAAAATGCTTATTGAATTGCATATACTCTTGAATTGACTTGGATTAATTATATGCATAGAACTATACTTATTTTCTTGATTTGAATAGAATAGAATTGATTATATGCATATAGGATAAAATTTTATTGTCTTGTTTAATATTGATTCTTTTATTTGCATATTCGTTTGCATCTTTGGTTTAATTTGCTTTTAATCATTCAAGTGGTTAATTCTTCATTTGGTATCAATTTTTTTAAGATTTTGTCATATCCAACAATTGTTATCATAAATTGTATATGTTGAAGGATTGTTGGTATTTGTTTTTGATAGCCATTGCTCCCAATTGTTTTTGAATTTTTTTATTGAAATAGGGGGAGAAAATAGAATTATTTGAGTAATTGCTTTTTAAAGCTTAAATGCTTTCATCTCTACAATTGATTGAATTGCTTGGTTTGATGCCTTGAAAATATCCCCATTGAATTGAAATTGTTTTTTGACGTAGGAGGAGAAAATAGAATTGTGTGTGTTTGATGCAAGGTTCCCCCATCTCTTATATATGCTTAATGACAAAGGGGGATAATTAATTTGATTAAGTTATTTTTGTGTTGATATTTTGGTTGTTCCCATTGATTTAATTCTACGTATTGATAAAGAGGGAGAAAATTATTAATTGCTTTTAATTTGATGAATTAAATTGAATAGTTGATTTTGATTGTTGAACTCTTTATCCCTTAAAATTTTTTTTGATTATGACAAAAAGGGGGAGATATATGGATAAGTTTTTAGAATAGTATATTTGACGTGAAATTGAAAGTGAGAAATTGCATAAACTAAGGGAGAGAAATTGTATTATGCAATACTATATGCACTTGCTTAGGTTAGGTAATTAAACAACTTAATATGTTTTGTTATCATCAAAAAGGGGGAGATTGTTGACCTAATAGGCATTAGATTATTTGTTTTGATGATGATGGTATTATTTGTGTAATTAAGTTGTGTAAGTTGTTAAATATGAATTGTGTAAATACATTATTATTATTAATTGGAAATACACTTAATACGGGTATTATTATCTACAAACGTATTTACTTAAGTTCATGTAGCTTATAGTATGAATATTGAGACTTAAAGTTTTTAAGAAATGCAAAAATGAAGGAAGAGGTTGACTAGATTTGTGGAAAAGGTCGACCAAAATGCGCTGCACGTAGGAAATGGTCGATCGGTTGATCAATCACAAAAATGGCAGATTGTCCGAGAATTCATCCTGTTGAAGAAATGGTTGACCGATTAAGAAATGGTTGACTGAAAAATAAGACAGATTGATCCTTATGTTTGCAGCTGAGAAAGTGATCGAGCAATAGGATAAGTTGATCAACCGCAAAATGGACAGAGTCGAAAAAGGGTTGACCAAAATGAAGAGGGCGGTTGACTAATACCTCTGCACAAACAACGGCTAGTTCCAACTGTCAAAAGGCGGTCGACCAAAATGGAAATGGTCGACTAGTTGCACAGTTCTACAAAGAGTGGCACTCTGAATTGAAGATTAAGAAGAGAGAGAATCATATCGAAACGCTGTCAAAATTTCTACTTGCGTTCTCTCAACAAAAGAGTGCAAATCGTAACTCTCTTAATCCCTCACTTGAGAATTTATATTTCGAGAATTAGGAAATATTTGTTGTAATTTTCATTTCCACTTGTCAACTCAATTCAAGAGTGACGCCCTATGAATAGTCAAGTGCAAAAGGGTGATGCCCTGAGAAAGTGTCGCTTGTAAAGGTTTGATTGACACCCGTTGTAACATCCCATATTCCATTTATCCTTAATTTAACTGTATAAAAATTTTTCTTTAAAATCTTGTGAGAGAAAATCAGAGTTAAACCAAAGTAGAAGTCTTTTATAAAATAAAACATACAACCACAATTTAAAACGATTTTAAGTAAAGAACTTTAATACTTAAAACAACAAATATCTTGTCGCAGCTAAAAACCACAATAAGTCTTTAAATACTTAACACTTAATCCATTTCCTTATCCATAACCCACCAGTTAGTTTGCCAACAGCACAAAACAGGCTCAACACCGAGATACTCCATAGTTTTATCCGATCATAGGCTCCTTACCTACATCACAAAACTTAAACTATGAACTTAAAGCTCAATAAGCGATATAAACTGTAAAATGCTCATGCTATGCTCTTTATAAAAACACATGCAAGTTTCATTTTTATTTTTTTTTTTACCTTTATCTTTACCGATGTTGGAGATATCAACTTACAAAGTAGAGTGACACCTCATGACCCATACGGGCAGCCAACTCAAGAACCCACATTTCGAAACATCCATTTTCATTTATTCTCCATTTTCATTTAGTTTCAGTTACCCATCTAAGTGTTAGAGATGTCAACTTGACATGGTAGAGTAGCACCTAATGACCCACATGGAGCAGCTACTCAAAACCCATATCTCTTTACACCTATTTATTCTATTTACCTTTTCAAAATAATGCATAAAAACCATTTTCGTATAGTTTATAAAATCAATGATTCATGAACGTATATAAACACATGTAAGTCTATCATACAAGTCTATCTAGCATATCCTCAAAGCATGATCAATCCTTAATCTAAAGAAACTAAACTTAGTTCTAATAAACGCAACATTAACATCAAGCAATTAACAATACATCCTCGAATATAGCATTATCATCAACCTATTCATCTAGTAAATGCAATCATGAAACAAACCCTAATTTCTTGTGATGTAGGTCTTTTTAGGCAGAACACATGCAATATCACTTACCTAGAGTCCTTAGAGAGATTAGCACTTAAATTTTCTTGCTCAATACTTATTCACAATAACAACAGTTTATCAAACTTAGTATAAAATGAATTAATCATCAAACCCAACTTGATAGATTAATTTCTCTAATAAAACACAATTTTTCTAACATGTGCAATAGAATAACACCTTAGAGAATAAAACCTTAACCAACAGAGTATAGTTTCCAACCTGATCCAATAATTCAACTAAAACACTACCATTTCCAACATTCATTTAAAGAAACAACACTAACATATGCTAGAATCTGTTTAAAGATGAATGCTATACCAACCTTGTCACAACCCGGAAGGGGGCCGGACAAAAATGCTTGGCCAAACGACCCGGTCTTTGTAGAAGACCCGATCGCCTAGCCCAAGGCTAGTTAAATTGTTGTGGAAGACTTGCATAAATACCCAGCCGTGACCCATTTGTGATGAACCACGATCCATATAGTGATTGTGAGAGTAATTAATAATGCAACACTAATAAACTTTAGAGTCCTAACAATATTGTGCATACAATCTAGAAGATTCACCAACCAAGTTTAGTACTCTTTTACAGTCATCCGAATTAGAAATCCCACAATTATTTAAAATTACGCTTACCAATAAATAAATGTTCACTAAATAAACAAAGTGAAATAAGTAGAACAAAGTCTTCAACCAATCCTGCGCAAGCTTAGTTAATCTTCTCTTTACCTGGAGTGGTGGGAGTCGTGGGGTGAGTGACTAGCTTAGTATGAAATTTATACTAAATACTATGCATGTGTAAAACTTATTTTACCTTTCCTTGAAAACCATGAGTTTCGACATTTAAATCCTTTTCGTCTCAAGGAAATCAGGCCCAAGGGCTCCGACGAGGTTTAAGAAAACATGGTTGTATATATAAACAACTATAGGTTTAAATACTCTCATCATGTTTTATATAGGAAATCGTAGTCCATAAAAAGGAGGGTCACTGAAGTACTCCTCCAAACAAACGCATAGAAGGGCGGCCTTTAACGCAAGCAACACCTCATGAGGCAGGAGGAAGAAAAATGACGGCAGTCCTAGACCTGGCCCGTCTTCTGGGGTGTCATGAGCAAATTTCGTAAACGACACACCCGTGATTCCAAGGAGTCATGAGCAAATTCCGTCAACGACACACCTGTGATACACCCTGATCAGGTTTAGGGATTTGCAACCCACGGAAGCGTCAACACCTTCCCAATGTCTCCTATTTTCACACAACGCGCAAACAAAACATCTCCACATAGCAGGAGATGTATTGAGGGTGTCCCCTTGATACTTTGACGCCGAGACCGTACAAAGTACCAGAAGGATTTAGCCCAAACAGGTTATAATCATCATATAAAAACATGAAATCAAATGCACATAAACAAACGTGTAAAACTTTTGTACATATATACTATAAAAAGCTGACGTGCTGTCGAACAGTCCCCGTCAGGTTTTTCATGTTAGGTATTCCACAAAATATGATTTTATTTTGAAAACTATGCAATGCGATGCAAGCAACTAAGTATAAAGCCCCTACCTCGATGGCGGTCCTTCCTCGTACGCGAAGGAACAACTATCTCAGATGTCGGCTCGAAGTCCTCGAACTTGTCCGAGCCTACATGTTAAATATAGAAAATCTCATAACACATTATGAGGAAAAGTGAAGGGATACAAGGTCGGGACTAAGTTCAAAGTCCATCTCTATGTTATCATAGACTATAACTCAACATACCCAATTGATCTGTGAATAACCTCACAGGTATCGTCACATCCTTAATTCATAAAAATTTCTCATTTGCCAACTTTACCTTAAGAGTCCACTAACAATTCCAAATAACATATCACAAGCAACACTTTGGCAGAGTAACAATTCTAGTAACATCCGAAAAAAATGAGTTGAGCAATTTCTACATCCCTTTCCATACAAAGCATCAACATTACTTTACAATTCCATTATCCAAAAATCATATAGGATCAATTGTCAGCCTCAATCTCTTTTCAAGCAGTGGGAATCCAAAATTGAGTTGTTGCCTTGAAATTAGAATCAACATTTCAGTTGGCAGTATAATAGGCAACATCTGTGGCTAACAAATAAATCCAACACTCCTCTCCTACTATTCCTTTTATCTCCAATTGTAATAATTAAATGATAGAAGTATTATAAGTAGAAACCAAAACAAAACTGAGAGTTCAAATCTTCAAAACTTGTAACAATACATACTGTAAAGTCAAACCTAAACAATCCTAGCAACCCAAACAAATTCTAGATATCAACCTGAACATATATCCTCAGCAAACCAAAACAAGGCAGCAATATTGAATATAAAACTCTCATTCATCAACTTAATCAGAGAGCCGTAACAAACAATCAGGGTATTTCTTTTCATCCAAAAGAGAGGCATTTCCCATGAAACAGAGTATTTCCAATCTACTGCTATCATTATCAAAGCAGGAACATCCACACTAAATCAGCAAGATCCAAGCAGAACGAGGACAAAACATAACATTCGACATTTTCTTACCCAAAATCAGAGGAACGGCGCAATGGAGCTCCGCGGTTCGGTTGCCTTCCCCTGCGAATCGTCCTCCGACGAAGTGCGCCTCAACCTTCAGTCGAAAAAGCTTGAGCGAAGAGCAGCTCTCGTTGCCGGAATCGTTCAACTCTTGTCCGCAATCGAAGGTTCTCACTGGTCAGAACGACGAGTCTCGTTTTCGCGTCGTCCCCTCTCCGGCGAAGTTGGGTCTCTCGTGCAGCCTCTCTCTCACGAAGGAAAGCAGGACAAAAACTGAGAAGAGAAGTGAAAGCTTTACCCTAATTTCCTTTCTCTTATTTTCCCCTTCTTTTTTTTTTCCTTATTTCTAACTCTTCTTTTCGTAATCTTCGATTCTCTCTCCAAAATGCTTCTTCTCTATCTCTTTTTTCCATTTCTTCTATCTCTTTTTTCCATTTCTTCTTTCACTTAATCCTTTTTATTCCAAGTCTACCTCTCTCTCTCTAACTTAACCTACGACGTACTTCTTCCTTTCCTATTATTTTATTTTAATCCCTTAATTTATTTATCCATATAATCAAACATACTTACTATATCACTTATCCCCCACTTAAGGACTTATTTTCAGGATCACCCAATAACTATTCTCGTCCAATATAATTCTTCAATCTTGTTGATTTGGCTAATTAACCAAGATTTCACACGTAGTCGTTACGTGACAATTCGAGTCAATTTTCCAACATTAAGACTAAATATTAATGCGAAAAATTTACACGTAAAATTTACTCTTGAAAAATTCTCGAGTTTCACAAACCGAACAGTGTATCCAATTTGCCAGTGAATAAGCATAAGTATATTGAAAAAATATAAAACCCATGCATAGGGCAATAACCAATTCCACACTTCATCAACCTTCAACATACATAGATTCTATCGCAGCAACAATAAAATAGTGGCTTTATACAATCATTGATATCCAATCTCATATTCTAAACAGAATTTCATTTACTGCTCGAAGAGATCACATGAGTAGATAATATCAACATTCAATTCATAAACAAGATATCTTCTAGTTCCCAACAATCACAGTAGACAACTAATCACCCTTAGCATAGAGACATGGATTAAGTAATAATATACAGTGGACATCTTCATTACACACCACTTAACAACGAAACATATACGTATAGCATTCCTTCTATAGATTATAACAATAATCAATCCTTAGGAAACCATGGAAGAAACTCAGCTTACCTGAAAAATTTGAGAGAATGGAGAATAACTTGCTTCCAGAGAACTTCTCCCTCTCCAGAGAACTTCTCCCTCATAGTTCTCAACCCTTAGCATAGAGACATGGATTAAGTGATAATATACAGTGGAAATCTTCATTACAGACCACTTAACAACTAAACATATACGTATAGCATTTCTTCTCTAGATTATAACAGTAATCAAACCTTAAGAAACCATGGAAGAAACAGCTTACCTGAAAAATCCGAGAGAATGGAGAATAACTTGCTTCCAGATAACTTCTCCCTCTCCATAGAACTTCTCCCTCATAGTTGTCTTCTTCTTTCTCACTCTCTCTTTGAACTGTTTCTCCCTTTTCTCTCTAAAAATCCCAGCAACTCTCTCTCGGTCTCTTTCTCCTTTTCTCTCTAAACTCCTCTACTGCTCCCACTCATCTTCTATTTATAGTCCACGATTTGCACCCCTTCAGTATCCACTTGAAGGTAAAAGGACGATTTGAGGAGGGCTTGGGCATCCATGAAGTGCCAATTGTCGAATTACAATCATCCCTTATGTTTCCTGGCGATGGTTTATCATTTTCTAGTGACTTTTCAGTTTGCCTGTCAATCATCCTCTTCACATGATCGACCAAAAATTCCTTTAGTCACTACCACGATCGACTGTTGTTCACTTAAGATCAGCCACAATTTTATCTTCTCTATATTACCAGTCGATCATCGCCTTAGTTGGCAATCAACCGTAAATCAGTATTTTCACAAAACTGTTTCAACTCGGTCGATCACCCCCCTTTGGACAATCGACCGGTTTCAAAATCGCTGCTCTCTGGAATAATTTCCCTTCGGAGACAGTCGATCAACCCCCTTCTGGTGATCGACTGCCTCAAAAATCTTTTGCCACTGTAATGATTTACAACATTGACAATCGACCGTATCCAACTTGATCGACTACCATTGCCACAATTAACAATTCCTCTAACTTATTTTTATCATTACACTTCAAACTAACACCAAACATATTATACCCTTAAATATCAACAATCTCATATCCTCAACCCTGCTACATCTAAATACATTTCCCTTGACCAATCACCTTAATTATCCAATTCAACTCGTAAAACCCCCAAAATCATCACTTAGGCCTTATGCTCAGTATTACAAAAATTCAGGATATTACACCGATGAAGTCAATCATCACTAACCTGGGAGGTTAGGTGATTTAAAGATCTCCAAGTCAAAAACTTGGAGCGCAGATGTAGGCCGGGGGTTGCAGAACCATGTGAAAAAACTCGGTGTTGTATCTTTTTCCCTAAAATCTTTACATTTGCTATTGTTTTTTTATTTATATGCATTAAATAATTTAGGGTTAGAAAGTTTAATATCACACGAAAAGGTTAGATCGCTTAACTCACCCCCCCCCCCCCCCCTCTCTCTCTCTCTAGGCGTGCACCGATCCTAACACGGTGGACCAAAGTGAAGAGTGGTCGATCATAAGCATAATGGTAACAATGCAACGGTCAAGAAGTGGTTGACCAGAAGAGTTGGGTGGTCGATCACTTAGAAGAAATTATAAATAGAAGCACTAGCCATTTATGAATATAAGAAAGAGAAATCGTACTGAAGTGCTACCAAAATCATTCCACGATATTTCTTTTCTAGATTGAGTGCAGAGGCCTAACTCTCTCATCCTTAACTTGAGAGTTTATATCATTGAGAGTTAGGCATTCAAGTTGTAATTTTCATTCCCTTCATTGCCCTTTAGTTATGATAAAAGGGTGACGCCCCAGAATAGTTAAGGAGAAAAGGATGACGCCCTAGAATAGTCAATAAAGGCTTGATTGACACTCGTGAAGTTCCATCTACAACAATCGAGGAGTTTATTGGTTCAGGGATCTTCAAGGGGGAGCCTTGAAACATGGTTGTAGGTAAGGTTGGCCAAACCGCATTACCAAATTGGCCTCACTTCTCTTCCTTTAACTCTTTACTTTTATGCTTGTTTTAATTGCATAATTATTTATAGCATACCTAGCAAATTGAATTTACATAATCACACAAAAGTGTTAGATAGCCTAATTCACTCCTCTTCCCCCTTTCCGTTATTAGGACAATCATGATCATTTCAATTGGTATTAGAGCAAGTTATCACTTTTTGTGTGATTAATAGTATAATTTTTTTCATTAATATGGCTTTCAATATGCATGTTGAAGAATAGTCGATTTCTAGACCTCCATATTTTGATAGTAATGATTATGTTTATTGGTAGTCTAGAATGAGAATATAAATTCAATCTTTAGATTATGATTTGTGAGATATAATTATAATTGAAAATGGACCCCATGTACCAACTCAACTAGAAAATGGAATAAATGTTTTAAAATTACCTTGTGATTATAATGATGTTGATAAACGTAAATTATGCGTGAAGGCTAAGGCAATTAATATTTTATATTGCACACTCAATAAGGATGAATTACAAGGGTGTGACAATGCATAAGAAATTTGGAACTTGCTTGAAATTACTCATGAGGGCACAAGTCAAGTTAAAGAAAATAAATTGAGTATACTTATTCAAGAGTATGAACTTTTTTGTATGGATAAAGATGAAGCCATTAGTAAAATGTTTACTTGCGTTACTAACCTTATTAATGGCTTGACAGTGCTTAGTAGAACTTATCTCGACGAATAATTGGTTAGGAAAATTCTTAGGTGTCTACCAAGAACATGGCAATCGAAGGAGAGGCTATCCAAGAAGCTTTTGACCTTAAAGCTTTGAAGATGGAGGAGCTCAGTGGATCACTCATGACTCATGAGATCATGATGGAGGCTAATGAAAAGAAAGACCAAAAGGAAAACGAAATCTCCAAGACAAAGAGCATAGCCCTCAAAGCCTCATCAAGCACTCAAGTTGAATCCGATGAAGAAGATGAAGATGATGAAGAGATTATATTCATGACTCAGAAATTCAACAAGTACCTCCAACAAAGAAAGCGGAAAGGGGAGAACGGCATCATTTTGCTTTGGATGTGGAAAACCCAGACACACAAAAATTAATTGCCCAAAAGCAAAAAGGGCACTAGGGGCCTCTAAAAGAAAGCTATGTTGGCCACATGAGATGATAGTGAAGAAAGTTCATCATCCAGAAGTGAAGAAGTGGCGAGCATATGCTTCATTGCTAAGGAAATTAAAGTACATAATTCTTCTAGCAATTTGGATGATAACTTTGATGATAATGAACTTCTAGAAGCTTTTGATGAATTATATGAACAATTTAACTTGCTTAAATCAAAATATAAATTATTGAAGAAGTAAAATAAAAACTTTGTGAAAAAGCATGTTAGTATTGTTCAAACATTCAAAAATGAAATTAGCACATTGAAAGCTAAAAATGATGATTTAAAAGGTGTTGTGCTTAATTTTACAAGTGGAAGCAAAAGTTTGAATATGCTCCTAGAATAACAAAGAGTCACATTTGACAAAGCCAGAATTGGATATGAACCATTCCAAAAGAAAAAACGCTTACAAGAATTTCTTTGTGGTCCTTCTATTTGCTTTGCATATAATTCAATAGGACATAAATCATTTTATTTTCCATTGAAATAAAATGATAAAGAATTTTTCTTAGTATCAGTTTCTAAAGGAAACAAACCCAAACGTAAGGACCCAAAAAGATTTGGTACCTGAAAAAGGCAATTGAGCCTTGAGTGTAGGATGGATGTTCTCCCATTTAGATAAATGATTTTTATTATGGATGATGCGAGACTCCTAAGAGAATGCTTACTAGTTTAATAAAATAGCTTGATGAATTTAACTCTTGATTTGAATTGGTTTTAAAGTATGTAATTTATGTTTGGTATCATAGATTTAGATAATTTTAATCTTTGAATTGGTATCAATCCTACAATTGGTATAAAAAATTTATTTATGAGATTGTTTTGATGATTGTCTTGATGAATATCCCCATTGATTTGTTTTAGTATATTGATAAAAGGGGAGAGATATTTTGGTAACTTTGTTAATTTATTTAAATTCCCCAATAATTTCTTGTTGTACAATGTCTAAGGTGGAGTAATACTTTTAAATGATTTGAGCTATAAGTTGAATTAATTTTTGTATTTGACTTCGATTATCCTCTTTCCCCAATGTTTTTTTTATAATAACAAAGGGGGAGAGAAAAGTTAAGTGTTTAAGATAGCACTAATTGCATGGACAAATGATAGATAGATTGGACAGACTAAGGGGGAGGGATTCAATTATGCAATATTACATGTTCATGTTTAGGGGGTAATAAACAACTTAATATATATTGTCATCATTAAAAATGAGGAGATTATTAACTTAATAGACATTAGGTTTAATTGTTGTGATGATGAATAATTAATTTGATTATAAGTTGTTTATCACTTGTATATATTGAATTTATTATCATTATGTTTATATATGATTTTTATTAGAAATACCCTCTAACAAGAGTATTTATATTTGCTAACATGTATGTTCAAGTCCATGTAGTTAAAGGGTTGATTATTTGGACTTAGAATCTTCAAAGAGTGCAAAATTCGTAATAGTGGTCGACTTTAGGTGAATGGCGGTAGACCAAAAATCGTACAATGAGCAAACTCTATTTTGGAGTGCAGGAAGCGGTTGACCAAAGTGAAGCATGGTCAACCTAAAATTGGATAGAGTTGAGAAAGGTTCCTAACAAACGTTGGAGCGGTCAACCAGAGTGAAGGGTGGTTGACCAAAAGCATAATGGTAACAATGCAATGGTCAGGAAGTGGTCAACTGGAAGAGTTGAGTGGTCGACCGCTCGAAGAAATTATAAATAGAAGCATCAACCATTGATGAATATAAGGAAGAGAAATCTTTCTGAAGTGCTGCCAAAATCATTCCTCAGTATTTCTCTTCTAGATTGAGTGCATATGCCTAACTCTCTCATTCCTTAATTTGAGAGTTTATATCTTTGAGAGTTAAGCATTCAAGTTGTAATTTTCATTCCTTTCATTACACTTTAGTGACGATACAAGGGTGATGCCCCAGAATAGTCAAGGAGAAAAGGGTGATGCTCTAAAAGAGTTTGTAAATGCTTGATTGACGCCCGTGAAGTTCAATCAACAATAACCGGGAAGGTTATTGGTTTAAGGAATCTTCAAGGAGGAGCCTTGAAGCATGGACATAGGCAAGGTTGGCCAAATCACATTACCAAATTGGTCTCACTCCTCTTCCCTTAACTCTTTACTTTTATGCTTGTTTTAATTGAATAATTATTGATAGCATATCTAGCAAATTGAATTTACATAATCACACAAAATAGTTAGAGTATCGCGACCAAAATGCATTACAGATTGCTCCCTGGCATTTTAGTCATCCCATGGTCGAAGTTGAGGTCGAAGAGTTTGACCGAAATGCATTCCATATTACATTTTGTGGTTTCAGACACAATGCGGTCGTGGGTACGAGCGTGATGTGCAACCGAAAAGCAATAGGTTTTGAATCTCTCAAATTTGTCGATTTTAAAGTCGAGTCATCGATCGGGACTCGATCGCAGGTCCGACCAAAAACACAAAACAGAGGGAAAATTTAGAAAATCGGTCGTTGTGTGGTCGATGGTTCGAACAAATCCTTCGACCGAAAAACCTATTTTAAACAAAAAATCTATTTTTCATAAACCATTTCTCTTCTCCTCCAATGAAAATTATCCCCACTTCCCGAGAAGATGGCAAACTTTCCACATGGTCATCTCACGTTAGATCACCCTCCCTTGGTTTGGGTAACTGTCCATCAACCCTAGCGTCCGTGAGTCTCCCTATATCTATAAGATGGCGATGGATGGAGTGGTATTTGGAATTCTGCACTTATTGAGAGCTGCGACCGAGAGGAAGTGAAGGAGAAAGGTGAGGGTGTTGCATTTTCCATCTTGTGAGTGAAGAGTATTCTGTGAGTTGAGTGGAAAAAGGAGAGCTCATGTCTTGGAATTTCTTGGGTGTGCTGCTGCTCCATGTAGGTGTTGTGGCTGTGAAGTGAGCTTACTAAGGAGTGGCATTTCTATTGAAGGTAAGAATTCGGATGTATGTTGGCCAGTGGAGGCCCTACATTGTGGGATTGTCTTGTTGTTTGATGTTGAACATTGATTTGGATTACTTGCTATGAAATGTTATTGTGCCGTGAACAAATGTAGTAATGCCGATTATATATGCATGAAAGACTGGTTTACGCAACGGAAATTATTCAAATAGTAGGCAGTTGAAAAATGTTTCTTTAATTGATAGTATGAAGAACTGCTCTGTTGACCCTGGATGATTTGCTATTAATTTTCTGCCCTAGTTTTTTGTTGCAAATTGTGACTACTGCTTGATTCCTTACTGAAAGTCTCTATTATCCTATTGTTAAGAGAAACTAAAAATGGTCAATGATACTGGGTTGGATGAAATGGAATGGTCTGCTTTGATGGGTGAATTGATTATTGTCTCTATTGCGTGTTTAAATATTGCCTTGTCTGAGTATTATGAATTGTTGATCTGTTGTTGTTGAATACTTATTGGTCATTGCCATATTTTAGAATGAAGGCTGGGCAATGTTGGCATTATATTTCTGGCTGTAAATTTTGATGGACCATGAGGCTTAGGTAAAGAAAAGGCCGATGATTGGAGGGCTTGTTACCCTGCTAGTAATTGATTTTGTTGGTGCTTTTTATAGTGATGTTACCCTGTGAAATGGCTGGATTGTTAACTGTTGTGGTCGAATATGTTAATAATCACATAATTCATTTTTTGGTTGCCTTTTTATGGTCCTCTACCAAAAACATACGTGGTTTAATTTATGGCTATTCTTAGAAAATTTTTTGTCAAGTATATGTATGGTTCATGATCTAGTAATCCCTTAGTATATTAGACCTTTACATTGTTTTCGATAAATTCATCAACAAATACCCTGTTTCTTGTTAAATGTTATATATATATATTTGTGAACTATTGTAACGACCCTAATATTTGTAATTCCTTGAAAATGCGAGAAATTGAAAATTTTCAAAAGACTCCTTTATAAAACAAAATAAGAGTGCGACGTTAAAACCGGATCGCTACTGACCCTTCATTGAACTCGTTATGAGAATCAAATTAATGAAATGTGGAAGCATTATAAAAATAATTTATTTAAAACATTACGGGAGAGTAAATAAATCGTTTAAGAAAGAAATACTAAACAATTGAAATACTGTGTTTAATAAATGAAACTGACAATTCAACACCATTTAATTACAACCGTTTACTCATTTCTCTCTTTGTCTGGCCAGCCAAGAGTCTCGCGTGTGCAAATGCTTCATCCCTGCTTTATTGTCTAATTATTGTCTTTTACATTTACTCCTCAGTCTGTGCATTTCTTTTCACGTACACGTACCTACACCTACACCACAAGTACCTGTAAGTCCAAAGGCTTAGTAAAGAAAAATGGTTAATGCAATATGATATGTCTCTCTTTAATCCTTTTGGAATGGGGCCACCCAAACCAATCCTTTCATTACGCCATTCGTTCGTTACTCGTACATCGAGCGAGAGATTAGAGGGCTCTTAGGGGATGGAATCGTTGATCGGACCTAACCCTTTACTTGCAACAAAGTCCCCGTTCCCGTCAAGGTACGGGGCTTCACCTAGCCGTAGACTAGATCCGCTACCCATTTGCCCCCCAACTCCCCATTTCCTTTATTTTCATTAACATTTTACCTCACATAATGTGTGAGTACCACCACCAAGGTGGCACTCCCTATTAGTTTCTATTAACATGATGCATGACCATACATTCTCAACCTAGCCATAATGCATGATGCATAATAACGTAACAATAGTAGAAATTGAAGTGTGCACAGAAATGAAAATAATTGAATAACAGAAATTGAAAGCGCATATTAAATAAAATAAAGCATATAATAGAAGGTAACAACCAAAGTTGAATACCACACACAAGGACAAGTAATAACAATGGAACATCTCGTAAAGTAAAGCATAGGAAGGAGACAATCATAGAATTAGTTAAACAACAAGAGGCATGTTTGGATACGGAGATCACAATAACGAAGGAAATATAACAGAATTTAACAATCAACGCGCATCTGAAAGCATAATTTAATTAACATGCTTAAGAGTTGATTACATACTTTTATCCTAGTTAACTAATCATGCTTAGGCTCTGTAGAAAATAACATGCTAAGGACAAGTAATTATAAGCAAGGCTATAAGCAATACGAAGAAGATAATAACAAGGTAATATAAAAACATCTATTCACATCGTCAATGAAATTCTTAATTTATTCATGCTTAGTTCCTTCTTCTTTCATTTTCTCCCTTCTTTTCTAATAAAGTAAAGCATTAATAGTGGAAGTTACAGTAAATGAAATTGCATTAAAAGGATAATTATACACAATATTAACAAGGAAGAATTAACATGCTGATATTAATCTAGTTGATGATCTTAGTTCATTACATGCTCAAGAAGGAAATTCAGTTATTACTCTAGTTGATTACATGCTCAAGTAGTCAATTACATGCTCAGGTCTAGTTATTTAAACGTGCTTAAGAAACTAAGCATGCTCGTAAATGTAACAAGCAAATTGATTAAACATACTACGCTTATTATTCTAGTTTATCGTAATTTAGTTAATTAGGTATATGAATCATGCTCAGCAAATTAATCGATTGTCCTAGTTACTTAACATGCTCAAAGAGGTGATTAACACCTATTAATGAAACGACTAGTTAAACATGCTCTTATTAGTTATCTAATGACTAGTTAATTAATTAAACTAGTTAATTATACATGCTCAAGTTTACTCTAGTTAAGTTAATTAACGTGCTTTAGTAATAATTAACATGCTTAAGTTGATTAACATGTTTAAGTCTAATTAATTATTCTAGTTAAGTTAATTAACATGCTTAACTAGTAAATCAAATTATTGTCCTAGCATGCTCAGGGAAGTGACTAACAACTATTTATTAAACTAGTTAAACATGCTCAGATTAGTTAATTAACAACTAGTCAATTAGTTAAGCTAGTTAATTAAACATGCTCAGATTAGTTAATTAACAAATAGTCAATTAGTTAAGCTAGTTAATTAAACATGCTCATTAGTTAATTAATATGCTAGTTAGTGAACATGTCATAACTAAATTAACAACAATGTATTCGTTCACATGCTTAAGTTAACTAGTTAATTACCTGACCTGATCAATTGATCAATTAGTTAATTATTCTAATTAATTAACATGCTCCATAAGGGTGTGATTTTTATTCTAATTAATTGGAAATTAGACAAGCTCAACTATATATAACAGAACAATATATATGCATTGAATGAAGGAAGTGAGAGTTCATAATTAACACGAGGATAATTAAACTAAATACAGCAGAATGTGACACCAAGTAAAACTATAAGCTAAATATAGCAGAATATCACAGCAAGTAGCTTATCATTCCTTAAACCTTGAGTAAACATTCATCACATCTAACCATTTCATTTCCCTAAGCATTCTCTAAGCATTTTCATTCTCAAATTTGCAATGAATAGATTACACGAAACCAACAGTAGTAAAATCAACTAGTATCAGAAACTAACAGCAGAAATAAATTAAGAATAGAAACTAACCGCAGAATTAATCAAGAATAACTCAACTCACGCACACTACTTGCTGTGTAGGGCCTCCATTGGCCAAGACACCCATATTTCCTTACCTCAATTCTTTATTGCGCGTTAGCACTTAATCACTATCATTTTTCTCTTTTTGATACCTTCACAATTAAACCTGACACCAGCAAAGACCCCGTACTAAACCTATACATGAAACCTAAGAAAAATATAGTCTAAGGTGTGAGTGACAAACTCATTAGGGGAGTCTATACTAAATGCAATACATGTAAGAAAAATGGTTTTTCTCATCCTTTAGAAATCCAATGTCATACTTCTCATTTACTGTACATAGATTTTTAATCATAAAACTCTTTATTATTTTATTAAATAGGCCCATGCCATCGATGTGACTTAATCAAAATTCACTGTATACATAGAAAGCTATATCACAAAATATGTCAAGATCATTTTCTATGTGAAAACGTCATTAGTGAAAATGGATGGTCTCACACAAGGACCCATCCGACACACATCACAGAAAAGACAGCCATCCTTAGATAGCAACATCTCAAGAGGCAGAAGAAATGAAATGACAGTGATCTGGAGATCCAGCACTTCACCCAAATTGACGACAAGTCACGCTCAGTGCCGACAGAACTCGTATAATTATGGTAACAAATAAGGTTGTTGGCAACAGATTGCTCCTTAACTAGCTACCTACAAGATCCAAATCGACGAGGGTTGCCAACAAGCAGAGCTACGAGCATCACGCCACCTGTCAAATGGAAAGGTACTAGGTGAGTAAAACGTAGCTACTAACAACCTTATGATCAATGTGACTAAAAACCCTAGCCAAGTTTTGGGGCTTGAAACCCAGGGGACGCATCATCACCTCCCTATCACCCTTTCGACTTCCAAGGCTCAAAACATGAGAACATGTCACCAATGCCCTATCACCCTTTCACATGTACAAACAATCAATCCTTTCATAGTAGAAAATGGTACAAGATATCCTTGTGATGCTTTAGTGGTAAGACTGCTTAAAGCATCATGAAGATTCATCATCCCAACATATATGCACAGAATATCAAACAGTATACCATGTACGATAAAGTAAACGTGAGAAAACATATATATACATAAAAATAGATGTGTTGTCGAAACAGTCCAAGTCAGGTTTTCAGGTGTGGTATCCCACATAATATCAGTTTAAAAGCATGATGCAATGTAGTGCATAAAATATAAAAATTGCTTCTTATGACAACCTCACTAACTGGCTAACTCCACGCGCTATCGGAATTGAAGGTCGAAACTGGTGACATCTCTAGAACCTATAACAAGGAAGATGTCAAAATCCTAACAATCACATGAGGGATAACAGATAAGTCCCAAATCAAGACTAGGAATCCAAGATGGACTCTAGGGACAACAGCTAGTCTCAAACTAGAAATCAAATCTAGGAATAGTGAAGCTGAATGAAGTTCGCTAAACTCAGCACTGAGAAGCAAATAGTGCAGTCAACTAAAACATAACAATGGTCAACCCTGGCAACCAAAAAGACCCACTGGTTAACAAGACACGGTGACAATCGGCAAAGACATGGTTGGAGCCATTCGTACTCAACCACGCTCGATGAGGCACAATAGTGGTCAACTAAGACCAAGCAACAGTTGATGAGGTCAAGCAAAGGTCAACTGGGACCTCACAGTGTCGACTAGACTTAATGACGGTCAACTAGGACCATTCAGTGTCGACGAGACACGTCGATGGTCAACTGGAACCTCACAGCGGTAAATAAGGCACACCCATAACCATCCAAGACTCAACAGTTTAGGAGACTCATCTAAAGTCAATCGAGTATGACTTCATTGGGGATCGGCTTGAAATCCATAAACCAAACTGAGCCTAAAACCATGTCAAAGGACAAGAATTTTCTGCAATAAGTCACAAGGGATAGGTGGAAGGGTCCTTTACCAAGTCTAGGAACCTAACTAACACATAAACTGCCCAAAACATAACAAAATACACTGTGCGGTTGAACAAGACCTCTTACGATCGACCTGGGACCATTCCTAGACAATCTGCCCAATTCAAAATTGACCAAAAAAAGAATGGCAATCGACCAGCACTATTGCAGTTGATTGGATTTGCGTCTGGGATTGACCAACAACTGCGATTGACTGCATGAACAGTTGCGGTTCACCGTTGCCGACACCAACGTAGCCCCTGGACTAGCCACAGTCAACTGGACTCACGTAGTGCTCGATTGGGACTGTGTTCAGGAGTGGTTTTCTTATAGAAAACAAGCTGTTTTGTCCGTTTTCGGCCTCCAAACGGTCAATACTCCTACATAAACTCTAAATCTACTAAAATAAACCAGAAATTTCCCTCGGATTCTAGTTTTCCGAGCTCAAATACGAAGCCAACAAAAATAAAAACTTTGAAATGGGAAAACGAAGCTAATAATAGACTTACCCACGAAACGTCTTCACGAAAGACAGAGATCGAGAAGACACTAACACAAATCGGGCAGAGAAACGAACAGGATCGCTCGCCAGCTTCTCCCTCCTCTGGCCTTCCATTCTCTTGGCTATGGCCAACATCTCCTTCCAAGAGATATTTTGCCTTTAAAAAAAACTTTATAATTTAAAATTAAAAAGAAATCTTTATTTAATAAATGTAATATATTATAAATATTATATAAAATTCTTAAATCGTAATCCAACAAAACCGACATGACTCAAAACTCATTTTAAGGAAATGAAAACTTACCAAACATAAAATTTTGTAGCTTCAGGCCGCAAGGGAATACATAACACAGTCGTTGACCATTGACTGGATTCCTTTCACACGTGGCTGAAAACCCACAACACTTGGCAAAGATCTGGTCAACAAAAAAACGTTTGACTGGGTTAAAGCGAAAAATTTGCTCATAAGAATATATAAAATCCAAAATTTAGTATTTTACATGACCTATATCAATGGGGGTGCACAATCTCACATCGCTTGAGAGAGTGAAAAATGCATGGTTTATAAGTAGGGTTCTACTCCCTACCTAGTACAATGCGTTTTGGGCAAACCCCAAGAACAAAAACCGTGCAGGCTTCAATCCAAAGCGAAAAATATTGTACTGGGAGGACTTGGGATGTTACAAATGATATTGTAATACCTCGATAATATTTTTCTCGTATATGCGATGTAATTAGTTTTTGGAATAATAAAAATATTACATTGCGTAACGATACGTGTTAATTTATTATGTGTATATATACAGTAAATATTGTGAGATAATTGAAGTATGGAAAAATTGGGTATAAATGCATAAAATGGAGATTTCGAACGTAGAGGATAAAACATGTAAAAAGAGAATTCGGATGCACGCGGACAAGGAGTCGCGTCCAAAAATGCATGGCATGCTGTTCCCGAGTTTTGGGACGATGCAGGACGATGCAGGACGATGGCAGACAGATGAAGTTTTACTTTGTTCAAATTTCTAGACATTTTGGACGAAGGCAGACAAATGCGGATGGTGGCAGACGACGAAGCTTTGAATCTGTCTAATTTCTAGACAGTTTCAGACGCACGCGAATGAAGGCAAGGATGACTTCCTTTGTCCAAAAACACAAATCTGACTGAGAAACGTAGGATTTCAGACGATCGTAGGTGATGCCTGGACGCACTCCCTCGTTCAAAAAGTCCTAGTGCTACGAATAAAATAGGATTTAAGTGACAGAGCGTTTGTCATTTTGTCATTTAGAGCCCACTGAGTCAACAATGGAGATGTATCCCCCATGCCTGAACCACGTCTATTCCCACGTCTTGACAAGCTCTCCATCCAGATCAGTGTACGACTTGAGACTAATCCAAGTACCACTTGTATGGATGATATTTTCACAATAGGTGAAAAATTTTTCTCAAAGTTAATGCCCTTCTTCTGAACAAAGCTTTTCATGACCAGTTGTGCCTTATACCTTGGCTGTGAACTCTTGTCTTCAGTTTTGATTCTGTATACCCATTTGTTCTTGATTACCTTTTGCCCCTTTGGAAGCTGAGCCAATTCATATGTGTGGTTCTCATGCAAAGATATTATCTCATCTTGCATTGCATTCAACCAATTCATCTTTTTTGGATGCTCCATAACTTCCTCATAGCCCTCAGGTTCATAGCAATCTGTGATCATAACATACTCATTTACAGAGTATCTTTTCAATCGTTGGTGATCTCTTGTTGACTTCTTGGTTCATACTGCGCAACTGATTCAGGAGAAGTCTCTACTTCTCTTTGGTCAACGCTATCAGTGGCTTGATCACTAGATTCTCCATCATCTCCCCCATCAAAAGTTGATTTCATAGGATCAACTCTTACTAGATGCTCATTAATGATCTCCACATCTTTCTTTAAGTCTTCAATGGTCTGATTTTCAAAAAAGACAATATCTCAGCTTCTGACAATCTTTTTGTCAATTGGATCCCAAAGCCTATATCTGAGTGCATCACTTCCGTATTCTGAGGAATATGCATTCTTTATCTTTGCTATCTAGCTTGGATCTCTCATCTTTAGGAATATGGATGAACACCCTGCATCCAAACACCTTTAAATGCTTATAAGATACATCTTTTCCAGTCCATAATTTGTTTGGCACTTCTCCACTCATAGGTGATGATGGAGAGAAGTTAATGATATTTACTGTAGTCTTCATTGCTTCTCCCCAAAATGTTTTGGGAAGTTTTGAATATGATAACATGCACCTTATCTTCTCCACGATTGTTCTAATCATTCTTTCTGTAGCACCATTTTGTTGCATAGTCTTTGGATTTGATCTTTCATGTTTGATACGGTGCATCTTGCAATATTCATCAAAGGATCCCATGTATTCGCCACCAGTGTCAGTGCGAAAGCATTTGAACTTATTTCTAGATTCTGGCTCTGTGAGAGCAAGAAACTGTTTTAAAATGCTACACACCTCGTCTTTTGAATTGAGTGCATAAACCCAAACTTTCCTTGAATGATCATCAATGAATGTGACCATGTATTGGGCACCGCCTAACGTTTTTGCTGATATGGGACCGCAGACATCTGAATAGATGACTTCTAACACATCTGGTTTTCTTAATGCATGAACCTTTTGAAAGGAAACTTTGTGTTGTTTTCCTGCCAAACAATGAATACAACTTAGCAAAGCTTCATGTCTAAGATGTGATAGACTTTCTCTCTTGCCAAGTAATGGAAGTCCTTTTTCACTCATTTAACCGAGTCGTTTGTGCCATAACTCAATGAATGAGCTATCTTGAGCAGTATTCACTGATACTTCTTTCACAGTCACTTGAGTCACGTACAAGCTTGATTCTTTGTTTTCACTCGCTTCAACTAGCAAGCCTTTGATGAGCTTCCATTTACCACCAGAAAATTTGCTCTTATATCCATCATTATCAAGAGCGCCAATTGATTTTAGATTTAGTCTAATATCTAGAACATGTCTGATATCTTTGAGCACCAACTCAAACCCTGTGTTGGTCTTGATATAGATGTCACATTTTCCAACTATTTTGAAAACCTGATTCTTTACCATTTTAACACTGCCAAAATCGCCACTATTGTAAGATGTAAAATATTCCGCCTTTGAGGTAACATGATAAGATGCACCAGAGTCACATACGCAACATGATTCATGAGTCATGAGATTGACAGCATCTTCACATATAATTACATTTTCACCATCAGAAACAGTTGCAGTCGTACTCTTCGTCTCAACTTTTGCACTCTGTATGCATTATTCTTTTTTCAGCTTCCAACAATCCTTTTTCATGTGGTCCATTTTGCTATAGTGATAGCACTTGACGCTCCTTTTACTTCTTGATTTTGACCATCCCAACGTGTTGGCTCTAGAAGCCCCACGTTCACTTGATCTCTCTCTCATTACAGATAAGGCCTCCAAGGAAGAGTGCTCTTTATTCTTCCGTCTACTTTCTTCTTCAAGAATTGCAGCTGCAATATCATTGAACACCAATGTTGACTTTGTAGCACCTTTAGCAAAATTTATAATGAGTCAATCATACAAATCAGGCAAACTTTGAAGTAAAAGTTCTTCACGTTCATTTTCGTCAATTTTGTGCTCCATTGCCGTAAGTTGAGAAAATAGCGTGTTGAGAGTATTGATGTGGTTTGTCACCGATGCCGACTCTGACATCCAAAGAGTATATAATTTTCTTTTCAAGAAAATTTTAGTATGCAACGATTTCACCTCATACAATTTTGTCAACGTATTCCAGATTTACTTGGCAATTATTCTCTCTGAGACACTTGACAAAATTTCATCTGCTAGAGCAAGATGCCAATTGGAGATAACATCCTCATTTGCTTTGATCCATTTATTGTCTTTAATGGTCACCGGTCTTTCGCAAATGGTCATAGCACAACCATCTTTCTGCAATAATGCCTTCATTTTTAATTTCCACAATGAGAAATTATTACTGTTGAATTTCTAGATTTCAATTCTTCCTGCCATAATAAACAGGATTTGATACCACTTGTTGGGAAAAATACGGATAGTATGGAGAATTGAAAGAAACGTGGATAGTACCAATCAGGATAATTCCTAATAAAGAATGATCTTGGCAATCTCCTTAGACAGAATTTTCCTTTTCAAGTAAGTTCCCAAGAAAGGCTGGAGGGGTCACAAACGGTCCCACTTAAAATCCAGTCTTCTAGACGTAGCATACTTACACAATACAATTACACCACCAACTGGTACGAAAACGATAGAAAATGTGATCCCAAAGCGGGAAAAAACCACGGGGATCGAGTCCAGAAAGATCTCACTATGAAAAATACGATTTACAATATTTTTCTAGAAACCAAATATTCTAGAAAATATTCACAAAGAGAAAAACACAACTCTTAGATTTCCCAATGTGCACAAATGCACCTCACCTATTTTTCATTCACTCTTTCTTTTCTCTCCCTCAATAATTTCTCTCTATTTTTCCTCCTCTTCTATTCTCCTTCTCTTCAATTTTGGGGTATCTTCAAATGTTTGAGGAACTCTCTATTGATAGTGAAAGTTCCTCAAATGGAGACAAAATGTGTGTTGCTGAAAGAGTTCAAAACCATTTATCCTTCCTCAAATAAGGACAAAACTAAGACCGTTCAAGGAGTTCAAAATCATTTCTCCTTCCTTATCATAAAGAGGGATGCTAACTCGATATTCATTTCTCGCTCCATTCTCCTAGCAAGATCTGCACATTGGTCTTCCTTCGTCCTCATGAACATTTTTAAATCCATTTCTCTCTCTTCTCCACTCATTTGTTTTTGTTGAAAATAAATGATTCCTCTATACCAGTTAAATAACTTACTGCGATGGAGATGTTGGAATGAAGGGAAAAGGGTTATGCTATAATTGCAAGTAGAAATTTGCTAAAAATCATAGATGCAAATCAAAGCTTTTTATTTTGATGTTAGCTGATGAAGATGATCAAGTTCAAGTAGAAAACAATGATGATATTAAGCATCAAATTACACAGCATTTAACATGGATGCACTAGCTGTTAGTTTACATGTCTCGCTAGAGAACACTATCCACGCACATTAAAATTTCAAGGTATTGTGGCTAGCAAACAAATACAAGTACTAGTGGAATTAGGATTCACTCATAACTTCGTTCAAAGTCTTTGTTGGGAATGGTGGGGAATTAGCATGTCGTGCATTCTGCCCACAATTAAAAGTCTCAATTCAAGATCAACTCTTTAATATAGACTTTTATGTCTTACCAATTCAAGGAACCAGAATTGTTTTGGGGGTTCAATGGCTGGAATTATTAGGACTAGTCCTTATGAATTATAATACCTTGACTATGGAGTTTATGTGGAATGAAAAATGGGTTATTTTGAAAGGAGACAAAATTAATTCCCCATCAACAGTATTGATGCATCAGTTGAAGGGCATGCAAAATATCGGGGTTGTGATTTAGTATTTTCAATTGGATGCTACTATTAGAGATAATTCAGATTTTGGTTGACTTGTAGCAGCTGATTTTCATAGAGTGTTAGATATTGTTATTGTTTTAACAAATAAAACAAAACTATTTTTTGAAAGAATAGAAAGAATCTGATGCTGCAAAACGATGAGATTAACTCATAAACTCATAATTGAAAGATTATATCTAACAACTATTTAAAAAGATAAAAATAACAAACTAACAATAGATCCTATTTTAAACTAATTCAAATAGATCAAAGATTTATTAAAAAACAAATATACTACATGTGGACCCCCCCGACATGTGGATTTTTATTCCTAGGAACTAAAGCATATTCTCAACACTCCTCCTTTCTTGAGAGACTACAAACTCAAATCTTCTTCCTTAGAAACATAAGTCGAGCAACTGGAAGTGGTTTTGTAAATGAGTATGCTAATTGATCTTCAGATTTGTAGTAAACCAAAATGACAGATTTTTCTTTTTGTACTTCTCTCACAAAGAATAGTTTGATGTTGAAGTTCTTAGTTTTCCCATGAAACACAGGATTATGAGAAATAGCAATTGCAGCTTGGTTGTCGACAAAAATCTTTGTGCTTTCTTTCTGCTCCAAATGAAGATTCAGTAAAATTTTTCTTAGCCACAATGCTTGATTAACAACAACTGTTGCAGCAACAAATTCTACTTCAGCTGTAGATTGTGCTGTGGTTTCTTGCTTCTTGGAACTCCATGAGAAAATACCAGATCCAAAAGTAAAATAGTAGCCTGAGGTACTCCTCATATCATCAATGGAACCTCCCCAGTCACTGTCAGAAAAAACAACCAGCTTGAACTCCTTGCATCTTGTGAATTTAACTCCAAAATCACTTGTGCCTTTGACATATCGAAGTACTCGCTTAGCTGCTTTGAGATGTAGTTCATTTGTACAATGCATAAACTTGGACAAAATACCTACTGCATTTAAAATATCAGGTCGTGTCTTAGTACATCAAGCAACCAATCAAACTTCTAAAATATCCTTCATCAACTTTATCAGTGTCATCTTCTTTACACAGCTTCTCCTTTTGATTCATAGGAGTGTTTACTTCTTTGCATTCTTCAATCTTAAACTTGTATAAAATCTCTTTTGCATACTTCTTCTAGCAAATGAAGACTTCATGCTTCGCTTGTTTGATCTCCATTCCAAGAAAAAAGGTCATCAGCCCAAGATCTGTCATCTCAAAAACCTTCATCATTTCTTGTTTGAATTCTATTGAAGTATACTCCTTCCCGTTTTCAAATCTTAAACTCTAAATTTTGCAGCCACTTTCATTTTCTACTCTTTTTTTGAATTTCCAAAAAACTTGAGCAGCATCTGATTTAAACTTCAAGAAAAAAATCCAACACATTCTGGTGTAATCATCAATGAAGACAATATAATAGAGACTACCTTTTAGAGATGGTGTTCTTTGAGGGCCCGAGATATTAGTGTGAATCAATTGCAGCTTCCTTGAAGCTCTGCCATTTGCTTTCAAAAAAGGTTTCCTACTAAACTTGCCAAATTGACATGCTTTGCAGCTTGGAATTTGATCTTCAAATTCTGGAAGATCTTTTCTCATCATCTTGGACTTCATTTTCAGCAACCCTTCATAAAGATAATGCCCAAGCCTTTTGTACCAAATTTCAATAATATTCTCTTCAATTGAAAAGGCTGCTTGCTCCTCCTCTAATGGATTTAGAGAGAAGCTTTTTCCTTTCATTCTAACTTTAAAAATATCTTGATTGGCTGCATCTCTAATTGTACAATATTGTTCTTCAAAAAAAACTCGAAAACCTTTCTCAATTAATTGACCAACACTTAGCAGATTTTGTTGAATTTCAGGTACAAAAAGAACATCAGAAATAAGTTTTGTACCTGAAAAACTTGCTATTGCAACAGTTCCCTTTCCCTTTATAGAGATATAATCACCATTTCCAATCCTGACTTTGGTGATATTCGTTGGCCATAAGTCTCTAAAAAACTCCTTGTCATTAGTCATGTGATTGGTGCAACCACTATCAATCAACCAGCTCTCATTGGCTTCACTACCTGTAAAACATGTAGCGACAAAAAGTTGATCCTCCTCTTCTTGATCAACAATTTGTGCTTCTTCACCTTACTGTTGTTTTTTGTTTTTGCATATATGATAGCTTCATGTCCCATGAGGTTGCATTTGCTACATTTTGCATCTGGTCTCCTCTAACATTTGAAGGGAGGGTGACTTTTTTTGTTACAATGATGGCATGTAGGATAATTATTCTTTGCTCCAAGCCTTTTGTTTTCTGAATTACTTTTGCTGCTTGTTGAATTATTCTCACCAATTGCTGCTTGTATTTTTTTGTTTTTATTCTTTCTCGCATCTTTATTTTTGACAAATAAAGCTCCTTCAACAACACCTTCCTGTCTTATTAATCGTCTCTGCTCCTGCGCTTGCAAGACACTTAAGAGCTCAGCAAGAGAAATTTTCGACAAATCCTTAGTATTTTCTAAGGTTGTAATTGAAGCCTCAAATCTGTCCAGAACTGTTACGAGAATTTTCTGAACAATTCTTGAATCTGTCAAAGAAGAACCCAGTATTCCAACCTGATTTGCTATGCTGAGTAGCCTGCCAAAATCTCTTTTATGGTTTCTGTCTCTTTCATCTTTTGCAGCTCAAAGTCACGAACCTGATTCAATACCTTCATTCCTTGAATCCTTTCATCCCCTTCATACTAATTCTTGAGATAATCCCATATCTCCTTTCCTGACTTTAGAGACATAATCCGAGTGAAAATGGTTGATGAAACTGCGGCAAATAAACAGGCTTTTGCCTTTGATTTCTTTGTCTTCTTCTCCTTCTTGCGATTTGATTTGTACCATGGTGGGATTGTTTGGAAGAACAAGAACATCATAGTCCTCTTCTACTGCTTCCCAAAGACCCAAAGCTTCTAAATACATCTCTATTTGAACTGCCCAGATTTGGTAGTCATCTCCATCGAACATCGGTGGAGCTATAAAGGAGAAATTTGTTTCAGTTTCCATGATAGCTCGAACTCACAGATCCCTAAAGAAGAAAGGCTCTGATACCAATTGTTGTTGTTTTAACAAATAAAACAAAACTATTTTTTGAAGGAATAGAAAGAATCTGATGCTGCAAAACGATGAGATTAACTCATGAACTCATAATTAAAAGATTACATCTAACAACTATTTAAAAAGATAAAAATAACAAACTAACAATAGATCCTATTTTAAACTAATTCAAATAGATCAAAGATTTATTAAAAAACAAATAAACTACACGTGGACCCGACACGTGGATTTTTATTCATAGGAACTAAAGCATATTCTCAACAGATATATATGCTGTTAATTTTCAAAACCTACAAGGGTTACCTGCAGTTAGATCTATAGATCATCAAATTCATGTTGCTCCTATTGCTATGCTAGTGAACATTCGATTTTACAGGTACCCTTATTACAAAAAACTGAAATTGAGAAATTAGCTGTTGATATGCTTAAAGAAGGGATTATTAGGGTGAGTAGAAGCCCCTATTCATCTCCTGTTTTGTTGGTTAAAAAAAAGATGGCACTTGGAGATTCAGAGTGGAATATCGAGCTCTAAATAAGATTACAATTCAAGATAAGTTCCAATACTAACTATTGGGTGAATTGTGAGGGCAGAAATTTTTAGCAAGGTGGACTTACGAACAGGTTATCATAAAATCCGATTGTGTTCGGAAGATGTCCACAAAATGGCATTTAGAAATCCTGATGGTCGTTATGAGTTTCTTGTAATGACTTTTGGTTTGATGAATGCGTCTGCAACTTTTTAGGGAGTGGTGAATACGTTTGTTGAGTCGTTTTTGCAGTAATTAGCATTGTTTTCTTTGATGACATTCTCATATATAGTAGGAGTCGAGAAGAGCATTTGGTGCATTTAGATATAGTGTGGTTATGTTTACAACATAACCACTTTTATGCTAAGTTGAGTTGTAAACATAACCACTTTTAGAGTGGTTATGCTAAGTTGAGTAAATGTGTTTTATGCTAATATTTCATTGAGTATTTGGGATTTGTAGTTTTAGCAAAGGGTGTGCAGCCTAAAGAAGAAAAGATTTCAGCTATCGTACAATGGCTAATTCCGTAGAAGTTTGGTTGGCTTAACAGGATATTACAAGAAACTTGTTGAAAATTATGCGTCTATAGCAGGTCCTTTAACAAATTTATTACAGATGAATGCTTTTAAATAGGGAGAAGAGGCTGAGTTAGCATTTCATAGACTGAAACAAACGATGACATCAACTCTGGTGTTAGTGTTACTTGATTTTTCTGAGAAATTTGTTTTAGAAACAGATGCTAGTGGAGAGGGGATTAGAGCTGCTGGGTTTCAGCAAGGTCATCCGATTGCTTAGTTTAACAGAAAGCTAACTCCTAAAATGTAAAAAGCAAGAGCGTATGTTCGGGATATGTTTGCCATAATCTGGGTACTTCCAACAGTGTTGCTGATGCGTCATCCAGGCGAGAAGAATGCATTAGAGAAGGTGACGTAAACTCGATGCTAGAATTAACTCAAATCCATTGTATATTGTTGGATAAAATTAAACAGGAAACGATGGAGTTAGAGGAATTCCAAAAACTTCGGGAGGCAATCAAGCAGAATCCTAGCAATTATCCTCAATATAAGATTGAGTGGGTTTGATAAAACTGCATCTCAGATTAAAATTCAGTTTATATAGGCTGGATTACATAAGGATCTTCGAAATTTTGTGGGAACTTGTCCCACATGTCAAGAGACTAAATATGGCCCTAGAAAACCAGGAGATTTTTTGCAACCTCTAGGCATTCTAGCTCAGATTTGTGAGGACTTGCCTATGGATTTTATAATTGGTTTGCCAATTTCAAAATTGTTTTATGCTATTTTGGTTGTAGTTGATGGACAATCAAAATTAGCCCATTTTATTCCCTTGAAGGTGCCATATTCTGCTGTGAAAATTGCATATATTTTTGCTTGGAACATTTGGCAATTGCATGGTATATCGAGAACTATAGTTAGTGATCAAGACCCTATGTTTATGAGCAAATTTTGAACTTAGTTGCTTGAACTCAGTGGCACTGCACTTTTGCATAGCAGTGCGTAGGTAACTAATCAAATTTTAGAATAGTATTTGCATTGTTTTATTATGAACTTTCCAAACTGTTGGTATAATTTTTGCATTGGGCTAAATTATCCTTTAATGCCTTGTTCATTTGTCAATTGGATTATCCCCATTTGAGGTTGTTTAAAGCAGTCCACCCCCAATTTTACTAGCATATCAATTTGGGACTGCTATTGTTGAGGCCGTGGAAGATACTTTGCACACTCGAGATAAAGTTTTGCGAACTCTTAAGGAACATCTACAACGGTCACAGAAATGTATGAAACAACAGTTGGATAAGAAAGTGCGAGATGTTCAATTTAAGGCTGGTGATTTAGTTTTGGTAAAATTAAAAATTATCGACAGACATCTTTGTTGGTGCAGCCTTATTGTTAAATAGACGGTATTATGAACCTTTTGAGGTTCTGAAAAAAATTTGTCAGGTAGCTTGTAAATTGAAGTAGCCCGATGAGGCTAAAATACATTATGTTTTTCATGTTTCTTTGCTCAAAGATTTTAAGGAAGATAGTTCACTTTGTTGTTCTCCATTGCCTCTAAAGTTGGTGGATAATCATCCGATTGGTGAGCTTGTAGCTATTGCAAAAGTTAATCCTCATTTTAACCTTGATGACGAGGTTGCATTTCAAGGAGATGGCAATGTCATGAAAGAAGAGGTATCCGGAGCTCAGGACATACAAGCGGGGTAGGACAGTATGAAGAAAAGGGGAGTCTCTGCAAGAATTAGGAATAAATCTATGTGGTTTGATGATCCCGAGTAAAAAATATAATTGTCGTAAGTTAGTAAATAGTATAAAAGTCTGTAAGGTGTATTAAAAAGCTACAAAGGAAATAAGAAGAAGAAGAAAAAGAAGAAGAATCATTGTTCTTTTCTCTCAAAGTTCAGTTTTCTTCAGTTACTGTACCAAGTAGTAACAGCTAGCCAGAGGTTGAAGAAAGGTAAATTTGAGTTTTAGAGCATTTGAGGACTCAAGATTTCTCTAATTTCAATTTTAAGGAAGGAAATCAAAGAATATCAAGATGAAAAAAATCCTAATCTCTTAGAGTTGTTAAAATAGTTTTTTGCATATTTTAGATGGAAAATCTAAGAAATAGAAATGTTTGTTGATTGTTGTAGATATTGTTGGGAAAAATATGAATAATATGGAGAAATGAAATTAAACATGGATAGTACTGATCAAAATAATTTTCAGGAAAGAATGCTTTTGGTAATCTCCTTAAACAGAATTTTCATTTCCAAGTAAGTTCTCAGGAGAGGCTGGTGGGGTCACAAACGGTCCCACTTAAAATTCAATCTCCTAGACAGAGCTTACTTACACAGTACAATTACACCACTAACTGGTACAAAAAACGATACTAGATGTGATCTCAAAAATATCAAGAATATTTTTTCACACTATTATAATTTAACAGTCAAGAAGGAAGAGAAATAATAGTGAACATAGACACCGAGAATTTTTACGTGGAAACCCAAATCGAGAAAAAACAACGGAGACAAAGTCCAGAAAGATTTCATTATGAAAAATAGGATTTATAATATTTTTCTAGAAACCGAATATTTTAGAAAATATTCACTAACAGAAAAACACAACTCTTAGATTTCCCACTGTAACGACCCGGATTTTCATACATTTAAAAATGCGTTAAATTTTGAGAAAAACATATCAGAGTGCAAGCCGGACCGTTAGGAACACTTAAAACATTTCAGAAGTAAAAACATGTGCGGAAGCATAAATAATTTAACGAAAATAAATTAAACATTTAATTACAATTTAACAAAAGGAAAACTTAATTTAATTACAAATCAATTGTCTCTCACTTTACATAGCCTGGCCAACCACAAGCTTGCGCGTGCAAATCCATCATCAACTGCTTCTTCATTTCTAGAGGACTCCGCGCGAACGTGTACCTACACCGCAAGTAATGTAACGACCCGGTTTTTCGAAAATCCTTTAAAATGCGTGAAAATTTGAAAATTTGTTTTTAAAACAAAAACTTATCAGAGTGTGTCTAACCGGATCGCTACTGACTCTTTCTTTAAACTCGTTATGAAAATCAATTGAAAAAATATGCGGAAGTGTTATAAAATAAAACCCTTGCAAAACATGGCGAAAGCGTATTTAAATCGTTTAAAAGGAATCTAAACAATGGAGTACAATATAAAAAAAAACTTGATGTGATTACAACCATTTACTCATTTTTCTCTTTGCCTGGCCAGCCTCGAGTCTTGAGAGTGCAAATCATTTATTACTGCTTCATTATGTGTTTATCATCTACTTATTATCTGTTCGTCGTTTGTACCTACACTAGAAGTAATACGTAAGCCTAATGGCTCAATAAGGAAAATGGTTAATGAAATTATGAAATGCCTCTCTTTAGTCCTTGTTGGAATGGGGGCCACCCAAACCAATCCGTTCATTACGTCATTAATTCGTTTTATTACTTTACTTTACTTCATTCGTCTGTTCGTTACTCGTACATCGAGCTGGAGATTGGAGGACCTGTATGGAATGGTATAGTTGACCGAACCTAACCTCTTAGTTACAATATAGAACTCCTGTACTCGATAAGGGAGGGGCTTTGACTAGATTGCAGACTAGGCCCGACTACCCATCCTCCCCCAACTCCCTTTTCTTTCTTTCCTTAACATTTTACCTCACTTATGCATGCCTGTGTACCACCACCAAGATGGCACTTCCTATGCTTTCTATTAACGTGATGCATGATCATACATTCTCAACCTAACATGATGCATGATGCTTTATAACGTAATATTAACAGAAATTGAAGTGCGCATTGAAATAAAAGAAATCTATAATTGAAATTGCGCATATAATGAATGACAGTAATTGAAAGTACACAACAAAGCATGATAGAGAACACATTACGATATCAAATTGAAAGCAATGAACTATAAGAAACAATAAAGTAACATGCGATGAATCACAATTAGCTAAACATGCTTATTAAACCAAGCTAAACTAAACATGGAACATACTTTAAACAACAAATAATAGAAACATGCTTGTAAATTGGAAATTCTTATTCTAGTTTATTAAGCATGCTTTTATCCTAATTAATTAAACATGCTATAATTAATAGTCTAGTTATTATCCTTGTTAATTACATGCTCAAGAAATTAGTTAACATGCTCAAGGTTTAGTTATTGATTAAACATGCTTGAATTAGAGAAGTGAATCAACTAATTGGTTTACATGCACGGAAGATTATAAATACAGATCAAGTAGTTTACATGCTTTGATCTAGATTAATTAGCAATTTACATGCTCAAGTTATAACAGTACCTTAGTCAATTAACATGTTAAAGTCCATTTATCTACTCAGAATAATTAACATGCTCGAATTCACTTAAGTAAATCAACCTACTCAAACAACAATATTAATTATCATTAAACATGCTGGATCTAGCTAAGTTAACATGCTAGTTAATTGACAAACTTAGCTAATTTGTTTACTAAATTAATTAACATGCTTGAAGGAAGATTTCAATTTATTAATATAATAATTATTAGTCGATTTACATGCTTAGCTGATTTGCATGCTCGATTTCTAAGTCTAATTCTGTTACTTACCATGATCAAGTTGTCTAATTTAATTAAGCTAATTAACATGCTCATACCATACTAATTAACAATTAAACATGCTGGAATTAGAGAAGTCAAACAACTGATTAATTTACATGCTCGGAAGATTACAAATACAGATTACGTAGTTTACATGCTTGGATTAAATGCCTTGGTTAACATGCTCAGGGGTTATTAGCAATTAAACAACAAAGACATACATAACAGAAAAATATTCATGCGGTGAAAGGAGGAACTATACGCAGAGGCTTAAACTAATTTTTGCAAGATATTATATTAATGAAACTGTGAACTATGAAAAATAGGATCATACTCGAAGGTCTAGTTCTCAACATCATTCATTCATACTTTTTAGGTCATCAACTCCTTTAATCATTCATCATGAGTCTATCAAGTGAAACATGTATAACAGAACTAAACAAGAATAATAACAAGAACAAGCTATCACAGAAATAATATCTACCGGGTATCAAGCAATCTACACTACCAACAGGGAAATAACAACAGTGAAGAAGTCAACAAGAAAATAACGACAGTAAATCATTCAAGAGACTAATAGCCACTAACAACAAACGTCACTTTTATCAACTTATCTAACTAGCAATCACGATATAGCATAAAAAATTTACAGAGAACTAAACGTATAACTCACGCACTCTACTTGTGGTGTAGGGCCTCCAAATGGGCAAGACACACCTGTTTTCCTTACCTTTGTAGACGATTCAACACCCAGCAGCAGCCCACTCCTATCTCCACTCTTCACGTAGAACCCTTCTCCCGGAAGAAAAATGAAGTAGAAGAAATGAAGGGCTGAAGAAATAGGGCTCGCCTAGGAACAATTCGTACAGGTGGTAGAGGAATAACAGTGGACAAGTCTATGTTCGTGTCGAGAAGCCATGTTTTTATTGGTTAGATGTCGTTCTCCTCCTGATTTTAAATCAGTTTTGTCGCTGTACAGTGAGGATTCGGATAAGAGGATGCATCCGAATTCTGCCCGTACCGTCTGAATTCATAATTCAGATGCAAAATGGAGTCTGAAATATCGTCTGCGTCGTCCAAATTCGTCCAGAATTCGGATAGATTCAAATGCACAACGTCCTCCTGCGTCTGCCTCATCCGAAACCGTTCGAAGTCATCCGAATTCTCAGGAGTTATTCCATTCGTTTTTCGGACGACACATCACGCCCGCTGGGTTGTCCATATGCGTCCGAAAATGCCCTAGACAACTTTTCGTGCGTTTTCCCACTTAACTCCTATCCCATAATACTTTTTCCATAATTACATGTCATAAAATAACAAGTATAAATACGCAACGTGATATCCTCCGCACTCCATCATTCAATCACATCGCGTATATGGGAAAAACGTTACCGGACATCCTCCTCAACTTAACGCTGCTAGACGTCCTTGGTAATACCCCGATAGTTGACCTACTTAAAAAGTCGGGGTGTTACAAGTAAGATGTGAGCCTAAAGGCCCAGTAAGAAAACGGGTTTATGCGGGATGAAATGCCTCTCTTTAATTCTTTGGAATGGGTCCGCCACAAACCTATCTTTTAGTTACGTATTTTAGGAATAGTTACGTGTTTTAGGAATAGCTCGTATATGGAGCATGGAGTTTGAGGAATCCTATGATTTCTAATTAATTATGTTAATTAGTCTTGTGATCCCGATGAGGGACGGATTAATTGTTTTCCTCACTCAAGGCACGTGACCACCCCATGGTGGTGTTCCTAATTTTTTCTATCGTCATGAGACTACTCTAAACATACATACAGCATACTAGAGAGTTCATATAGTAACCATGACGGATATAAACATGCACGACAATAACATACATTTCAGATTCAATCAAAACAATACAACATGCTTGAGAAGTTTATAACCTAATTTATTAACATGCTTGTATTAATTAGTTGGTTAGGTTAACTAAATTGATTAGGTTAATGCATTCAATCAATTAACAACTTAATCATTCTCTAGTAAATTAGTTAAACTATTAGTTAAGCTACGCGGTGAACATACTTATTAATTAGGTTAATCTAAACTGCTCATAGTAGTACTTAATTAAGCTAATGGAAGGTTAAGCTAGTTCATAGCAGTAATTTAAGGAACTATTAACAGAGAAAGGCAACACTAAAACATAAGGCATCCAAAGATAGAAGAACATACAAGCTAACAATGGAAGAGAAGCAAAAGGAGATATCACAGAGCATCCTAATAATCTATCTACACTATCAACACAAGGAGATGACAAATGGCAAGGAAAATCAACCAAGGATTCACAACAGAATTTCATCCACTAACAACAAACATTTCTATTATCAACCTAACTAACTAACAATTACAGTATAACATAAATAATCAACAACAAGCATAGGAAACATCCAGAATCTACCACTATCACAGAGCATTATGGAAATTGACACTAACAGAGCATTTCAGGAAACAAAAGCAGCCAACGACAGAGATCAACAACCATAGCTTAACTCACGCACACACTTGCAGTGTAGGGCCTCCACCTGACCAAAACACACCCAAGTCTTACAGTATTGAAGAATAAAAAATAGGGACAACAACTCCACGGCCTCCAGCAGAAAAACACCCGAGAGCAGGACCACTCGGGGACAACCCTCCGTTCCTTCTTCCTCTTCGCCACTACCATTCACCGCTCAAACCAATTCGGCCATCCCCACAGCAACACAGAAATGCAGAAACGTCCAGTAGCGAAGGAACCTACATCCATAGAAAACACATCATAATCCAACCATTTGCAATAACTCAGCCAAGAAAACCAAGGATCAAATACAGGGTACCTTACCTCATGAAGAAAACCCCACTGTTGCCAGAAACACACACGAAGGTTCAGTCTCACACACTTCACTCAAACCCAGTACATAGAGAATCGCTAGCTGACTCACACACAATCTCTCATATTTATATACAAAGGACATGGTTTGAAATGCACGACAGATTATCCCCCCATTTCAGCAATGAAGCAAAATTTCTGGATCGAGCTCCACGCCTCTACCTCGAATTTCAACTAAACCGCTAGGCAAGAAAAATAGAGGAAGAACTGGTTCAATGCAGAACCAACAGGACCGGACCGCACGTCCTAGCTGTTCCCATCACGATCCGAACCCCTGCCAATCGCAAATCGTCACTGACCATCACAATTCGTCTCCGACGATCACTCTCTGCAACGTCCAACCATCAATACAGAAGGGGGAAATGAAGAAATCGACTAGAGCCATAACCCCTGAGGTCGTTTCGCGCAGGTAACACAAGCTTGCATCGTATCGCACTTCTCCAATGTTCACCTCAATCAGGTCACAATTCATACCTTCAACACAAGATGAATAGTGAGTCTATTACCCAGTAAGTAATATAAAATAAAATGCAACTATAACTTCTATAACAACTCTATATGCATAAGTCCAATAGATTCGTAAGCTGGGTGAGAGCAACCTTTTCAATCTCCGAACTCACCAATTGAATTCGTTTTTACGTGAGAGGAACCTCTTCAGTCTCCGAACTCAGTAAAATGAGTCCACTTACATTTACATTTATTAACATTTGGGTGAGAGCAACCTCTTCAATCTCCAAACTCACCACCAGTTGAGTAAGAGCAGCCTCTTCAGTTTCTGAACTTACTCAAACGAGTTGTTTTCTACATGTGAGCAACCTTTTAAGTCTCCGAAGCCACGTCGAAAACACCATTATTATCTTCTTTATTAGCCCATGCAATGCATTATGTGCAATTCTACTAACATGTTTACATGAATGTCACACACAGCAATTCATATATCGCAGACAATATCACAACCATCTTTCCGTAATAATACCTTTATTACGGAAAGATCAATCTCCTTAGACAAAATTTTTCTTTCCAAATAAGTTCCCAAAAAAGATTGGAGGGGTTACAAATGGTCCCACTTAAAATTCACTCTCCTAGACAAAGCTTACTTACACAATACAATTACACCACTAATCGGTACAAAAAATTATACCAAATGTGATCCCAAAAATATTAAGAATATTTTCCCACACTGTTATAATTTAATAGTCAAGAAGTAAAAGAAATAACAGCTAAAATAGACAATGAGAATTTTTACGTGGAAACCCAAATCGAGAAAAACCACGGGGACTGATTCCAGAAAGATCTCACTATGAAAAATAGGATTTATAATATTTTTCTAGAAACCAAATTGATGGACTATAGATCCATTCTGTTATTAATCAAGCCTCAAAGAATATCATAGAGTCATTCAAGGTCAAGCATAAGTGGAAGTTCAAGAGCAATGGAAAGGGAAATGGAAAGACTTTCCAAAACTGTCTTCCTTTGACCTTCAATGAGTATTTGATTATTTTGGCATTCAAAACGATGTCATTTCAAAAAAAAGTGCTTCAGGATGGTTGTAGCTAACTTCTTAAGATTTCTAAAATGAGTTGCATCCTTAAATTTGGACTTCATTTTCTATGTCAAAAGACCACGGAATAGAAAGCAAAGAATAAGGAAATTCCAAGTGCCCAAGCCTGGAGACCAAGGAAATCTCTACATGGAAACCATCCAAGTGTCCAAGCACCAATATGGAATAGCTGCCAAATGCATATAGACTTTGAGAAGAAGAAAAGAAGATATAATTAAATATTCTTTTAGTTAATTAACCTAGTTTCTATTAAGTAGAAAATCAGACAACTTATTCTATAAGCCGATTAGGGTTATTGTTGCTTATTTAGTTTATTATTATTTTATGCTTTGTATTTGGTTATAAAAAGCCACCTAATGTTTATGTTTTAGACAATTGAAGTTTAAATACAAAAAACTTTTGCTTATTTCAAAATTGGAGAGATTTATTTTTCAAACACTTTGGTGAGTTACATCTAAAGTATCCTTGTGTGAGTAATATCACAAGATTGAGGTCACTTGGAGTTGAGTGAGTTCTCTTATTGGCATCCCCAGCGCTACTCATTGAGGAAAGGTTGTGAAAAGTTGTGTCCAACCATCAAGAGGCACCATCATCAGCAAAGCATCCATTAGAAGGTTCAAAGTTTCCGTACTGGTTAAATCCAATCACCTGGAGTATTTTCAGCATATTTCCTAATTTTTAAAGAATATTTCTAAAGTTCTTGAAAGGTTTTTTTTACTTATTCATCCAAGAAGTTGTGGTAAAAATTGTAGCTTAATAGCTTCTAAAACAAAGAAGTTACAAGCTTCCAAAGTCGGACTTTTCAAAATTGAAATTGCAGAAATTTAAGGAAAGAAAGACAAGTTGAGCACGATCGACCGCTCATTCAACCGCCGCTCAAAAATCGACTCTGTATTTTTTTTTGGATGAGGGACTCGATCATCCCATCAGCTGGCCTTCAACCACCAGTTCAGAATATAGCCACTGTTGGTTGATCAACATCTTTCAACACTTTCACATTATATTTTCAGGTTATATTCTAATTCCCTTCTGCTGGTGCATCACAAATATTCTAGAAAATATTCACTAAGAGAAAAATACAACTCTTAGATTTCCCACTGTGCACAAATGCACCTTACATATTTTTCCCACTCTTTCTTTTCTGTCCCTCAAAATAATCATCACTATTTTTTCACTCCTCTCCTTCTCTTTCTCTTCTCTTGCATTGACGCTTGGGATTTGGGATCAAGTTAGACATTTGAGGAACTCTCTATTTATAGAGAGAGTTCCTCAAATGAGAATGAAACGTGGGCGGTTGAAGGAGGAAGAATTGTAATTCTCCTCCTTCACCCTCTAAAAAAAATTATTTTATAATGAGGTGGGTCCCTCATCATAATGGAGGGACGCCCACCTGAATAGATATAGCGTTTGGAGGATGAGATATTTAAAGTGTTGGATTTATTATATTGAAGCTAGATGCATATTATAGAGGAAATTTTGAAGAAGAAAGATATAAGTTTAAAATGATTTTGGTTCGGATGCCTAGGCTTCAACTTCGAGGAGACTAAGCCTCAAGGCTTCTTTCATAGCCTAGGGCTCCTATAACGCCCCGTAGTGTTAGTTTTTTTTTTAAATAAAAAAAAACTATGCGTTTGTAGAAAATTGGGTCATGCATAAAAAATGTGCTTTTAAAACTATACACAACAAAAGTCTTAAAAATAATGGTTTTTTAAAATTTAATCTTAGTAAAGCTCAACATTTATTAAATATTCTTTCGTACCTTTATAAAACCATGTAGCGGAAGTCTCAATAAAGCTCATTTAATGTTAAACGTAGTAAAACCACTATTTAAATAAACAAAAACATTTATAAAGATGTTTCTACTTAAATCAATAATAAATATAACTTATTAAAAAAAGGTTTATGACTTGTTATTAAAATTCATCTTTCTTAATTCCTCACCCACGGGTCAACTTCTCTCCAACAACGCTTTAATTTAGCTCATGAAAATTTCTCATTAAATGCGCTTTAAATTGTTCCTATCATCACGTTCCTTAGTAAGTTCTTCATTACCTACATCATAAAGTTCAAACTATGAGTCTAACGCTCAGTAAGAGATGTATAAATATTGTTAGCCTAAGAGACATTAAACTTATTTATTTTGATGATGTTTTCATAAAAACATGAGTTTTCGCTTTCAATTAGCATTTTTTTTTCTTTTCTTCCACTTAACAATCTAGTCGTTGTAGGTAATTCATTCTAGGGGAGAGAGTGACACCATTTGTTCGAAATGACTATTTACTTTTATTTGTTAGTCTTTCAGTTTAGGGAAGAGAGTGACACCATTAAGCCCACCTCATGCGAGACAGCTAACTCAACCCCCTCGTATTTTCTTTACATATTCTTCGTTTCAAATTTTTTTCATAAAAACATATGTATGTAAATCATTTTTGCTACTTTTTTGAAACATGATGCATGAGACGTTCACATGAGCATATCTACAAGTCATAATGAACAATAAATGTTTGATCGACATGCATGACAATCAATAATACATCTATCATGTAACATCTCGTAACTTTTTACTGTATAAAAATTTTCTTTCCTTTAAAACACTTATGTGAGGGAAAACTAGAATAAACACATAGCAGAAGTCTTAACCGTATAAAATTCATAGTAATCAAAATGCAGAAGTCTTATACAATTAAATACTACAAACCAATAGTTTAAAAGCTATTTAAGTAAGAACAGTTAAAACATTAACTTAAAACAGTTTGAAGTCATTAAACACTTGAAAGTAGTTTGAAAATTCTTAAAACACTTAATTATCCTTATTCCATTTCTGTGAGTCATAACCTCTATGGTCAATCTGCCAACAACACAAACGCCAAATCTGGCAACACTTCATTAGCTATGTCCTCAATGAGCTTTATCTAATCATTGATTCCTTACCTATATCAAAAGATCTAACTATAAGCCTAAAGCTCAGTAAGCGATATAAACATAAAATAAGACATACACATGCAACTTTTATATGAAGTTTTTGTTTTCCCTTTTGTTTTCATTTATCGTAGATATTAGTTTCTTTAGCCTTTTACTGCAATTTCTCTTATTTTTGTGTCGGGCTTAACCTATCGGACCACAAAACAACTATTTACTTATCTTTGGTTTTTGTGCCAGGCTTAACCTACCGAACCACAAAAACAGCTATTTACGTTTATTCTGTTATGTTTATTCTGTTACAATTCCATTTTCATTTTGTTCCAGTTATCCATCCAAGTGATAGAGATGTCAATTTGACAAGGTAGAACAGTTTATGCATAAGGCGGCCATCCCATGGCACAGACCTAGGCGACCAACTCAAGAACCAACATCTCTATACACCTATTTACATTTATTCAGTTTGTTTCTTTTCTATTTTTGGTTTCTGTGCCAGACTAAACCAATCGGATCACAAAAATAGCTATTTACAATTATTCCATTTAATATAGTTACATTTACATTTTTGTGTTACATTTGTATTTTTCATGTACTTTAGGAATATAATGATGCAAGCATACAATTCTATCTAACATGTCCATCTACCGTATCCTTAAAACATGATATATACTTAACTAAGGAACTTAACTTAAGTCAAATAAACATACAATTCATACCAAACAATCAACAATACATCAAGTAAACTCAAGCATCAAACAAACCTTAATTCCCGTGATGTAGGTTATTTCAGACAAAACACATGCAGTACTACTTACCTAAAATCCTTAGCTTTAAAGAGTTAACACTCAAAGTTGCCCTTTTCCAAAAACCTATTCAAAATCAGATACATATTTACTTATTAATAATAGATCTCCAAAACTATCATCCATCATCATGTTACATATGTAACGACCTAGTTTTTATTACCTTTTGAAAACGCATGAAATTTAAAACTTTTTATTTTCTTTAATATTTTTTTTCTTTAATAAAAACAACAGAGGTCTTTGCAATATTAAAACCTTTTAAAAAACCATAATATAATTCTTCTGAATTCCGAATTCTAGTGACAAAATTCCAAAGGTATATTTCATCATTATGTAATATCCTGATTCCCATAATAGTATTAAATAAAGATAATTGGAAATTAATTTGGATATATTTGGATTATTGAGAATTATTTTGGGAAACAAAAACCGAATGGACGAAAGTGAATCGGACCGATAATAATCATCGAACAACCAAAGATTTGAAACGAGTCGAAAATAAGTTAAGAATTTAATTAAATTAAATTGAAGGTGGAAATGATTAAATTAGGGGAAGGATTTGATTAAAATAATAATAATAATAATAGTAGGTATATATATATATACACATAATAAAATAAAAGAAAAAAATAAAATAAAATAAATTAAAAAGGAATGGCCTCTTCGAGAAGCACGGAGAAACGAGGACAGGGAGAAAGGGAGAGATGTGCGATCGGAGAAGAGGACGACGAGCGGGAGTCGGACGGCGACGGCGAGCTCGGCCTTGGCCGAGGCTCCCTCGCAGCTTGCGCGTCATCCGGCGACGTTTGGGTTCGTCAGCACGCGGGACGGGGAAGAGTTCGGCCGCGAATCGGGACTTCCGTGGCATTTTTCAGCGACGAATAGAAGGTATGTTGGTCGGGTTTTCTTCCTCTTTACATTCTAATGGTTGGACGTTGCTGGGGTGATCAGAATCGGCGTTTTGAGAGGTTGGCAGGGTGTGACGGCAGGGAGCTTCGGCTGAGGGCTGGTGGTTCGCGAATGGCTCGGTTCAGCCCCAGTCCAATGCTTTAGCTTTGATTTCCACGTGGTTGAACCACTCTAATCTGTCGACACACGATGGGGAGCCACCTTGGTGGAGTGGCTGGCAGATTTAAGAGGGAGACAACAAATGGGTGAAAATTGAAGAGGAGGCAGGATGAATTGAAGAAGATGTCGATGGGGTAGATGTGCAGTAGACTGAATTAAGTAGGTTGTCGGGGGAGAAATGATTGAGGCTGTGTATAAAAGTGGCAGAGAGCTTTTAGCTCTCGGGTGAGTTGAGAAGGCTGAAGATTGGAGCTCCTCGGCTCTTCGAGTTATTTTGGTGAGGTTTCCTTCTCTTTGTTAGTCATTTGGTTTATGTTTTGTAGTTTTGTGTTGTGGTGTTGTTGGAACTCAGTCGAGCGTGGAGTTGTGGAAAAGAAATGTTGTTCTGTATGTTACATATAGAATGAGATTTTGTTTAGAATCAATAATTGATTGATGGAAAGTTATTCTCTGTTAAGGAATTGTTCTCTGTTGGTTAAGCTTAGCTTGGTGATTTCATTTGGGCATTTCATTGAGTGATAGAGTTGTGAAGGAGAAAGAGATTTAAGTGTATTGGGATTATGATATGTCGTTAAGTAATGGATAAGGAGTTTTGGTTTAGATGCCGTTAAGAGTAACAAGTTGTTTAGAGTTTGTGATTATTAACTAATTGGTTATTTAATTATCTCTGAAGGTATTGGAGTGGAAGAACTTATATGCTGAATTTCTGAATTTCTACAGACGTTAGGTAAGGAATTGGGAAGTTTTGGCCGTCAAAGCCCTACCCACAAGTTGATCCGTGTGTGTGAGTGTAGTTTACAACTTATGATTTATTTTCTAATTCCCCTCTTAAGCATGGTAAACTGCAGATTGAAGCTATGATGAATAAAAGCATGAATAAGGAGCAATTGACATATGAGTTTGACTTCTTTGAGTGTAGTTTACAACTTATAATTTATTTTCTAATTCTCCTCTTAACCATGATTTTAGAAACTGAAGGTTAAAGTTATGATGAATCAACGCATGAATAATGAGAAATTGACATATGGGTTTAATTTCTTTAATTTTTGTCATTTATTCTTAAATGTGTAGATAATAGTTGATGATAATTTTTGTTGCCCTAAATTTAATTCAGTAACATATGGAATATCTATGCTGGCTTAAACCATGTGGAGTATCTAGATTAGATGATTTAATTTAATTGTTCAAAGCATTGAAATGCTTGATTTACTTTATAATGCTGTTATTTTATGGTTCTGCTTACAAACCTTCTGGTTTTAGTCGAATTATTGAGCCTATTTTGGTTGACTTCGTTAAGCATATTGTCATGAAACATTACTTTTAATTTTACTCTTGTTATTAACTCGTTGGTACGTTTCGTTAGTTACATTTCGTTGTTATTTGTCATCAAGTCCAAAGCTTGTTTGTAGGATTTATTCTCCTTATAGTTCACTATTAATATCAGTTAGTTTACTGTTATAATGCCATGAGTTTATAAAGCATGTCCGTTAATTCGCTGTCATTCTTTTCGTTATGAGAAGCATGTAATGACCTTCGTTTCATTCGTTGTTTAATAGGATCGCCTAATATATTGATATTGCTTATTATACATGTTTCGTTTGGTTAGGAAAAGTTAGGTTAAGTCCATGCTAATAGAAACCAAGTAGGAGGGTAACCATTGGAACGGCACCCACATGCATGAGTGAGAAAGAATGAAACGAAAAAGAAAGAACCCTAAAGATGGGTATATGCCAGAAAAAGAAAGAACCCTAAAGGCGGGTATATGCCGGGATAAGAAGAACCCTAAAGGCGGGTATATACCGGAACTAGGGACTTGGGGTAGATGGGTAGTCCGGATCTATCCTAGCTACTAGGATACACCCCTACTAAGACGGGAAATGGACTCGTAGCCCACAGGGGGTTAGTTTCCGTACAGCTATGCCATCTCAAAGGAAAACCTCCAATCTCCAAACTCGATGTACAAGTTTTAACGAACGAATGTAGAAAACGAACGTAATGATATGAAAAGAGTTGGGTTGAGTGGCCCTTAATCCAACAAGGACTAAAGAGAGAATGCATAATTGTTTTTCCCCTATCCTTACTGAGCGTAAGCTCACGTTCTTACTTGTGGTGTAGGTAACAAGGGACTTATGCCAGCAATTAAGGAAAAGGTCATTCCGGTGGAGCCTGGGGTTGATCCAACACAGACACCAGCGGAGTAGTACTATGGCATGTATGGTATGATGTGGTATGATAGCGAGAAGAAAAGAATGTTTAATTTCGGGTTGTATTTTATTGAATAATGGTACTATGTAAAATTTATAACCTTGGATTTGCTTAAATCGTTTTTCTAATATCAATTTGCTATTCCGTTTATATAGACATATCTTAGATTTTTTTTTGTTTAATTTATGCTTTCGCTAAATTTATAAATAAATTTGTTTTCAAAATAGATTTGAGGAAGAAGAAAATGAAAGATTTTTCTAACGATTCGGATTTGATGCACTATGATAACCCTTCATTTTAATTGAAACGTTTTAATAAAAGTTAATGAGTTTTTAAACAGTTTAAAAAATCTGGGTCATTACACATTAGATGTCTTATAATACAAATTTTGCTACCATACTTGAAAAAACTATAAGTGCTAACTAGCACTTTCTTGAAAATAGCTCTCAAACTAATAGGTATATATATATATATATATATATATATATATTCTCATGTCGATTTATGACTATATTGACATCTAACAAAATCAAAATCACAATATCTAATGATCTTCGAGTGATTTGATTTTCCATGTGTGAGTATTTGAGCTTTTGCTTTCTATAAATACCCTATAGCCCTTTCGATAGTAATTCAATGATTCTGTCAAAGATTTCTAAATTATCTAGCTTACAAAATCACTATGTATGGACTATCTGAATGTGTACATACTTGAGCTTATGTTATACGTGGAGGAGATCAAATTAACACCACCTACAAACTATTATTGATTTTGTGGTATCAATTTATTATTTAAAATTTCTTTTAGATATTTAATTTTAATTATTATGGATCCGTATAATTATAATGTCAAAAATATTGATTATGATGAAGTTGAAGAAATTAGAGTTAGATTCTACTCTTGCTATATTTTCAATTGGAAAATCATCTACACAAGCATCAACATTCAAGCTTCACCTAGAAATAAAAAATAAAACTTCGGATGCATAAAATCATTTTGAGTTAAAAGAAATTAATATTGGTAGAAAAATAGAAATTGGAGCTCAATATAAATATTGTATTAAAAATTATGCTTATATTTTTTGTAGTTCAACTGGCACACTTGCTAGACATTTTAAAAATATCACTTAAATGAGCAAGTAAGAGATCCTAAATAAACACAATTGATTGATAGTGGTAGTGACACTTTTATGTATTCACAAAATAGAATGAGAGAAGGTATAGCAAAACTTATAGCACAATTTGAGTTGTTTAACATCCCGTAACTTTTTCCGTATAAAATTTTTCTTTTCTTTAAAACCATTGCGTAATAACACAAAATTTTCTTTTCTTTTAAAACCATTACGTAATAAAACACTAGAGTAATAAACAGTGGAAGTCTTAATCTTATAAAACATATAGCAGAAGTCTTTTACAATTTAATACCATAAACCCTTTGTTTAAATAAACATTTAAATAAACACATTAACTTAAAACATTTATTTGAAATTATAAAACACTTAAAAGCCTTTTAAATATTTATTCATTTCGTCAGCCATAACCACATGTCAATGTCGCCAACAGCACAAACGCCCACACAGTGATACTCCATCAGCTACGTCCCTTAATAGCTTTATCCAATTGTTTGCTTCTTACCTACATCAACGGGACCTAACTATGAGCCTAATGCTCAGTACCTGATATAAACGTATAACATGAAATTCACATACAATTTCTATATCATCGTATACTCTTTTCTGTTTTGTTTCTCTATTACTGTTCACACCTTTTTTCGTTATTTCATTTGCTTATATGCCGAACGTATCAAACCGAACCATACAAATAATCTTACTCTGTTTATTTGGAGGATGTGTTTAGAACTCGAATGTATGGATAAAAATTGAGTTGCAAATTTGGCAGAGCTTCGCTATATTCACTTTAGGTGCCTCCATCCTCGGAGTGCCAAGTATTTGTAAACTCTACTGATTTTAGACGTCCAAAAATTTTTTGATCATCCTCATCCGACAGTTGAAAAATAGCTGTTGGGCAAAATCTGGACTTTCGGGATGAAGACCCTCATCCTGGCCTCGTCCGCACTCGTCTAAAAAATCTAGTTGTTTCGCAAAACTATATGTTTTTGGATGTGTAGCTTCGTCTTGGCCACGTCTGCACTTGTCCAAAAATGTTGCCAGAATATTACAAATTCAAAGGCTTATCGTCCTCCATCATCCGCGTGCGTCCGATAGCATCTAAAAAGTAGCCAAAGTATTGTCCAGGATTTTATAGATTGAACAGGTTGTCGTTCGCTATCATCCGTTAGCGTTCGCTATCATCCGTTAGCGTTCGCTATTGTCCAAAAACTCTGGACTACAGATTGGGACGCATTCGCCTCGTCCTCACACGTCCCAAAACTCGAACGACAGTTCGCTTCTAGATTGCGGACAATATCCTTCATCCTCGGGCTCGTCCCTCATTTTGTGTCACACAACTCGAATTCTCTAAGTCCCACGATACATTCTACTCGCTGGAAGGACTTAGTAAAACTCATTAAACGATACTAATACCCTCATTAAGGGTATTTCCAATTTAAGTGGAAAATATGAGTATTATAAATTCAACCAATAAACAACTTATAAAACTTAATAATATTATTCATCATCAAAATATAAATATGTCTAACACACTTAGGCTAACAGATGATACTAGTCATCCAAAATTGCACATCACCTTTCTCTTGTTGATCTCCTTAATGGCATAGGTTCTTGACGTTGTTGAGTTTATACTTTAGAAGCAACCTCTTGATTTTAAATGGGGAATTCTTTAGTGTTTTCTTGTTCCAAATATGTTAATTGATTACTATCAACAATAACTATAGGAAGAGAAATGAATTCCTCTTCAAAGACAACTTCTTTAACCTTATCTTTCCATACTATACTCAATATCCTCAAAGAACTGACATATTGTTTTAAAATTTTACTTCGTAGTGGGATAGTAAAATTTATACCCCTTTAATCCTCTACAAAGTACTCAATCAAATGGTAGCTTAATACTTTATAGTCCATATTCTTTTATTTTGGCTTGTAAAGTCATTCCTTAGTTGGACTTTGCCAAAATAAAATACCTCATACTAAGCTTTTAGCCTATCTAACATTCGTAAAGGGTTTTAGCAACTTCCTTAATTAGTACTCTCTTGAAGATATAAGCTACAACCTTTAGTGCTTTTTCTTTGCTTAATGAAAATTAAGAATGATTGTTTTGATAATGAATGCGTTTATTTGGAATATATTATTCTAAGTTATTATTTCAAAAATACCTTTGAAAATAAGTATTTAATTATACTAACATATTTATTAAGTCTATATAGTAAAAGATAAAATTATGCTATAGGACTCAATTGGAAAATATCAAATTAAAAAGATCAAAATGTTAAAGATTACACAGTGCAGACGCCTAGAGTTAAAATCTGAACGCTTGGACCCAACCCTCTGCAAAGTGGAAAACACCTACAGACACCTAGTCCAGAGAGCCATTTTGGCCTCGGACATCTAGATCAAAGAGCAATTTTAACGGCGGTGAACCGGACATGAAATGCTGACTCCCAAACCAGAGAATAGTTTTGGTTACGGATGCTTGGACACAAAAAGAGGATGCCTAGTCTAGAGAAGCGTCTTGGCCATGTGAAAACTCTATGAAAATTAGAGTTATTGTCATAATTCTAAGCAAAGTTTGATGTTTATTCTTATGTTTTTAGTAATTTTAATATATTTTAAGTTATGGTATAGATAAAGAATCAAACAAGTGGTTCTTAAGCCTTGTCTTTTTTTTGGGGGTCATATTCAAAATCTCGCAAAGCTTCATTCTACAAGCATTCCTATTTGAATTGAAAAAGATATATGAATTCCAGATCATAAAGAAAGGCAAAAAAAGGGGCAAATAACAAAATTTGGAAGTTTAAGTTGAGAAATAAAAGGAAAAATCAGTGTGAAGTAGCAGCTGCTAAGCTGCGACTCAAGAATGTTGAGCGCCGTGGGTAAGGATATCCAAGCTATGGCCCAGGCATAAAATCAAAGCTTGAGCCACGCCTCAGGAATTCTAAGCCACGGCCTAAGACCAGATTCACTTTCCAAAATTACAAAATCCCACATGGTTTGAATTTTTTTTTATTGATTTTGGAAACACTAACGGAGGTTCTATAAATACAAAATAACTTGACGAAAAAGGGGACATTCGGCTGCCTTGAGATGAGTTTTGGAGAGTGATGGGAGAGAATTTTTGACGTTAGATGAGGAGACCATTATATTGGTTACACCATTACGGTGACATCTGGAGATATATCTTCTCTTCTCCTTATTTCTTATATTTGATTTTCTTATATTCAATATGTCTTTCATTGTTATTATTTCGATAATGTTGAACTAACTATCTCCTTCCAGAGGAGAGAGAGATAGTTTATTTGAAGTATTATTTTTCATATTCAATATTCTATCGATTGGATTAATTATTTATTTATAATATTCTGTTCTTTATACTTTCAATTTGCTGGCCACTTATTGAATGATTTTATATTTAGGGTTTGACACTCGACAAAGGTAATTCTATATACGATTTGAATATTATAATGTAAATGTTTAATAACTCAAGAGAGTGTTAGGGCATTACAAAAATCAATTATAAAATTATAAAACTTTATTGAATGACTAACAGAATGCTTTTTATAAAGATATTTAAATTTTGATTTTAGGAAATAAGATTAGCTCCACACTCGAGAGATGGGAGTTTAACAAATTAGGGTTTTTGATTTATAAATAATTGTTCAATTATGGAATATTGAATCTGATAAATAATATGACAAATATTCATGAAATCAATCCTCTAGATATTTTCTAAATTAAAGGCTTTTCTTTGGTGAATTGTTTTATTTAGTTATTTATTTTATTTTAGTTTTCAAAAATCAAAAATTTTAATTATCTAGATAAAGTTAGAATCATAGAGCAGTACTTAGTAAAGTTCATAAATTACATATTCCCTGTAGATTTGACAACCCTATTTATCATATACTATAAAACTTGGCATTGTACACTTGTAGTATTTTATCATGAAAATCTTCATAGACTATGTACTCCGACACTAGAGAGCAATTTTCGGTCACAGACACCCTAACATGAAATGTAGAAGTTTGGAGCAAAGCTAAGAAATTCAAATTGAAGCTTCTGCGGATGACTAGTACGAAGTGTCGACACTCGATGCAACCGCCCACAACTTAAGATGTAGAAGCCATCACCTATTTTTGTTATCTTTAATGGCTCTCTAACGACTATATTGCAGACGCTCATAACTTGGCCACTAATTCCTACTACTCAAGCTTTATGATGAGAACTTTCCATTCTCAAGTAATTAGCCTAACTGTCTCATTTCTAACTTAAGATCATACTCATGTGCCTAGTGTTTTTTGCTAAAAAATTCTACATCTTTTATTTGTGAAACACTTGAAGGGTGACGCCCCATAATAGTCATTGTAAAGCAAGATTGATGCTTGGAACATCAATTATTTGTAACCAAAAATATTATTGAGGAAAGAAATATTCAAGGAGGGGCCTTGAAGCGTGGATGTAAGCAAGGTTGCCCAAACCTCCTTAACAAATTGTTTGTATCTCTCTCCCTTATTCCTTTACTTATATATTTGATACTACTTGCATTGTAATACCCCAATACTATTTTTCCTCATATGCGTAATGTAATCAAATTTTGGAGATAATTATATGTTACATTGCGTTTCTACACTTGTTAAATTATGACACATATTTATGGGATAAAAGATTGGTAGAAAAATGTGAAGAAAATGGAAATCTGGCACATTCAGACGCCTGCGGATGCCATGGGGATGAGATTTGGCGTTCGTACCATCGGATTGTATTGAGGACAAATGCATGAAAAATCCTCATGTCCTGAACTAATCATACAGAAGATGCAGACGAGAACGGGGTGCGTCCGCATTAAATCTGTCCAATTTTTGGACACCTTCAGACGATGCGGACGCTGTATGTGGATACCATATCGCATCTGAATACAACATTCAGACGGTACGGACAAGACGAGGATGCCATTTCCCGTTCATAAGCCTTAGGAATCTTACAAATGTAGATGAATTTGGACGAGACCATCACGTCTGCACTCGTCCGAAAGATCGCGGATCTGCGTCAGAGAATGATTTGAAATTAGGAAAAAATGGATGTGTAACAAATAAAAACCCGATCCCCCGACACGAATCTAGCTCATGGACCGACCAGCAGGAACTGTCCTCCTGCATCCTCCCTGCTAGGCGTACGGCCTGTCTCCTAGAGGTGAGACCTCCTATTTAGCTTCAGCCAATGCCTCTCCCCTGCATCTCACCTTCTTCCTCGTTCAGTTCCTCGCTTCTAGAGAAAAATGTCCTGCGCAAAAGGTGGTCATGGGAGTGGGAGGTTGGCTATCCGTGAGTGGATTTCTTCAGCTAGGTATGGTTTTGGGTGTGTCTTGGCCAGTGGAGGCCCTACCCATAAGTAAATGGATGTGTGCATGATGATTTTTAGTTGTAGTTAACCTCTTCATGATGATTTGTGCTCGAAGCTAAATCTCTACGAATTCCTTAGATACCTTAAACTCCCGTATTTTCCTTTAGATGCGTTAGTTGTTGCTACGTTTCATTTTCCTACTGAATGTTGGATTCCATTTATTGGATGTTGCGCTTGATAATCCATTGTTACATTTCATTTCTTGCTTAACCTTGGAGTTTACTTACTAGATGTAAGCTTAACAACGTTAGGTCCCATTTGATGGTAAGCTAGTTGAATGAAAGGATGAATCAAGGATACCATACTGATTGCTAAGTAGAAATGATGATTTGCGAAACTGTATTCGTCAATGCTTGTTTATAGTCTCCCCTGAGTTTATTGTGCCCTGCATCTTAATAAATTGTTATGAAGGATAACATTGTCCTGCAAAATTATTCTAAACTGTGAAATGGTTCTAAAACATGCGTTGTCTTACCTTCAAATAGTTTACTCTCTATATTGTTCGTCATTTATTCCCTATAAGCATGTTCATTTTAATACCTTCGTTGTTGTTACATTGTTAAAAGCACATATGTTCATTTTTCTGCCATACTTAGTATTTGCTGTCAAGTCGTTAAGCATGCTTGTTCCCTTTTGTTTGCTATGATATTTCATATTTGTGGCCAAGATATAAAGCATGTATGTCTGCTTTTAATCTGGTGTTATACGTCGTTATTAACTCTCGGTTATATGCTGTAATGTTATGTTGAAAGGTTCAGCATGTTAACACTTTTCATTTACTGTATAATCACCGTTAAAAAGCATGATCTGTTCGCTATTATTCGTTGTTAAAAAGCAAGACTTGTTCACTGTTATTCGCCATTGAAAAGCATGATCTGTAGTTCTATTTCATTCGTATTATGCTACTGTTTTTATTTGTCATTGAAAAGCATGATCTGTAGTTCTATTTCGTTTGTATTATGCTGCTGTTTTATTCACCATCGAGAAGCATGATCTGTAGTTCTATTTTGTTCGTATTATGCTGCTGTTTTATTCGCCATTTAAAAGCGTATTTTGCAGTTCTACTTCATTTGTTATACGCTATTGTATGTTCATCGTTCAATAGCATATGTTGTTGTTTGATTTATTGGAATGTTAAGAGCATGATTAACCTACTTCATTTTATTGTACGCTACGGTTATATTCGTAGTTAGAAACAAGTTTTATTGCTTAATTAACGCGTTCGAGCGTGTTTAAATCTTCAAGTATGTTAAATTACTGTTAGTCCTCAAGCATGCAATAACCATTATAATTATGTGGTGCCTGCTTAGTTCGTTAAGTTACACATTTAAGTATAATCTCCTTTACTCTTATGTGTTTTAAATGCTGTCGTTTAATCATTGAATGTTATTTCTTTAAACTATTGTCATTTATTTTTCATATATGCCTTATTTCATTGTCATGATGCATCATGCTAATAGAAACAAAATAGGGAGTGCCACCTTGGGGTGTTACTCACATGTATTATGTGAGGAAAAATGTTAAAAGAAGAAAAAGAGAAAAAGAAAAGGGAGTGGGGTAAATGAGTAGTTCGGATCTAGCCTGGCAGCTATGGTACACCCCTAACTTGTCAGGAAAGGAACTAGTGTGCACACAGGAGGTTAGAAGCCAATCAAGCTATGTCATTTCAAAGGATAATCTCCCATCTCCAATCTCCAGCTCGAAGTACAAGTAAAGAACAAACAAATGAATGACATAAAGATTGGTTTGGGGCGGTACCCTTTCTGACAAGAACTAATGAGAGGCATAAGCATAACACATAAACCCCATTTCCTTACTTGGCCTTTAGGCTCACGTTCTTACTTGTGGTGGAGGTAATGGGATGGTTGTGCTTGGAGCAGAAGAGGAGGCCCTTCCCATGGAGTCTGCGGTGTATCCGGAGGAAAGGCGACCAAAGTAGAGGCATGGCTCAAGAAAAATAAAAAGTATCTATTTTGTAAGGGTTAAACGACAAACATGTTTTGTAAAACGTTAACTATTGCACTAAGCCTTGTTTTGAGTAGGTTACACTTTTAACTGTGAACTTTGTTAAATGCTTTAAGCAATACTTTAGGTTACGCTTTCATTGATTTTATAGACTGTAGTTTTCCACTCTTTTATGATTATTGCAATGGGTTTAAGTGATGATCAGATTTTTAAGAAAACTCTGATACTATTCCCAACAGATTTTTAAATAACGACTTTTGTATAAAGATTTTGTGTCATTTATCAAGCTTTTGAATTTAACGCATTTTAAAAGAAATAAATAATTAAATGAAAAATCTGGGTCGTTACATTTGGTATCAAAGCCATACTACTCTTGTGCATTTCACCACAGATAACCCAGACTCGTTAAGTAGTGCCCCTTTGACTGTAAGTTTTTCCTTTATATTATTGAGTTAATCCCTTGAATTAATTATGCAAAATGTATTGTATTGTAACGTGACAAAAATGTTTCCTTAAAAATTTTCCTAAAACTTATTTCTTTATCTTATAACGTGAACTTGTAGGGACATTTTAGATGACTAGGAGGGGACGAGGTAATATGCCAGGTGATGGAGATGTCCCCAAGTACCAGATTGGCATGAGGACCCCGACCGAGACGAGGCCCTCGAGCGCATAGCAGCAGTTGTGGAGCAACAGTCTCAACAGATGGAGAGACAAACTCAATTTATGGAGCAACACTTCCTCTATATGGAGAGATTTATGGGACAAGACCGTGAAATGGTAACGAGAATCAACGACCTACACAGATTCAGCCGATTCTGCCAATTCAAAGAGAAGTCGGGTGGGAAAATTTTCAAAAGCTTAAACCGCCTTGCTTCAATGGAGATGTTTCGGACATTACGGGGGCTGAGGAGTGGATACACTCCGTGGAAGACAAGCTTGCTTACGTGGAGATCCTCGAGACAGAAAGAGTTAAATGTGTCGCATATTACCTGACCCATAAAGCATGTTTTTGGTAGGACACGATTAAGGCCTCCCATGACGTGAAAATCCTCACTTGGAAGGATTTTAAAGATCTATTCAACAAAAAATATTTCAACCACACTGTTCACACTCAGAAATTGACAGAATTCATGCGTGTGTATCAGTTTGGGACTGTGGCAGAGTATGCTCAGCGGTTTGAGGCCCTATCCCGTTATGCTCCACATCTGGTGGCGACTGAAGAGCATAAGCTGCAACACTTTATTCAAGGGCTTAAAATTGAAGTCTAGGAAGGAGTCATCGGGGCTGGCATCGAAGGTGTCACTTATTCAAAGATGGTGTCTAGAGCTTTGGTGGTGGAAGGAGTGAAGTTCGTATCCGCTAAACAGAGAGAAGTTAGCCAAAGGGCGTGGAAGGCTAATTCCATCTAGCAAGCACGAAGTGCTCCTCCTACAGGCCAAAGAGTCAAATGCCCAGCGGAGGCCGAAGCACAGCAGAGGCCAGATAAAAAGCCGATGACACAGGTGACTAACACCCCTCAGCAAAATGCCTGTCCGAAATGCCAGAAGGTGCATCGAGGTGAATGCCTGGCTGGTTTCGAAAAGTGTTTTCTTGTGGGAAACCGGGGCATAAGTTCAGACAATGCCCGACTTGACTCGTGGCCCCGTGAGTTTTTGCCATGTAAGGTATCGATTAGGACGACGTTCAGCCAACAGTGGTAGCAAGTACGCTATATTTAAATAATAATCGTGCATATATTGTGATTGTTTCCTTCCCTAAATAAAGTAGGAAATTTACTTTAGAATGAACAACTTACCTAATTCTGATAGGGACAATCTATGTAAATAAGTGTGCTGCTTACGTCCTATTCAATTCGGGTGCTACGCACTCATTTATTTCCACAAAGTTCTTTGAGCGAGCAAATTGATTCTCTGGTAGCATGTGCTACACACATCGCGTGTTGTTGCCTTCCAGTGATCGTCTGAAGGTTAAACCTGATGATGTACCAAAGACTGCATTCTACACCCGGTACGGGCACTACAAGTTCCTAGTTATGTTCTTCAGGCTAACCAATGCCCCAGTAGCCTTCATGGATCTAATGAACCGAGTCTTCTAGGATTATCTGGATAAGTTTATTATCATATTCGTTGACGATATCTTGGTTTATTCCCAATCTAAGGTAGAGCACTGTGAACATCTCCGGATGGCCCTATCTGTTCTTAACCAGCATCAATTATATGCGAAGTTTTCTAAATGCAAATTCTGGCTGAGTAAAGTTGGTTTCTTTGGCCACGTGATCTTTGAGGATGGCATTTCAGTGGACTCGAAAAAAGTACAAGCGGTGATGAATTGGGCACAGCCGAAGAATGTCGGAGATGTAAGAAGTTTTCTGGGCTTGGCCTGGTATTACAGGCGCTTTATTGATGGATTTTCAAAAATCGCTCTACCACTTATTAGTTTGACAAAGAAGAACGTCTGATTCTGGTGGTCTAGCGATTGCAAGAACAGTTTCTAGGAGTTAAAGCGCAAATTGACCACTGCCCCGTTGTTGACATTGCCAATAGAAGATGGTGACTTTTGTATCTAGTATGATGCATCAAAGAAGGGACTTGATGGAGTTCTTATGCAGCACGGAAGAGTTATCGCCTATGCATCCCGACAGCTTAAGCCTCATGAATGGAACTATCCCACTCATGACTTAGAGCTCTCTGCTGTTGTCTTCACTCTCAAGGTTTGGAGGCGCTGTTTATATGGGCAGCGCTGTGAGATCTACTCGGATCACAAAAGTCTCGAATATATCTTCACTCAGAAGGAACTAAACATGCATCAACGGCGATGGCTTGAGTTTGTTAAGGACTACGACTATGAGATCAAGTACCATCCAGGTAGAGCCAATGTTGTTGCGAATGCCCTTAGCTACAAGGAGGTAGTGACGAGCATGATATGTGAAGAAATGCCTCCTAGACTTCTGAGAGACTTTCAGGAGCTTGATATGCAAATGATCCCAGCATAGCTAGACATGATATTAGCCAAGTTGACTTTGATGCTGTCCATTCTCGAGCAGATTAAGGAAGCTCAGCAAGGCGATTTGGTATGTGTAGATTTTAGACTTAATCCTACCATGCCTGCATATCGAAACTATTCTGTGACTGTTGATGGCACTTTCAAATATGACAATCGGTGGTATGTGCCAAATGGTGATTCTCTGTGAGCAAAGATCCTACGTGAGGCCCATACTTTTAATTTCTGAATTCATCCTGACTGTAACAAGATGTATCAAGATCTCAAGACTCATTATTACTGGTCGAATATGAAGTACAACATTGCCAACTATGTGGTTTCATGCCATGTGTGCCAACGGGTGAAGGCCGAATACCAACGAACTGGTGGACTTCTCCAACCATTACAAATTTTGGAATGGAAGTGGGAACATATCACCATGGATTTTGTCACCTGTTTGCCCAAGACAGCTAGAGGTCATGATGCAATCTAGGTGATCGTCGACCAATTGATTAAGGTGGCACACTTTTTACCAGTGGCTTTGACATATAAGATAAACCAGTTTGCCGATTTATATGTCAAGGAAATCATCCTCCTGCACGGTGTTCCAATTTCTATAGTAACAGATTGGGACCCACGATTTATGTCAATATTATGGAAGAGTCTTAACAAGGCCATGGGCACAGATTTAAAGTTTAGCCCCACATTTCACCACCAAATGGATGGCCAGAGCGATTGGACGATCCAAACGCTCGAAGACATGCTTCGGGCTTGTATATTGAAATTTTAGGTTGGGTGGAGCAGGATGCTACCATTGGCCGAATTTGCCTGCAATAATAGCTTCCAGGCTACTATAGGGATGGCACCCTACGAAGCTCTATATGGGAGAAAGTGCAGATCCCCCTCACACTAGGATGAGGCAGGCGAAGCTAGACTCTATGGTACAGAAGTGGTAGAGTCTGTAGCCCTAATTAAGTAGAGGATTTTAGCAGCCCAGAGCCATCAGAAGAGCAACGCATATAATTGACGATGAGCCCTAGAATTTGATGAGGGAGACAGTGTGTTCTTGAAGATATCACCTTTCAAGGGCGTTGTTCATTTCGGAATGAGGGGAAAGCTAAACCCTAGATATGTGAGGCCCTTTATAATCACAAAGAAGGTAGGACTTGTTGCTTATCAGCTACAATTGCCAGACTCTATGATGGGCGTACACAATGTCTTCCACATGTCCATGCTCAAAAAGTGTCTGGGCGATGCAACTGTATTGAGCCCTTCCAATAATATCGAGGTATAGCCCAACCTAAGCTACAATGAAAGACTTGTTCAGATCCTTGACTCAAGAATGAAGGAGTTATGGCGCAAGCAAATTTTGCTGGTTAAGGTGTTATGACAGAATCACACCCACGAAGAGGCCACTTGGGAGAAGGAAACGCCATGAGGGCCATGTATCCCGATTTATTCAGTAGCTAAATTTTGGGGACAAAATTTTTTGTAAGGGGGGTAGTATGTAATACCCCGATACTTTTTTCCTCGTATACGCGATGTAATCTAACTTTGGAGATAATTATATGTTACATTGCGTATCCACACTTGTTAAATTATGACATGCATTTATTGGAAAAATATTATGGGATAAAAATTTGGTAGAAAAATGCAAAGAAAATTGAAATCTGGCGTATTCGGACGCCTGCTGGCTCCATGGGGATGAGGTTTGGCGTTCGCAACATTGGATTGTACTTGGGGATGAATGCAAGACAAATCTCTCATGTCCTGAACTAATCCTATCTCTATTCCGATGAAACACAGACAATGCGGAGGAGAACGGGGTGCGGCTGCATTGAATCTGTCCAATTTTTGGACACCTTCGGAAGATGCGGATGCTGCACGCGAACGCCATATTGTGTCCGAATGTCACATTCAGATGGTACAGACAAGATGAGGATGCCATTTCCCATTCGTAAGCCTTAGGAATTTTACACATACGGACGAATACAGACGAGACCATCACGTCCGCACTCATCCGAAAGATTGCGGATTTGCATTAGAGAATGATTTGAAATCCGGAAAAACAGGACCTGTTACCAATAAAAACTGATCCCCCGACACGAATCCGCCTCTAGGACTGACCAGTAGGAGCTGTCCTCATGCATCCTCCCTGTGAGGCGTACGGCTTGTCTCTAGGAGGTAAGCCCTCTTGTTTAGCTTCAACCAATGCCTCTCCCCTATGTCTCGCCTTTTTCCTCATTCAATTCCTCGCTTCTAGAGAAAAATTTCCTACGTGAAGGGTGGTCATGGGAGTGGGAGGTTGGCTGTCCGTGAGTAGATTTCTTCAGCTAGGTAAGGTTTTGGGTGTTTCTTAGCCTGTAGAGGCCCTATCTACAAGTAAATGGGTGTGTGCATGATGATTTTTAGTTGTAGTTAACCTCGCCGTGATGATTTGTGCTCGAAGGTAAATCTCTGTGAATTCCTTAGATGCCTTAAACTCCCATATTTTCCTTTAGATGCTTTACTTGTTGCTACGTTTCATTTTCCTGCTTAATGTTAGATTCCATTTACTGGATGTTATACTTGATAATCCGTTGTTACATTTCATTTCTTGCTTAACCTTGCAGTTTACTTACTAGATGTAAGCTTAATAACGTTAGGTCCCATTTGATGGTAAGCTGGTTGAATGAAAGGTTGAATCAAGGATATCATACTGATTGCTAAGTAGAAATGATGATTTGCAGAACTCTATTCGTCAATGCTTGTTTATAGTCTCCCCTGAGTTTATAGTGCCCTGCACCTTAATAAATTGTTCTGAAGGATAACATTGTCCTGCCCAATTATTCTAAACTGTGAAATGGTTCTAAAACATGCATTGTCTTATCTTCGGATAGTTTACTCTCTATATTGTTCATCATTTATTCCCTGTAAGCATGTTCATTTTAATACCTTCGTTGTTGTTACTTTGTTTAAAGCACGTATGTTCATTTTTCTGCCATACTTAGTATTTGCTGTCAAGTCGTTAAGCATGCTTGTTCACTTTCGTTGCTGTCATATTTCATATTTGCTGCCAAGATATAAAGCATTTATGTGCACTTCTAATCTACTGTTGTACGTCGTTATTAACTCGTGGTTATATGCTGTTACATTATGTCGAAAGGTTTAGCATATTAAACACGTTTCATTTACAGTATTTTCGCTGTTATTCATCGTTAAAAAGCATGATCTGTTCGTTGTTATTCACGGTTGAAAAGCATGATCTGTAATTCTATTTCATTCATATTATGCTGCTATTTTTATTTTTTGTTGAAAAGCATGATTTGTAGTTCTATTTCGTTTGTATTATTCTATTGTTTTATTGACCATGGAGAAGCATGATCTGTAGTTCTATTTATGCTGTTGTTTTATTCACCATTTAAAAGTGTATTCTACAATTCTACTTCATTTGTTATACACTGTTGTATGTTCGTCGTTCGATAGCATATCCTGTTGTTCGATTTATTCAAATGTTAAGAGCATATTAACCTACTTCATTTTATTGTACGCTACGGTTATATTCATCGTTAGAAACAGGTTTTATTGCTTAATTAATGAGATCGAGCGTGTTTAAATCTTCAAGCATGTTAAATTACTGTTAGTCCTCAAGCATGCAATAACCATTATAATTCTATTGAGCCTGCTTAGTTCATTAAGTTACACATTTGAGTATATTCTCCGTTTAGTAACATATTTGATTTCCGTTTCTATGCGTTTCTTGTATAGTTGACCTATATTTATCCAATCATGTCTTTGTTCTCTTTATGTGTTTTAAATGTTGTCGTTTAATCATTGAATGTTATTTCTTTAATTTATTGTCATTTACTTTCCATATATGCATTATTTAATTGTCATGATGCATCATGCTAATAGAAACAAATTAGGGAGTGCCATCTTGGGGTGGTACTCACATGCATTATGTGAGGAAAAATGTTAAAAGAAGAAACAGAGAAAAAGAAAAAGGAATTGGGGTAAATGGGTAGTTCAGATCTAGCCTGGCAGCTAGGATACACCCCTACCTTATGGGGAAAGGGACTAGTCTGCACACAGTAGGTTAGAAATCGATCAAGCTATGTCATTTCAAAGGGCAACCTCCTATCTTTAGCTCGAAGTACGAGTAAAGAACAAATAAACGAATGACGAAATGATTGGTTTGGGGCGGTACCCTTTCCGACAAGAACTAAAGAGAGGCATACGCATAACTCATAAACCTTATTTCCTTACTAGGCCTTTAGGCTCACGTCCTTACTTATGGTGTAGGTAATGAGATGGTTGTATTGGGAGCAAAAGAGGAGGCCCTTCCTGTGGAGTCTGTGGTGTATCCAGAGGAAATGCGACCAAAGTAGAGGCATGGCTCAAGAAAAGAAAAAGTATCTATTTTGTAAGAGTTAAATGACAAACATGTTTTGTAAAATGTTAACTATTCCTCTAACCCTTGTTTTGAGTAGGTTACGCTTTTAACCTTGAACTTTGTTAAATGCTTTAAGTAATACTTTAGGTTACGCTTCTGCCAATTTTATAGACTGTAGTTTTCCACTATTTTATAATTGTTGAAATGGGTTTAACTGACGATCTTATTTTTAAGAAAACTCTAATACTATTCCCAAAAGATTTTTAAATAACAACTTTTGTATGAAGATTTTGTGTCGTTTATCAAGCTTTTGAATTTAACTCATTTTAAAAGAAATAAATAATTAAATGAAAAAGCTGGGTCGTTACATGCATATTAGTTCTAACATCCTTATTAAAGAGAAAATACAATATTCGAGTTAGTAGACGATTAATTTTTTAATTGCACGAAAAAACTTGATTAATTTAATTCACCCCCGCCCCCCACCCACCAAACCAATAAAATTAATTATGTTCCTTCAATTTTTTGTATCTTTGTATATTGCTTTGCTTGTCCTAAATACACCATCCACGTTTGGCCATCCTTGACATAGTGTAATGAAAAGCTATATTACATTTCTCTAGGTATTTAGCAAATGAACTTGAACATTGATATTGTAACTTATCATATCTACTATGCCATTTATGTAGTGACCAAAACTTCTTTTAGATAGATTTATAAATATTTAAATGTGTCATACGATGATTGGTAGTTTTGTTGGTGAGATACATTACTTCATGATTTATTGGACTAAAATAATGATCTAAGACTTCACAACCTATAGAATTGAGATAATGGTTTAAGATATCTATGGCCAGTTGAATTGATCATGGTGTAGAATATGTTGTTGATTCTAGGATGACTATTATAATCATAATATAAGAAGTATGAGAGAATGTGACTCTTAAAGGGATAGCAATGCTGAGAACTAAGGACCAACTAAATTTTGAGAACAAAATTTGTAAAAGGAGGGAAGCTTGTAATATCCAGAATTTTTCTCATTTTTGGTATTTTAATTATTTAAGGGACAATAGAAAATTGAGTATGGCAAGGGGGTCAAACTTGATAGATAATGATTGAAAATGCTAAAGTAAACCGCAAAAAGTGACAAAAAATTAAGGAGTTAAATATGTTGAAATGTAAAGTTGAGCTGCAAGTTAATTATTGGATGTCCACTTTGAAGGAGAACGACATCGTTGAGCAGATTAATCTACAGGAAGAAAGTGGCTTGCAAAGGATGAAAGGGGTAGATGAATAATTGTCATCAGATGAACGGACAAGGGAAAATTTGACCGTTGGATGAAAACTGTTGAAGAAAATACGTCCACGAAAACGACTAAAAGAGAAGATAAAACAATGGCCATTGTATGGAAAGCACGGATGAGATAGAGACCATCAGAATCTAAGGCAGAAGCAAAATATGCTTCTACGGGAGAGAAAGATTTTGTTTGGAAGAGAGGATGACCATTAGATTAAATGGGAGGACAAAATGTGGACCGCTAGATTAAGAAAAGATGTTCCCATTGAAAAGAAAGATTCCTCACAAAAAGCAAAGAGGCTGCACAAAGAGTTAAACAATGTCATTTTATTAAAGGAAACAAGGAAAGATGTTAAGTGATGGGAGCTAGATGATGTCATTTTACGAGAAGAATGACAACATTTCGATTAAAGGAATCGGTTAAATAGAAGGTGTTGCAAAAACGTAGGTGGCCGTGGAGTAGGACGCATCCACAAATCGAAGGACACAATGTCGTTTAGGTTGCGGGTCGCAGAGGAAATGTGAGCGGCGTAGATGCATATCTATCCATGGATGGGAACACAACCATAAAACATATGAAACACAGTCGTTTAGGTCAGAAGCTTGTGAAGAAAGATGCTCGCCGGAAGTGTGGGCATCCATGGTAGTCAATACCTACGCCAGATTAAGGGATGTCGTCATTTGGATCAAAGGAGCTCCTGTCCACGCCTTAAAATGTGTGTATAAAAGGAGCATTTATAAAGAGTGACACTATTTTATTAGTGTCGACAATGGGGAGCTGGTTCAAAGCTTTTGCACGATTTCAAATTGAATCCAGCACTAGAGGAGTATTAGGGCTATTCTATATCTGCCAATGGAATGATAAAGTTTAAAAATGGATGGTATGTGCTTGATGATTCAAAATTACGATTGAAAATTTTAAGGGAAGCCCACTCTTTGAGCTTTTCCATCCACCCCAGGGACAACAAAATGTACAAAGATCTAAAACTACATTATTGGGGGCTAGGAATGAAAGTGGACATTGCTCAATATGTGGCATTGTGTCAAGTTTATTAGCAAGTAAAAGCAGAGCATCAAAGGCCAAGAGTACTGTTATAGCCAATGCCTATACCAGAGTGGAAATGGGAGCACATCACTATGGACTTTGTATTGGGGTTACTAAAGTCTGTAAAGGGGCATGATGTGATTTAGGTAATTATTGATAGATTAACAAAGGTTGTTCATTTCTTACCAGTGAAGATGACATATAAGTTGAACTAGTTCATGGGATTATATGTTCAAGAAATTGTATGCTTACACGGAGTATCAGTTTCAATTGTGTCAGATTAGGACTCCAGGTTCACTTCTGTATTCTGGAATAGTTTGAACAAAGCGATGGGTAAAGAATTAAAGATTATTACTGCTTTTCACCCAAAATGGATGGTCAAAGTGAGTGCACAATTCATATATTGGAAGATATGTTGCGAGCTTGTATATTGGAATTTCAAATTAGATGGGGAAAGATGTTACCCTTAGTTTAATTTGCTTACAACAACAGTTTCCAAGCTACAATTTGAATGACACCTTATGAGGCTTTGTACAGCAGGAAGTGTCGATCGCCATTGCATTGGGACGAGGTTGGGCAGGTAGAATTTTATGGTCCATATATGATACAATAAACAATCGAGTCAATTGAAATTATCCGTCAAAGAATGTTCGTTGCTCAAAGTCGGCAGAAAAGCTACACAAATCATCGTCGTTGAAACTTGGAATTTAATGAAGGGGACTTGGTATTTCACCATTTAAAGAAATTCTATGGTTTGGGAAGAAAGGAAAATTAAGTCCAAGGTATATTGGTTTGTTTCTGACCACGAAAAAAATAGGAAAAGCGGCATATCAACTGCAATTGCCAACATCTATGGAAAAAATTCATAACGTATTTCACGTGTCTATGCTGAAGAAATGTCTTTGAAATTCAATTCAAATGATACCCCAAGAGATATAGAAGTACACCAAAGCTTAACTTACGAAGAAAAACTAGTTCAAATTGTGGATTCAAGGATTAAGGAACTCCATCACAAATAAATTCTGCTAGTCAAAGCACTACGACAAAACCATTCAATTGAAAAAGCTACTTGGGAACGAAAGGAAGATATGGAGACTAGGTATCTAGAGTTATTCAATAGCTGAAATTTTGAGGACAATATTTTATTAAGGAGGGGAGTATGTAATACCCGAAAATTTTTCTTACATGTAAAGCTTTGATTTTTGCATAATGTAATGTTTGGTTATAGTGAAATTTATTGATATTATTAAGAATGATGAGGTTATTGATGTTTAATAATAAATTGGATGATAATAGTGTGAGTGTAAGTAATTATATGTTGAAGGAATTAACAATAAATAGAGAAAAGAATATAATAAAGTAGAAACGGACGACCTTTGTAGAAGGCAGATGTTAAGTGTGATAATTGAACGGTATCATTGGGAGCAAAGACAGACGTCCCTTATAGACAAATGACGTCTGAAATAAAGGAATAGAAGGGGGTACAACATCATTGGGAGCAAAGACAGACATCCTTGTGGGACAAAGGATGTCCAAAATAAAGGACTATAAGGGAGAACGACGTAGTTGGGAGTAAAGACGGACGTCCCTTATGGAAGAAGGACGTCCAAAATAAGAAAAAGGAAGACGGTGTTGTTAAGAGTAAGTGGGATGACATCGTTTAGAGCAAAAGACGTCCCTAATGGAAAAAGGATGACTGAGAAAAGAGAAAGGATGACAACGTTAAGTTTATATGGAGCGGTGTCGTTTGGAACAAAGAAGGAAAACATCTAAAATATGAAGACAACATACATCCCATATTGAGGAACGGATTTCTCTCATGGTGAAGAAATTAACAGATGTTTTGTATCCATTATAGAAGATGGAAAACGGATGACATTGTTTTGATACGAGGGACGTCCCTAATGGATAAAAGAGTACGACGTCGTTGGGTTATGATGGACGTCCCTCTTAAGAAAAAAAGACATCTTGAATGTATCTGATATAGAAAAATTAAAAGAATACAAGGTCGGTGGGTTGTGATGGACGTCCCTCTTGGGAAAACGGACGTCCTTCTTAGAAAACGGACGTCCTCAATGTATGAGGTATAGAAAAATTAAAAGAATACAACATTGTTTGAGTGATGACGAACGTCCCTCTTAGGAAAATGAACGTCCTACATAGCAAGAGTCTTTGGTAGGGTCGAAATATTGCCCATAATAAAAGTGATCTGTCAACATAAATACAAAATACTTTGAAAAATGTCAGATAGATTTTAATAAGAAATATGAAATACTTTAAAAACTATGGATAGATTTTTAAATGGATGTTTACGCATGACAATCCTATTCTTTTTTGGTATAAATACAAGAGAAAGCTAGAGGATTTGGGGAGGCAATTTTTTAATTCAGAAAAGGGATTTCTGTAGATTTGGAAAGAGGAGGAGGAGGATGCCATTGCCGGTGCAAGAAGAAGATGCCACTACCGGTGCAAGAAGAAACCTCAACAAGAGAGGATTTTCATGAAAAAGGTAAGTGATATTGCATTTGGTTTGCCAAAGGTGGCCTACATCACAAGAGTAGGGTTTGTTTGTGTGAATTGTTGATAATACGTATGCTTCTAGGTTTGGTTAATAAGTTGGCTGTTGATAATCTGCTTCTGATCATAGGTTTAAGTTCACTGTTTAAGATTGTGTGATGATATTGATCTACTGAATGATAAAGCTTTCATCTTTTGTATTAAGTAATATAAAGTTGACTGATTTATGTTATGCTCTCTGTTTGGTTTCCGATAAATGAATAAAGCATGTTGTTCTGCTCTCTCTTTGGTTTCTAAAAAATGAATAAAGCATGATTGTTCTGCTCTCTTTTACGTACGATAAATGAATAAAGCATGTTGTTCTACTCTCTGTTTGGTTTCTACTATATAGTATGAACTGTTGTGTGACTTGTATGCATTGAACGAGAATGAATAAACGTAAATAGACGTTGTACATCAGAGGGCTTAGTGATGGTGATGTTTGGAAGAACCAAGAGATTATGCATCTCATCTCCATCGGAATTGGGTGATGGTTCTACTTAGGTGTCGTGGATTTGGTGTTTGGAAGAACTACAAGATGAAGTATCTCAATTTTCGTTGGGATGGGTGACAGTTTTGCCTAGGCTAGATCCCCAGGATGTATTTATTCTCGTTCGATGATATCTCCAATGTTCTAAACTATAGTGAGACTACTAATAAAGTATGAATGAGATAAGTTCTTTGTGATATGAAAAACATGTATACTGTGTCTGCATGAGTATTTCACTGTATTTCATTATGTCTCTTACTGGGCATTAGGCTCATTTTATCTCATGTGATGTAGGTGATTATTATAATCAGAGTGATGTGCATGTGGAGGAAGTATGAGGGGATGAGCGCTTGTGTTACCCATTGAATATTGACCTTAGAGGTTATGGCTCACGAATTGGAATAAAGATTACTTAATTTTTTTTCAAGGGTTATTGAACTGTTTTATTTAATGTTTATTTTAAAGGATGATTTTATGTTTAATTTAAAGACTTCTTCTTATGCTTACTCTTGTATTTGTCTTTCACTTGTTTTACAAATGTGTTTTAAAAAGAAAAAGTTTTGTGTGAAAAATGGGATGAAAAAAGGGATGTTACAAATGGGTAGTTTGTTCGGAGCTCTTGTACGAAGGCAGAGCCTTCATAAGAGGAGGCGAGCTATGGGAAGGGCTTTCTTATAGTTGGACAGTTTTCTTCCATTAGAATCCTTGAGGTAAGTAATACATGTGTATGGCCTCATGGCCTACATTGCAAGGTGCTAGAAAGGTTTGAGTTTGGCTTGCTTACTATTTTTCCTTACTGATGACTCTCGAGGATTTGATGCTTCCTTATTGTGTTTATTTTATATTTATTGAACTAAGGATGTGATGTTCTGAAATGTGTGATGATAGATGGTGTGTTTATCTCTAGCATATATTGTTATCGAGGATATGCTATTTATGATGTTCAGGCTTAGTTTTATGGTTTCTTAGAGATGATTTTTCTGTTTACGATGATAAGTACATTTGAGGATCTGTGTTGTTATTTGCTTAGTTATTACTCTCTGTACTGATGGTTAATGATAAGGATTTGTTATGTTGTATTATGATAATATGTTTCATGCATGAATCTACATTTATGAAAGATAAAAGATGATGAAAATGTATATAAATAGGTACTAAGGACAGGCTGTCCCAAAAGGGTGGACTATTGGGGCATAAGCCTATTAGCTTGCTTCGATGAGGTTGAAGCTGGCTGACACAATGGGTTGTTAGGTGTCATGCATTAAATTGCATGGCAACTAATAGTGGATTCCCAAAAAGGTGGAGTTTATCTCCCAAAAGGGTGGAGACCTCCCAAAAGGATGGAGTACAGTGGTGGGTGTCCCACTACCAAGCCTACTCTTATTCTAAAGAGAAAGAAAAGAAAAGAAAGATAAAGAAGAAAGATGAAAGATGAATTAATGTCATGAAATGTTATGTTCAGTCTCATGCATTACTTGCTAAGTCTTAGACTTATTGATGAACTTTGCGTTGTAGGTAAGGATGGTTTGGATGAAATGGCCATGGATGAGTTTCAGGTTGAGAAAGCTTGCCCATGATGAAAACTTGGTGTTGTTGGGTCTGTTGACTGTGGATTATGTTTTAAGGTTTGACATACAACTTTTGAAATGGTTTTATGAATGAACATCTGCTTGTTATTGGGTTCTTTATTTAATTAGTGGTTTTTATATTGTAAAGGACTTTTAATTTGATTTTATATTCATATTGTAAAGGGCTTTTAATCTTTTGCAAGAATTTTGTTTTATTTGATAAAAGTCTTCTGCTGTAAATATTTTACAAATGTATGGTGAGAGATGTTAAATGAGTGGGCTGGATCGCTAGCCGCCTCACTTAGCTCTATACTATAACGATCCGAGCCTAACTTGGCTAATTTAACTCATGGCTCATGAGCTGACTCTGGTTGATTTTTTTTAGGCGAGCTCATTAGGATCAGCTCATTAAGCTCGTTAAGCTTCACTTGTTTAACTCACTAGGGTTAGTGAGCCAAACTTTTTTAGGCTCGGTTCTGCTGGCTCGTTTGTCATATCTATCTTCAAATGCACTGCATCTATTTGTATAAATGTCGAGATGAAAGTTTCATCTATAAAAGTAAGTTGCTCAACTAACACCCATCATTCCAAGTGAAATTTTTTATTCTCTACCTAGTTATTTTAAATAAATCTCATTGTTAACTAGATTAATTAACCTAAAATTGGTCATTGAAATATAGATGTAATATCAAGAATTTTCTCAAATAGTTTAATTAAGTAATACGACAATAAGTTAATTATTGTAATTGGAGAATTTTAATGAAGAAATTAAAATAGTAGAATTATTAGAATTATTAAAATTAGGAAAGATTAAACAAGAATTTTATTTTATAAGTAACAAAATAAAATAAGGAATTAGTATAGATCAAGTAAATAGGTAATAAAATAAAATAAGAAATGTGGAGGATTAAGAAAATTGAATATAGGAGAATTAGTAATGAATATTGTAAAATAATACGGTTAAAGAAAAAAGATTTAGTTATTAATTTAATAGTTTAATTCTAGAAATTAAAGAAAATAAGTGTTAGTATAATACCCCGATAATTTTTCCCTGTTTATATAATATAATGAATTTTGTAAAACTAATGTATTATATTGCGGGACGATATTTTATCGAAATAATACCGTGTAAATGTATGAAAAATATTATGGAATGATTAAAGTATAAATTTTTAAAGGACAAAGTGCATTTTGGGTTTTTGGTCGCCGGGCGGTCCAAGTCGTGGTCAGACTTCTCGTCCAAAAGGCATTACAGACTGCATTTTGAGTTTTCGGTCGCCCAGTAGTCGAAGACGTCATAATGGTTCTAGTCCAAAATGCATTACGGGTCGCTATTTGCATTTTTGGTCTTACCGAGGTCAAAGTTGAAGACGCGGATGTGATGTGCAACCGAAAAACAATGGGTTTTTTACTATGTCAAATTCGTCGATTTGGCGATCGAATCATCGGTCGGGACGTGATCGCAAGATCTTACCGAAAACGCAAAACTGTGGCGAAATTGGGTTATAGGTCACAACACGGTCGACGTTTCGATCGACTTCCTCGACCAAAAAGTCTTGTTTTTAAGAAACTGGAGCTTCAGTTGTCGTCATTTTTCTGAATCTCATCCTGATGCTTTCCTTTTCTCTAGAGGAGATTTCATGCTTTCCATGTGGCATTGAGTGATTGGGCCACCTCCATTAGAATGGGTGATTTTCCTCTCACCTGGCAAATTCTCTTGGAAGCTTCACTCCTTCTGTCTATAAGTGGGCAGCTGCAGGTGTGTATGGTTGCCACTTTCTTAAGAAGTTGCATATTCGGTGTTAGAGTGTTGTGCGTGTGAGGTCGAAGCAAACCGTGAGCTTGTTGTAGTGTGGGATTCTACAGATTGGAAATCTTATGAGAGGTAAGAAATGAGTAAGTCTTGACCAGTGGAGGCCCTACACCACAAGCTAGGTCTTTGTGTTTAATTGCTTCAAATTGCTGCTATAAACCGTGTAGCTTTCTATATTGCTTGTGTGAATTTGTGTAGTTGAATTTTGTAGCTCACTTTGTATGTTTATGGATAATATGTTTGTGTTCTGGATTTTATTGTTGATGCTTGTCTGGACATTTTACTAATTCTAGTAATGCAGGACCTCACAGACGAGTAGACACTATAATCTGCTTTGGTTAATTCCCTATTGTTGTTGTTAATAGGTTTTACATTAGTATTTGTTGTTGGCTCACTGTTGATCTGTTGCTATCATAACCTGCTACATTAACATTGTTTCATTGGGTAAATTTGGTTAGGTAAATGTTGTCACTGTCCTTTGATCTGTCAAGCATGTTTAGTCACCTAGTATGAGTTATTTGTTGGTGCTCTTGGGTGTTAATCTGCTGCTTTAGAAATAATAGGTTCATAGTTAGTCTCTAGCTTTATTTTTGAGTTCATCGGCAGCCTCATCGTTTAGTTTTCCGCTGTAAAATATAGTGTTTTAATATACCCTGTACAACTGTTTTATCTCTTGATTATTATGCTGCCTTCGCTCCTTATATCCATGTTCATTTCATACCATTAAATTGTCGTCAAACATGTTTAGTATTTTTAGTATATCGCTGTTGTTTTTCCTTAAATTGGTAAGCATGTTTAGAGTGTTAAATATCGTTATTGTTTCCGTTAGTCGTCAAGCATGTCTAGCATTTCGAATATATATCACTGCTGTTTTCCTTTAAAATGCTAAGCACATTTAGAGTGTTAAATGTCGTTATTGTTTTCATTAATTGTTAAGCATGCCTAAGATTCCGAACTGTATAATTGCTATGCTTAAAAATGTTGCTCTAAACTACACACTATAATAACTCGTTGTTAATAAACTAAATTGATTAACTTATGCTTAGATAGCTTGCAATGTTCCGTTTTAGAATATCTCGCCATGATAAGCATGTTACTAATTATTTCCATGTTTTCCATGCCTTAGTTAATTGCCTTCGTATTTTATTGCTTCGTATAGTTTTCCATTACTTAGTTTGTTAATTTTGCTAGTTGGATTATTGTTCATAATCATCGTCTCGTATTATATGACTTGGTAACATAGGTTGTTGGTTCTCTCTTCATTGTTGGCTTGGATTTACTTGATTTGTTTCGTTTACATTTTTGTTTTATAGTATTGACATGTTGTTGTGATCTGTGCACCACATTGACATGCATCATAATAATAGAAACAATTAGGAATGTCACGTTCGGGTTGGTATTCATATACATAATGTGAGAGAAAAATAGATAAAGTAAATGAATGTAAGGGGAATTGGAGGTTGGGGAGGTGATTCGGATCGTAACTGGGTAGACTCGAGATTATGCCATTCCTTTATCGAGTCGCAAGAGCCCGTCTACCCAAGGGTTATATGCCGACTAGCGGCCACTCTCCTTGCGACGGAACCTCCAATGTCCCGGCTCTCGGTACGAGTTAATGTATATGACAATTGAATAAAGAACAGTTTGGGTGGATTCCATTCTGACATAATCAGTTACAGACATACATCATATTGCATCTCATTTCTTGCTGGGCCTTAGGCTCACAGTTTGCTTGTGGTGTAGGTGATTGTCAGGATGTGATTATTCTTGGAGTGGAGGAAGAGGCATTTCCTGTTGAGCATTTGGGTTACCCAGCTGAATCAACTTGAGAGGGTTATGGCTCGCATGAAGTAAAAATGTTGTTTTGAAATGGGTCGCTAATTTATAAATGTTTTGTAAAACTATTAATTCACGTTTTGATTGTCAAACCTTATTTTGAATTTCATTATGTTTCCGCTTTTACTCTGATTTAACTATCATTTTTAATTTATCTCACTCACTTTAACTATGTCCTCTCGTATGTATTAAATAAATAAATAAATAATTTCACGGTAATTAAGAAGGAAAAAGTAAGAAAATTAACGCGGTGCATTACAGTAAAAGATTGGATGTTTCAACAACCGTTAGATGAGGATTAGGAACGACTGAGATCCTTCAAGATAGAGAAGATGCTTTGATGAAGTGTTGATGCGGGAGGACGTTGGACCATTGGATCGATTTAAGCGAAAGGAACATGGATCGTTGGATTTAAGAAAAGATGCTTCTGTGAGAGTGTTTGATGCATTTAAGTGCGAGAGAGTTCTAGACTGTAGGATTAGATTAGCAAGAGGAACAAGGACCATTAGATTTAGGAAAGATTCTTCTACTGGAGCGTTGGTTGCCGCTTGGGTGCAGAAGGATTATGGGCTATTAGCTTAGGCTTAGCAGAAGGAATGGGAGCCGTTTGATTAGGGAAAAATAATTCTGTTGAAAGGGAAGATATCGTTTGGGAGCTTTAGGCAAGTTCAAAATTACGTCGTTAGACTTATTAGGTTCGTGTCCATGGGAGCGTTAGCGTTCACAGACGGGTTTTAGTGATAGATTAGTACAAGTGACAGACAATAAGTCGTCGAATTAGGGTTCCCACAGAAACGTTGGCTTTTGCAAAAGTGTTAGCGTCTACTACTGTTTTGGCAATCGCGAATATGAGTTTAGGGTTGACGTGTCTGTTGGCCATTGGTGAAGCAGCATGTTGCGGACGTCCGCTGCAGCTATCTGCATGGCCGATGTAACTCGCGTAGGTTTGAAATAAGGTACTTTTCTAGATTTCTTGCAAGCCACGATTCAACCATTAGATTGTTTAGGAAAGGATATTATTTTCATGCGATTTTGTGGGATTCTACTCACCGTAGTGCTCTGGTCAGTTTCCTATAAATAAGAGTGTTGGTTCGACACACTAGCACCCAAGAAACCCCTATGACATTGGAGCTTTTCTCTAAGCTCTCCAGTGAATTGTCTCCTCTTACCTTCTGAAGGTTGGTTGCCATTGTAAGGCTTTGACACTGTTTTTCTTAAGCTATTTTGGTGTTAAAAGTTATTCTCTTAATATGATCTTGTTTGTTTTAAGGAAAATTAATGTGAAGCAAGTTTAAGAACAATCACACATCCACTAAAATTTCCAGATAAGTGATGTTGCATGTGTTTGGCCTTGGGTCTACATCACAAAGAAGCTAGGGTGTGTTTTTATGACTGTTGGTATGCTAATATGAGCTCCTTTCTTAAAAATATGTGACAATTACTTACTGCTTCTATGTTAAATATGGATTCCTTGCTTGAAAATATGTGACGATGATCTACTACTTCTATGTTAAATATGGTTTCTTGCTTAAAGGTATGTGACGATGACTTATTGTTAATAAGGCTTCTTGCTTGAAATATGCAATGATGACTTACTAATATGATTCTTCTTAAAATATGTGATGATGACTTGCTAATATGATTCTTGTTTGAAATATGATGACTTGAGTGTTTCTATAAATGATGATACTGATGAGAATATGTTACCATTATGTTCATGCATGTTAGTGTATTATCATGTGTCATGTATGTTACATGCATCATGTTTTTCAAAAAAAGAATAAAAATGGTTTTCATGCATATGTTTTCACATAAGAAAGATAGAAATAGAATTTAAGACATGAAGGATTGAGGAAAGGTTGTCCCAAAGGTTGGTCCTATGGGGTATAAGCCCGTTAGCACAGGGCTTGGTCGAAGTTCACCAAGTGGTTGTGCATTGAGTGCACTACACTAACGAAGGTCCCGATAAGGGGGACTATCTCACCGAAGTTCATGAGACTCAGTGGTCTATTTCCCATAGTCGGCCTACTCTTCCCTTAAGAATCTAGACCAAGGTTGTGAGGTAATCTTGATAATGGTTGTGGTATAGTTAAAAGAAAAAAAAGAAAGAACTAAAAAGCCATGTTTTTATGAAACTGTATTGCATAGTCATATTTTATGTTATACATCTCTTACTGAGCGTTAAACTCAGTTTGAATTTTGTGATGCAGATATTGATGAATTCACTTAGGAACATGTTGATGATAGAATTGACAGATAGCGTAGTTGAAGAGGAATTCTCATAGGCGAAGTCAAAGTGTTGTTGAAGCAAAGTTGACTCTAGGTGAGGATTTGAAGAAAACATAATAAAAAGATAGGCATTATATTTAATTATGTTTTTATTAGTTAGATTTTAGAAATAAATATTTATATTTATTTTATGATGGGTTTTTACTACGTTGAATTTAAAAGAGATTTATGTTAAGATGTATTTAAAAAAAGTAATAGCAAAAATGAAAGTTTAATGCTTCGGGCCATTACAATAAATTCAAAAAAATATGTTATTTACGTATATTTTTTTAGTCAATAGTTTCTCGAGCATTGCTGGAAACTTTAATTATAATTATTTCATGTGCATCTGTTGAATGTGTCATGTTTGATGAAAATCATGAAATGTTACAAGATCCATGGAACCAAAATACTAATGAGAAAAACATTTTCATATGAGCGTTACTCCATCCCCCTGTCACCTATTTCTTTTCTCTTTCCCTCTTTCTTTCATTCTCTTTCTTTCTTCTTCTTTTCTCTTTCCCTCTTTCTTTCCTTCTCTTTCTTTCTTCTATAAATACCACATTTCTCCTTCATTTTTTTTCACCAAAAATTCTTTCAATATCTTAATCTCTTATTTCTTAATTTGTAGTACTCCATCAATATTATGCAATGTTAAATATTTGTAATGATATTCGTGTGACATACTTTTTTATTGGATCATCTCAAATAAATGTTTTTCCTCAATACATGACATCTTATACATTAATAAAACAATTTTGTTAATTAAATGACTAACTATTGTATTTTGACATTAAAATAATACAAATATATTATAATTTTAATAATAAAATTTTAAAAAAATATACTCAGTATTGATATAAATTAGCTCAGCTCAGCGCGTTTAACACATGGCTCGCAAGTCGACTCGAGTTGAAAAACTTTTTGGGCAGACTCGTTAGACACAATTCGTTGGGATCGATAGCCTCTTTTAACTAGCTAGGCTAGATGAGCCGGACTTTTTCAGGCTCGACCCGGCTCGTTTGTCACCTCTATGCATGGTTTAGTAGTAGACTTAAAATATGATTTTATTTCAAATGATATTGGGTGACAAGTGTTAACTGTTTGAGATTTTCAAAAGAAAAAGAGAATTTATAAGAAAATTAAGATTTACGTAACGAGGCATTACAATTTATCACTATAGTTAGATTTTAATGACTTTATTCTTTTGTGGAGTAATACACCTCAAGAACTATGCATAAGGCACCTAGCCAAGGGGCTCACTAACCTCTTTATTTTTTCTTATTTTGTAGGTAAAATACTTTTGTGATAATTTGGAAGGAGAACCAACTATAAGAGACAAGGAGCAATCGAGTCATCCACTCAAATGGGAGGGCTATATGGACACCCGAAGCACTTTCCTCTCCAATACTCAATCGGCCATACTTGGAGAAAATTGAGGGCATCGACTTGAGGAAAACCACTTCAAAGTATTTTTGGCAGTATTGATGATGGTTTATTTGGAACAATTGATGTAATATCACTTGACACATTTTTGGTGCTCTTGGCTAGCTATTGGCCGAGAGCTTCTAGCTTGTTTTATGTTGTGAGGTTGTTTTGCTCTTTTGCTTAGTTAGGGAAACCCTAATTTGAGGGGGTATATATACTCCCATTAGGGCTTGTCTAGGGTAGAGAATTTTCAGCTAAAGACTAATTCATTTGAAAGGTAGGTTTCCCTCCTTTACGGCCATTGTCTTCTTGGTAGATTCCAAGTTGATTTGTGGTAAACAAACTATTTTCACTTTTTCTTAAGAGTTTTGAGTCATTCCTTTTATTACTGCTTCCATCTCCACTTTTTACCAGAGGTGGAAATTCATAGCAAGGTAGTAAAAAGCTCTCTGAACCCCAAGTTGAAGTGTCTTCACCATTGGAGGCCATTAAAGTCGTTTGGTGTAATCTTAGCACCCAACTAGACCAACTTGTACATTTTTGTAAATAGTTTCATTTCCAGGGATCTTTTGTTTCTGACTTTTAGAGGAGCGTTATTTCATTTGTAGAGTGGCTTGTGGTCAAAATTTCACTCCATTTGGACGTCATTTGAAGGAGTTACAATTCATTCCATTTGAGCCCCGATTCTGCCCATTGGTACCTCTTCTGGCAGCTTGTGACCTTTCATGCGCTTTTTCTTTTCCCGAACAACTTTGGTTCTGCATTTTGGAGGTTCTGTTGTATACACTTAAAAAGGTACATAGTCCAAATTTTGTGCAATTTGGAGAGGTATTGATTGATTTGCACTTATTCTATTTCAAGTTCAAAAACTGCCAAATTGGTGCCTTTCCAGACATTCATTTTTGCATTCACATATCTCCTTCTCTGGTTGGAATTTTTTTATAATTTTTGGAAGACATTCTCATCTCTTGTGAAAGTTACGGTGGTTCAATTTTTGTGCAATTTGGATAAGAAACGTTTGACTTGTGATTATTCCTTTTCTGGATTAGAAACTGCCTTATTGATACCCTTTCGGACAGTCATTTTTGCATTCGAATATCTTCATCTCTAGCTTGAAATTTTGCATGATTTTTGGAAGGCATTCTCCTCTCTTATGAAAGTTACTGTGGTTCAAATTTTATGCTCATTGGATAACAAAAATGTAAGTTACATAATCTTGAAATTGGTATTATATTTCTCTAGCTGGGTAACCGCCAGCCTCAAGACATTCTTTTCAAGCTTTGCATCCTTTGGTGCATCATCGAGATAATTCTCAAACCTAGCTTTTAAAATCTTTGAACAAGTTTAATAACTAAAATTTTTTTATGAATCAAATATAGATAGCCATAACATAAATATCTATAAACTTGATAAAACATTGTTGATCATTCTAGGAAACCGAAAGGAATGCTCAAAGAATGATATATATATCAAGTCTAAGACGTTTGAATTTCTATTGTCATCTTAGATCTTTAAGTCTATCATTTTCTTCTTAATACAACTTACACAAACTTCATAGTTTATCTTATCAAGAGTCTAATTAGACATATGCTTCTTCTTTATCTTTTAAGAGAATGACCTAATTGCTTGTGCCATAATGACATTGAATTCTTATTCAGAACAAAACTACAATGACAACTGTACCTTTCTTATGTGTCTACTTGAGTTGCAAAAGCAACAAATAAATTTCTTAGCCTGTTACTTTTTTTTTCAGCGACGTAGCTGCAACTTCTAAATTTTTATCTCTTTATTTATTTTTTTCTTAGAATGCGTGTCATATGAGAACTTTATATCTCACGTTGCTTCAATCTTTTGTCTTCTTCTTGCACACAATGAAAAATAAGCTCATTAAGAGCCAATTTCTCCCTTAAATTGGCTTAATAGAGAAGGTGTCAAAACCAAATGCACAAGCAAATTTTAGAGAACTCTAACTTATGTGCCTTTAATTTTAAAAAATGTGAAGATATTTCCATAATGTACTCGATTAAGTTCCTTTTTATTCTTCTACCTTAGTGAGACAAAATTAGCTAAAAACATAATTGTTTTAATCATTTAGTTTTGTTCACAAAATGCTTTTAATTCCTTGATGAAACATCTAGCCGTCACCCTCAACGAATATATTACCCCAAAACGTTTATGTGGTTGCATTCATGATTATCTCAAAATTTATGCTATTTGAACAATTTCACATTTTAGTAGCTTTTATCATCAAGACTACTTAATGACAAAAGAGTGAGGGAACATTCAATCCTTAGTGCAAGAATGAGATCCATGCAAATAAAAACAATCCTATCGTTCTCTTTCCAAATCTTTAGATTTGTCCTAGTTAAGCAGCCAAATTATTTGAAGATAATGTATCATCTATTCCATTAAGAAATAATCGATATCATAATCAATTAATAAATTCAAATAATAGTAGGTCCCATCACAAGATAACTATCACAACATTGATAATTAGTTTTAGAATAGAAATATCAACTTGTAAGTGGTACTCGGAGCAGTAATCAAATACTGATAATAAATTCTTATCAAGTAATAATTCTGTCTTTGGATCAATTTACTATTCACATGGAAAACTTCAAAATTATCACATATTTATTCCTGTAAAAGTGTATGTGACTCGGCCAAATATTAACCTTTCTTTGGGCCAGTTAAATACCTGCATGAACCACTCACATGCAATCTTAATATTCTAAATTAATCAAACTTAGAAAGGCCTAATTTAGATAGGATGTCAAATAAAATCAAGTCACAATATCATATTCCAAAATAATTTTAAAACTCCAAAACATGAATTTAAAAGTTAAATAATATTTTTAAAACCTGAGCATTAGTGTCGAATTTTTCCCTTAGAACCTGTGCAATGAAAATTCTAAAAGTCACGAGTTTTACTATCCAAAAAAAAATGGACTACATGCATAAAATCTTAATATAATCTTAGATACATTGGCAACTATATAAAACCATGAAATTTAAATATCTAACAGAATTTAATTTCGCACGTGCATATATATTGTGAAAATTTAGAATCTAATTCCAAATTCAAAATCTGTTAGATAGCACGTAAAAATATAAAATTTAAATGTCCAAATAACCAACAAAAAAACTTATTTCATATTTTTCATGATATTTAAAATTTTTACTTTAATATATCAAATCCCACCACATAGAATATTTCAAAGTAAGAATTCAATAAATTTAATATTAGCCACAGTCTATAATTTAAATCTTCATACAAAAGTTTCATAGATTGTAATCCAAAATATGAACAAATTAATTGCTATTTTATATAGATAAATTTATCATAAATATTGAAACTTTTTAACCTTAAAGAATATGCCTCCCATAAAAAAAACACAAAAAAGTATGAAATTTAATTATCCAGTAGAAATTTCAATTTTATATGTACGTTCATATGGAAAAATTAGAACTTTTAATTATAAATATCAAATCCAAATTATATCAATTCTAGAATCAAAATCCTAATCAAAATTATAATATCAAAATTTTCTATAGATTTAAAGTACAAATTTTTAATCTAAATGGAACCTAAAATCAATTTCAATTTTATATGTACAAATGTAGAAAAAATTGAAAATTTTTTGAACCCTAAAATTTTAAGTTTCCATATCACAATTCAAAGTTTCAAAGGGATTGAAATTTAATATTTCCCAGGTTCAAGATTTTTAACGATCAACCATAGTCCAGAATCAGAATAACAACTGAAAATTTAAACTTTCATGGATCCAAAATAAAATTTTAACTTTATTCCTAATGATTTAATGTGAAGATGTTTTGATACGACTTGTTGGACTTAATTCTAAAAACAAAATTCTATAAAATCCAAAACCGTTTTCTTCACATTAGAATCACTAAGATGAAATAGTTGTCGAACATACCTGAATCTATGAAATTACCTTTATTATTAGTTTTTGTAAACTCTTGTCGAGTGAGGGATGAATCATTTTGATCTTGTGAGTCGGAATGATTTTTATCCAAAGAGATCCTTTATCTTAGTCTCTGTTCCATATGGTTGATGGAAGGCAGAAAATATTAAAGATAATAGGAAAAATTCAAGATAAATATTAAAACAAAAAACACCAGGAGCACTGAAATGATTTATGTGGTTCAGACACAAAGTCCTACATCCATTGAACAACCTCACAACAACTGTATTGAGAAAAAGAATGAAAGAATATGTACACCTTCATCTACAACTTCTCAAACTCTCTGCTTTGAAAAACTACCGAGAGCTCTCTTACCATACCCTTTATACTCTCATAATAACCATACAGCCCACCCTACCTAATTTAGAAGCAACTAAGCAATTACATTATTCTCTTCTCCTTAACTGAGAATCAGCCAAACCCAACTAGAAAACCAAATTCAATTGATACGTTGAAACCACATGGATATTAAGCTGAACCATTATAACAATTCTCCACCTTTGGTTCAGACAACCATAGAACAGTGGAGAACAACAACTCAATTAAGAGCTCAAATTTGGCAAACACCAACCAAGTATAAACAGAAATTAAACATGGCCATAGCCAAAATTTTGTAAGAGTATCAAGTGGATTGTTCTCTGAAGCAATCTTCTCTACTTTGATTCTTCCATCTTTAATTACTTCATGGATAAAGAATAATTGCACATCAATATGCTTGGTTCTCTCATGACATACAAGGTTTTCCATCAAATAAATTGTGTTTTGGCTCTCACAATAAATGGTTATATCTGAACTATTAATTGCAAGTTCCGATGCTATCCTCTTAGGCCAAATCACCTCTTTGAAACCCTTACTAGCAGAAAGAAATTCTACCTCTTTAGTTTACAATGCTACACCCTTTTGTAAACAGGATTTCTAACTAACAGAACCACCATAAATTGTAAATATATATCCAGAAATTGAACGTCTAGAATCCATACAACCAGCATAATCAACATCAACATATCCAATAATAGTTTCAGAATTTGCATCATTTATTCCAAAACATAATCCCATATTTAAAGTGTTATAAATGTATCTTACTAACCATTTTAACGCATGCCAATGTTTTTTTCCTGGATTCACCATATATCTGCTGATGACATTGAAAATGCTAAATTAGAACAGGCACACACCATAGAATATATGATGTTTCCCAAGATATTTGCATAAGGTATTTTCTGCATAACTTTTTCTTTATCACTTGCCTTTGTTTGCTGTTCCGTGGTGTGCTTAAAGTGACTGCCAAGAAGTTATTGAACTCCTTTTATGTTAACAAATTCAAATCTTTGAAGAACACATATGAGATAATTTTATTGAGTTAAACAAAGAGTTTTTAAAACTCTGTTTCTCACTATATCAATGCCAAGAATCCTTTTTGCATACCCAAGATTCTTCATGTCAAACACTTTTCCAAATTCATGCTTCAACTCTCTAACTTCATATTTGTTCCTCCCTGCAATGAGTATATCATCCACATATAGCAATACAATTGATACAAATTCAATATTTCCTTCAAAAGAATAAGATTTCCAAAAAAGGAAAGTCTTCAAAATTTCAATGAGCAGATGTCTATGCATTGAAAATGGTGCAATTCAACGAATTTTCATGTGAAATTTGGATAGATCAGCACCTTATAAGTGAGAAATTATCCTTCAAAATTTCAAAATGACATTCAAAAGGAAACAAAGATATGCCCAGATGAACACAAGCTAGTTGGAAATGATGAGTAAAACTCTTTTTCACTTCTAAGGCTACTTCTATGGATGAGTAGCTCTCCAACTTGATAATGTGTGACATTCCTCAACTTCACTAAAGATTTCAACCCTTAAGAAGTGAAAGAAAGTTTAAATAAAGATAACCTTATCCAACTCTCATGAATGGATAAAATATCAATAACTATTGTAGCTGCTACAAACAACCTAAAGAAATTGTGGAGATTTGCAAAAGCAAACAGGTTTATTTTTTCATAATTTGATCACCCAAGTAGACCTTATCTAGGGTTATAAATACTCTTACAAAAGATGTTTATGAAATGCAAATGACAATTAAAGACCTATGTAATGGTCACTAATTATGGGGTTAACCAATTATTCATTTTATTGATTTATTTCCTTTCCTAAATATGAAATTTATGAGTAATAACTCCATCCTTGGTTCTTGCATGTATTTGACTAGTCTTCCACGTCATTGATCAGTGTAACGATCCGATTTTTCGTACGTTTAAAATAGCATGAAATTTAAAACTTTTCTTTTCTTTTATAAAAACAGCTAAAATCTTTATTAAGACCTTCTAAGTTAAAATTAGAGTTCTTTTCTTATAACCTTATCGTTAAAAATCTTTTACTTAAACTCGTTTCCTTAAATCGTTATAAACAGCAGAAGAATAGAATTTTGAAATCATTTTTCTCAAAACGTAGCGGAAATATAAACAATTCATTTAATAAATAAACTGTTTAAATTAAATTTACAAAACTCTTTTTTCTTTAATCCATTAGCCTATCCAGCAACAAGATCCACCCATGCAAATCTTTCATCAATTGCTCCAAATATGTTCTTGTACATATACCTACATCACAGGGAAAACAATGAGTCTAACGCTGAACAAGAATTAGAATGAAATGCAATACAGATGCTATGTGTGATCATGTGATGCATTACAGGAAAGAACTGTATCTTTTCTGTCAAGCCGAGAGTCGGATACGTCCTACGGTCATGCGACTATTCGTCACTCTAGCGAGGAGATACATCCTATGGCATCACCATCATGACCATCAACGCACTCTTTTGTTAAAGACATTCGGGATTTCCGTACAAGAGAAGAGGATACATCCTATGGTCCACGTGGTTAACCGTCACTCCGATGGGGAGATACATCCTATGGTGTCCCACCGATGGACCGTCACCAATTCTCCTAAACCCCAACACGCCTATTGACATGTATTAAATATGTCATGCAATATGTTGATAATTTCATAAGCCCTAGGTATGATGCATGAATGTCACGTACAGTTTACAACATTTATAATAGTAAACACAACAATTATGCAATAACTCATAGAGAACAATTCAAAAGTCTACTATCAAAGAGAAACCAACAGGTGAATTACCCACATAATGATAGAAGACTAATATAGGGTTGCTATCAAGTAAATTGTCAATTTAGCCATATGTGTACTATCAGGGCTAACTCGTGGGTTTAGTTCATATATCATCCAAATTTTCACAGATTCAGTTCATGGCGTCCAACATTTTACTAAAACATGGAAACAATCATCACGAGCAGGATTTAATCTTGGCAATTCATACTATCCAATACCGACAAGCAGTATATCACAGTGTAAGTGTTCAAGCAAACATTCCTTTCACAACCGTAGTTTGAATGATTCTTGTGGCAAAATCCAGTCTTTTAAGCATATGTATATAATCGGCACCCTCACATTTATTTACTGCACAATCATTTCACCATAAGTAAATCAATTCAAGGTTCAATATCGACAACCAGAGAGTCCAACATTTCACAGGGAATAATCCAAAGCAACGCTCAATATCAAACAACAAACAAACCCGTGATGTAGGACCTCCACTGGCGAACATACATCTTAATCCTTACCTCAAGATCTGCAGCAGCCAAGACTAAAATCCCAACCAGTCAATCTCCCAATGTTTCCTAGACAAAGAGAGAATCAGTGGGTAAATCAACCACAAAACTTAATGTTAGTTAGAGATTCATTAACTGGTCTATAAATCCCAAAACCAACACTTACCTCAAGCTAAATGTTGCTTCAGCAAAATCCCTTACAGCAGCGGAATCTCAATAAAGCAGCACACCCACCAGAAAATTCTCACAACAGCAACTCACAACTCTCCAAACAATCCTTAACACAAAACAAAAAGGGAACATTCACACCCTCTCTCTGTTGCAGTTCACTCCAATCAAAATGCAGAGTTCCAGAACATTGTTTATGCCATCAGTTATAGACAAGGGAGAGAGGGAGAGGGAGATGGACGCATGTGGGTGAAGGGGACAATCTCCCATTCGAAAGGAGGAGACCAAACATTGTCGTGTGTGAGGTTCGCCACCGACAGGGGAGAGGAGCAGATTTTGTCGAGAGAAAAATGAAGATAAGCGGCGAGATTATGTCTAGTAAAAGCCAAATTCTTGCCTAAAATTGGGTTTTTGCAAAATAGGTGGTTCTGTTATTCCATCTCTAACGTTCATCAACATCTTCGCTACAAGGGACATCCGTTCTATAGCAAGGAGCGTCTGTTGCCTTCGTTATTTAGATGTTTGACAATCAAAAGAGATGTCTGTCAGCTTCTTTGCCATGACGGACGTCTGTTCCTCAATGAGGGACATCTGTTTCGCGATAAGGGACGCCTGTAACCCAATGAGGGATGTTTGTTCCACTTAAATCTTAATGTCATTCTTCTATTCTTCCATTTTGGACGTCAAGGACGTCTAGCATTCCCTTCAACGATGTCATTCCCTTTTACATACTTACACCCGCCTTCACAAGGGACGTCTATCTAGCTAAAGGATGTCCATTTCACCAAATGACGCCGCGCCACCATTGTTATACTAAACACCCGCCATCCATAAGAACATCTGCCCATATAAAAGGGCATCCATTTCCACAAAACGGACGTCCATCCCTTTATAAAGGACGTTCGTTTCCCCACTTCGAGCATCCATCATCCATAAAGGAGGTTCGCCCCACTATGGAGGGCACTCGTTACACTATTACGGATGTCCTTCCCTATATAAAGGACGTCTGTTTCCTTCTAACTTTGGCCACCAGTCTTTCCTTAGTGATGTCCGCCTTTCCCAAAGGCATATCTCACCAAAGAAGACGTCTGTCCCACTACAATGGACGTCCGTCATTCCCATTTTTCCTTAGTTTTCCATTTATTGTTAACTCCTTCAACGTATGATAATTGCACTAATACCATTATCATCCCACTTAATTCCTAATAACCCGAAATCATCACTTAAATAATTATTCCAATAATCCTATTGCATCCCATTAATTTCTCAATTATCCTTACAAAATTCCGTTACAAAAAAATGGGGTATTACAATTAGTGCCCTTGAGTCTCTTCCAATTGATGGTGTTATTAGTTCCCTAGTGTCTTGACAATTTTCCTATCTTAGTAAGTATTTTGACTTGTCCTTTTCTTTTACTGTTGGGACTCTATCTAAGCTTCTTTGTAATTTATTTCCTGCAAAATAAAGAGAAATGTAATAATTTGTTAGCCTTCTTGCTTGTGACCTAGTGATAGGACCATGTGACACATCAACAACTAACCTGACAAATTCATTATTCTGAAAGTAGACACAACTATCATATTTGCTTTTCACAAATTAAACACTAATGATGAACTCATCAAATTTTTTATTCCACTATCTAGGAGATTGTTTTAACCTATATATTGATTTTTTCAGCAAACAAACCTTGTCTTGTTAAGAAATCTCAAAGCCTTCAGCTTGAGTCATCATAATAGTTTCATTGAGATCTCCACGTAAGAATGTTGTCTTCACATCCATCTGTTCAAGTTCAAGGTTCTGGTTTAAAACCTTTTATAGTAACACCCTAATAGAAGTTAGTTCAACCACTGGTGAAAAATCTCAGTAAAATTAGTACCTTTCCATTGTGCAAGACCCTTGGCTACAAATTTGGCTTTATACCGAGGTTTCTCAACTCCTTCTATGCCATCATTTAATTTGAATACCAACATGGATCATATAACCTTTTATTGTTTTGGATTATCAACCAGCACCTAAGTTTCATTTTTACTCAACAAATCCATTTCTTCTTGCGTTGCAGCAAGTTAATTAAATTTTATTTTTTGGTCATGACTTTAGCAAAAGAAATTGGTTTGAAATTCTCAAGGTTAGATGCAACAAAAAGAGCATAGGCAATAATATTAGCATACCTAAGTCATTGAGTATGTTTAATAACTCTTCTTACACGATCACTAGTAAAATGATAGTCTATGGAATTATCATCACTTTTGTGTTCAATGGATTCTAGTTAGTAACTGTCAGATTGTGGAACAGGTTCTTCAACCTCGTTTTCATATTCACTCTGTTCCAGCTTCACCTCAACCTTTTAGCTGCTCCTTTGATTCAACAAGTCTTTCACTAATTGATTTAAGAGGAAAGTGACACTTATTAAATGTTACATCACAATTGATTTTAACATTTTTTTATTCGACTCAATAATCCAGAGTCTAAACCCTTTAACTCCCTCCGGGTATCCCAAGAAAAGACATCTTATAGACTGAGGTTTGAGCTTATCTTGCTTTATATGTGCATATGCAAAACATCATAATATCTTTATATTTCAATAGGTTGTAGGATATCCATGCCATGTTTCTAGAGGGGTCTTGAACTTTAAGGTTGTAGACGGATACAAATTTATCAAATAACAGGCTATTTTTACAGCTTCAACCTAGAAGGTTCTAGGCAATCTAGTTCTTACCACCATACATCGAACCGGTTCTAATATCATTTGATTCATTCAATAGGCTAGTTCATTTTGTTGAGGTGTATAGCTCATTGTATAACTCTTTGCAAAATTTATTAAAATTGTCATAACAGAACTCTATTCCCTTATTTGTCCAAAGCTTCCTAACTTTTTGGCCAGTTTGCTTTCAGATAGTTCCTTTCCATGTCTTGAAGATTTCAAAAACTTGATCTTTAGACTTCATGCAATAGACCCAAGTTTTCCTTGAAAAATCATTAATGATTGTTACAAAGTAATGTGCACCACCTTTAGAAGGTACCTTTTCTAGCCCCCAAATATCGAAATAAACATAGTCTAGAATGCCCTGAGATGAGTGTGTTGATCTAATAAGTTTAACTCTATTGCTTTTCCCAAGTACATAGTTTTCACAATCTCATACTGGATACTTTGTCCTTTCCAGAGCAATTCTGTTTCTTCAATTCATGTAAGCCATGTTAACTTACATGTCCCAAGCGCACGTACAACACATTAGTTCTATCAAATTTCTTACCTGAAATAGATCTAACTTTCCCCACAATAATATGACCATCTAACACATACAAACCCTTGTGCAACTTTCCTTTCATTACAGTCTTAATGCTTTTTGATATCTTTAATATCTCATATTCAATCTTACAGAACATTCATTTGAATCTAACATTCCAATTGAAAGAAGATTCCTCTTTAGTTGAGGTACATACTGAACTTTCTGAATAATTCTTATACAGCCATCATGCATTTTTTTTGCATTGATCTCTCTTCATCAATCTGGAAGGATTTATTGTCACCTAATAGCACTCTTCCACCCATTGTCTTGTGATAGTTTAGAAGCCAATCTTTTCTTTGAGTCATGTGAAATGAACACCTTGAGTCTAATACCCATTCTTCTTCAGATTTCATTTCCAAAGCAAACAATAGATTTGAAGATTCATACCTATTTGAAGCAATAGAAGCATCTCCTTTCTTTAAGTTCTTTTTAGCAAGTTTTCGTTTTCTCTCATAGTAGTCCTTCTTGTAGTGGCATTTTTTATGGTAGAAAAAACATCTCCTTGCTTTTGATATAGATCTTGACTTCCCTCTCTTATTTTTATTTTCTCTAGTTTGGGGTCTGCCTCTAACCGTTAACCTTTCTCCTTCAGATGACTCTTTACTATCTAACTTTTTCTAAAGTTCTTTGGAATTTTAAGGTTGCTTTGACTTCAGCCATAGTGAAAGTTTCTTTATTGTATTACATTGTGTTGAAGAAATGTTCATACAATTTTGGCAAAGAGTTGAGAATGATTATAGCTTCATTTTCCTCTGCAATCTTTACATCGACACTATTTAGGTTAGAATGATTTTGTTGAAATCAGCAAGATGTTTTCTCTTCTCCTTTGAATCTTCCATCGTTAGGGTATACAATTTCTTCTTGAGATAGAGCCAATTAGAAAGTGACTGTTTCACATACAATACTTCTAGTTTATGCTAAACAAATAGAGCAAAATTTTCCTCTGTTACCTCTCATAGAACTTCATCCGCAAGACTAAGAAAGATTGCATTGTGTGCTTTCAATTCAATTTCTTCTACTTTTGTTCTGTCGCTTTCCTTTCAGTGCTGCAATGCCTCCTCATCGATTACTTGAACAAGGCCTTGGTGGACCAGAAGAGCTATCATTTTTATCCGCCATAAATTAAAATTATTGTTGCCAATGAACTTATCAACTTCAAACTTTGCCATTCAGGATTTCCTAAAATTTTCTTGAATCTATGAAGCAGAACCCTAACGATATGAAAGTCGCATGTTTGATCAACGCTCACCACACCAATTGTTAAAGATTATTGGAAAAATTGAAGATAAACAGCAAAACAAAAAACACCAAGAACTCATAAAATGATTTACGTGGTTCGGACTTAAAGTCCTACATCCACAGAACAACCTCACAACAACTATATTAAGAAAAAGAATGAAAGAATGGCAGCTCCCTTACCATTCTTTGTATATTCTCTCTCATAATAACCATATAGATATTATCCCACCCTGCCGCATTCAGAAATAACTAAGCAATTATAGTTATTCTCTTCTCCTTAACCGAGAAGTAACCAAACCTAACTAGAAAACTAAACTCAATTGACATGTTGAAACCACGTGCATAATGAGTTGAACTATCATAACAAAGAGAATGGAAGGTAACTTGCCATTTGACGTAAAGATCATAATCCTGAATTAATAACTTGTGGGTTAGGTTAATTTCGGCCATTCATCAATCTTAAACCTAACTACTAGTATCTACACATTGCACTTCACACTTTAATTAAATATTAAACCCTTATATTTATTTGATCATTTAATTGCACTTGATTTATAATAGTTATGGACATATAATTATAATTAAATATATAGGCCGCTAATTAATTGTCCAATAGATCCAACAAGATCCATTTGTGGATCTTTAGTGGCCATTCCGATGAATTGCCCAATTGTTTAAAGAATTTGAAACACCAATGATTTGAGTTGAAAATGATTTGTTTGAATTTGTAGCTTGACAATGCCAAGATTCAATCAATGAAACATGGGTAAGATGTCATCTGCGATAGGTTATCTATGCCATCGATATTCACGTTGCATTTAGAACTTCAACTATTTTTTTTTGCAGTGTTTTAAATTTTTGCAATATTTTGTTGTTTCCTTTTTCAAATTCAGAATGTTCTTTCTATTACATGATCTATGGATACCAACTCTTGGTCGGTAGTTTGTGCATGCAAAATACAAGAAATATTCAGAGATATTAATAAATTATAAATTCAAACAAAAGCAAAAATAGAACTTTAAAATCTAACTTTTTTACAAAAGATTAAACAAATACAATTATTCCTCGCCAATGCTGTCTAGAACTTGTTGCATTTGAAATTCCAAACTACGTAAGTGCATATATCAAACAAGTAATAAAGCAAACACAAAAAATATCGATCACATAGAGAATATATTATCAAAAATTACCTTTGTAAAATTTATTTATTTTTTATAAAGTAAACAACTTTTTTTGGAACGAGAATTTGGGTTATAACAATATTGGCATATTGATGAGAAATATAGAATAAAATAAAAGAATAAAAATCAATTTGAGACATTATGACTAGGGAATCAATTTTTCTTTTTCTACTCTATGCGTTCATTTACTTTTAGGATAATAGTATTGTTGCAGTAATATAATTCAACTAACAAAAACCTCAAAAGTAATAGTATTCTTTATACTAATCCTTTAGCAATTCTCAAGTTTCATTAAAAATGCATCAAAATTCTTCCCTTTTTTTTTTTTTTACATAAGAATAATATCGTAATAACTCTATTTTATGTAGAGTTATCACTCATTAGCAATTTGAATAACACTAGTATTTTAATACCAGGAAATTTTAGTTTGTTAAGTGTGAATTATGTGATAACTGTGTTCAATATATGTGTAATAATATTGGTTGTTGAAGATATTTTTTTTGTATGGTTTGGATGAATAATTGTTTAAATTAATAATGGATGGATGTTTGAAAATATGATGGTTTATTTGAGAATGTAAAGGATAATTGTGGTTATTGTTTATGTGATGTGGACTGTTGGCTATTATTTTGCAGACACCCACAAAATAGGAGCGGACGATTGGATTACACGTCCGAGATTTGTACTTGCTCTTGGGTCATTTTGCATTCTCCTGGTATTGAATGTGCGGTTGATTGTTTGAAGGACAATGAAGAATGTCTCGGGTAGGATTGCAGTCGACTGTTGTGGAGGATGCGGTCGAGCATGCCAAAGACATATTTGAGTGTTTCGTCTTGGGTAGTTTTGCGGTCGGCTAGACATTTTCTGCGGTTGTTCGTAATTAGTGTATGGATTACCTTCCACGAACATATGATCATCCATAGCAGATGCCCTATACCCCTTTAAAAAATTATGGCGTTGTTTGACCAGAACGTATGGCAGTTGGCCGGTATAAAGTAAAAATTGAAAATGTGAAAGTCTTGAGTCATTGTGTAGGGGACCGTATCTTGTGAGCGGTTGACCGAGAATGTGAAGAGTCACTTGTTAATAGGTTAAGTGTCATATTTTAAGAGGACAAAACGTGATGACTAGGCTTGTTGGTTGATGAAGTATGTGACACCTCACGTAGATGAAGAGATATAAGGCAAATATGGAGTTTCTTTAAGTTAGAAACTCCAACGTAAGAACTCCATTGAAGCTCAAGAAATTCTCAAGGAAAAGTGTTCTCTTCCTCAAATTTTTGGAAGGTAAGATGAGTTCTCTTTATGCCTTAAAGAAATTTTAAAAGTTTAGTTAAGTTTGTAGGTTGAAAAAGGTGGATGGGCAGGTTAAAGGCAGGGCCTCGAGTGTACTGGTCGGGTGTGTTGGTGGGCTACAGGCTGAAGGGCTACAGAGTGTTGTCTCCTGGGAAAAGATAAAATGGAAGAGGAGCTCTTGCTTTGGTCGATTTTCTCCTAGTAGCCGAGAGAGCTGGAGCTTTCTAGAGTTGGTGCTCTCGGGTGTTGGTGAGACTCTGTTATTTTCAGTTGTTGTTTGTTTTGGAAAAAATGTTCTCTGCCTCTCTCTATTAAACACTTTGAATGGAAGAAGTTTATTATGTGGGATTAATATGTTGGATTAGCCCTGTTGTGTGAATGAAAGTTTTTGCCCTTGTTAGATTCATGTTTCTAGATTTTGTGAATTGGATATTACTCTGTTAAATTTAGTGTTGATTTGTGGTTTGGTTTTGCCCATAGTCATGGTCAGAAGATGTTGGGTTTTTGAATGAGGTTGGATTGTTAACTCTGAAGTGCTATGTTGTTGGATGATTATTCTTTGGTGAATACGTTGGATGAATTAGCTACTGCCTTATTGACCTGTGAAGTATGAATTAGCTAATAAGTGTATGTTATGTTAAGTTGGTAATATCTGTTAACTACATGCCTCTGTTGGATTCAGATTTGAGTGTTGTGTTTGGGTTTTGTTGGCCATCCAATTCATGTCATCTTGCTGCATATGAGTTATGGGTTATAGTCTTCCATTTTGGTTGTTTGAGGAATTGTATGCTGGATTTGGGATTTGGTAGTTAGATATTGGTTGCTTGTTATAAATGTGAACCATGTTGGAATCATTTATTAGACATAGGTTGCCATATACAGAAATTGTTCTATGTTGGATTTGTGTTTCTAGACTTTGTGATGGGAATGGTGATGCGGGCACAGAACGCACTGCACGTGATGGATGAACGCAACGCTTCTCACTTCCTTAGATAAGGACGCTTTAGCTCTGATACCAGATGATATGAAATGGGACTATTCAATTTTTATCAAAGCTCAAAGAATATTATGAAGATCAAGCATAAGTGGAAGATCAAGAGAATAATTGATGATGCCAATTTGAATCCATCAAAAGATATCAAATCAAAGATCAAAGAAAGAAGATTTGGGGTCAAATCCTCAAAAACCCGAAGAGGATGATGTAACTTTGATTTCATCAAAAGATATCAAGTCAAAGATCATGGAAATTTTTTGAATCGGTCGAGAATCATAACAAAAGATTCACTTTTTTTTAGGAGATCTAGATTCACTTATCTAAGAGATCTAGATTCACTTATCTAGGAGATCTAGATCCACTTATCTAGGAGATCTAGATTCATTTATTTAGATTATCTTTTATATAATTTTCTAATTTATGTTTTTAAATTGGCTATATATAAAGCCACCTAGTCTTATGTTTGAGGAGTTGGAGATTAATAAAAAAGAAAGCTTTTGCTTTTAGAGAATTGGAGAGATCCTTTTTCTTCCTTTGGTGAGTGATATCCAAAGAACCCTTTGGTGAGTTATATCCAAAGTCTCTTTCGTGTGAGTTATATCACAAAAGAAACTTGCAATCGCGTCCTTATCCAAGGAGGTGAGAAGCGTTGCGTTCATCCATCACGTGCGGTGCGTTCCGTGCCCACATCAAATGGTTAAGCTGCTATATGGATCATTAAAGTAGAAAATAAATGGATGAAAATAATGAAATGCATATGTTGTTCTTAAATGTTCATTGATCAGATTAAAGTCTATTTTTGGATATAAACCTGTTTCGTGCAACTTTGATAATATACTCTGTAGGATTTCTGAATGAGGTTATTGAGTGGAATAATCTGTTAACTATAAGTGGGTAATGGATGTGGAGATTTATTGTTAAGCTAAGTTTAGGAGATTTTAGTAAATAACGAGGAATTAGAATAGGAAAGTCGTTAATATCTAATAAGTTGATTAAATGATTTTATTAATGAATGAATGTTTTTAATTATGAAGGTACTAAAAGAGAAGAAAAGAATAACAGTCAAACGTTAAACACTTTAAGTGAGTGAGGTAAGTGATATGCATGTGTTTTGGTCTTCGGACCCTACATCGCAAGATTAGGATATGCATGTTTTGTTGCTTACTTTTTCCTAGCATGTTTCGTTGTTTACAGTTTTAACCGCACGTTTCGTTGTTTACTGCTTTTACAACATGCTTGTAATTAGTAATCGCACATTTTGTTGTTTACAGTTTTAACCACACGTTTCGTTGTTTACAATTTTTAACAGCATGTTTCCTTGCTTACCGTTTTCCAAACATGTCTACAGCTTTAAATGCACATTTCGTTGTTTACCGTTTTGATAGCATGATTCGTTGTTTACAGTTTTTAACAGCATATTTCGTTGCTAACCGTTTTCCAAGCATGTCTATATCTTTAAATGCACATTTTGTTGTTTATCGCTTTAATAGCATGTTTCGTTGTTGACAGTTTTAGCCGCGCGTTTCGTTGTTTACTGCTTTTACAGCACATTTCAATGTTTATCTATGCTTTCAGAAATTGTATGCATTCACGAGTATTATACGAAACAAATACAAATAACGAATGAATAGTAATGCATAACGAAGGAACAATTCACGAACGAGGAAACAAATGACGAATGAAGAAACAGATAACAAACGAATAATAAGCTATAAAGAGTAAAGATAAATGAGAAATAACTAATGCAATTAAAGTAAAGAAAAGAAAACGGCAACGATATGATGCGAGACTGTTAAGTCCTTCGTGGACATGGTCGCAAGCTTTCGGATTTTGCCATTGCTGCTCGTATCATTTGCAAGGTTCCTGGATTATGCCGGGACAAATAACCAATGATTAGCAAGCTTTCAGATTATGTTATCGCTGCTATATCGGAGGTCAACGATGAAAAGAATGACCAATGAAAGATAACAATTAAAATACGAAAGACAAAAGATAAAGAGAAAAAGACGAAAATGATGATCTAAAACATAAAAGATAAAAGGATAAGAAGAAAACGACGAAAACGATGATTAAAACGTAAGAGATAAGAAGATAAGAAAAATACGAAAATTGAAACTGAATGTAGTATTATGATAGATATTATCACTTACTGAGCATTAGGCTCATAGCTTACGTCTTGCGATGTAGGAAAATGACAAACAGATTTAGGAGCAGCTGATGACGGATTTGCACAGGCGAGAGTTGCAGTTGGTTGGCTAATCAAAGTAAAGATGAACAAGCTGTAAATATAAAGTAAGATTTTATTAATTATTTTAAATGAATTAATTGTGCTTCCACTACGCTTTTAATTAAAAAGGATTTTTATCAATTAAATTACTATTTTCGCTTCTGCCACATTTTCAAAGGAAAAGTAATTTACGCTTCCGCTATATTTTAAATAAAAGATTTTATAACGCTTCCACATTTTATTAATTGAATTTTCATAACGAGTTTAACGAATGGTTAGTAGCGGTCCGGTTAGACGCACTCTGATATTTCTTTAAAAGAGTTTTAAATAAAGAGAGTTTTAGTGGTTAAATAAAAGTTTTAAATTTTAGCGTATTTTTAAAAGGTTACGAAAAATCGGATCATTACAATGTTCATATGCATTGTTCAAGTATCATGAAAATGTTTTTAAAATAAGGATTTGAAAAGTATTTTTTTTTGCATATATTTGTGATAAATGAACTGAATATGGAATTAATAAATGTAAATAAATGTTGTAAGGTTGGGATTAGAGTTGATTGTCGTAAATGGGTCAAGAGGTGCCACTCTCTCTTTTGAACCCTAGCGCCTGAATGGTTAAGTGAAAGTAAAGAAAAACAAAAAACAAACTGAATAAATGTAAATAGATGTTGTGAGGATATGAAATTTGAGCTAGTTGCTCTAAATGGGTCAATAGATGTTACTTACCCTTATACGGTGGTATCTCCACATCTGAATGTGTAAGTGAAAGAAAAACAAAAACAAAAAGATTGAAACTAAAAATGCATGTTTTATGAAATTGCATCATATAAGCATATCATGATTATATCTCTTACTGAGTATTAGGTTCATACTTAAATCTTATATTGTAGGTGAGGATCTTAACTTCGATGAGACAGTTTTTAACTAATGATATCGAGGATGCAGTTGACAAAGCATAGCTATGTTGAGCATTTATGTTGTTTGTGTAATGTCACGCGTTCTTATTCTTTTAATTTTTAAATATTGCGTAGCGGAAGACTTTCTTTTATTTCTTTTGAACAAAAAGGAAATGAAAATACTTGTAATAAAATTTTCTTTTCTTTTTCAAATTCTTTTAATATTACATTGTACAAAACATTTTTGTAAAATAAAATCATCTATTTTATTTTTCTTTTCCCTTTTAGCCCGACCAACACAATATTTCATCCTATAAATCCTTCATCAACTGCTCCTTTCTTTCTTCCTTTAACATGTTTACATACATCACAAGAAGTAAACTATAAGTCTAATGCTTATTAAAGAATGCTATGCATTTTCAACATGTTATGCATTTTCATAAAATCATGTGGTATTATCTTTCATTTCATTCTTTCTTTTCTTTCTTTCTTATGATGATCTCGCAGCCTTATTCAAGATCTTTACTAGAAGAATGATAAGTAGGCACGACTATGGGAGACCCACCACTTATGTCTCGCAGCCATTGTCAAGATAGTCTCAAATTCATGAGACCTTCGTTAGTTATTACGCTCATCATGCACAACAATCTCACAACCTTTGTCGAAGTCTCTATGAATGATAGCCTCACAACCTTTGTTGAGGTCCTAGCATGTATGACTTTACAACTTTTGTTGAAGCCCTAACAATTCTTTGCTAGATTAACAGGCTTATCCCTCATAGGTCCAGCCTTTGCGATAGCCTTTCTTCAACCCCATATTATGTTATATAGTTCTTTATCTTTCTGATTTAGAAAACGTATGCATGAAAAATGATTTTCGTAATACTTCTTGAAAATCATGATGCGTGAGTTTGAGTGCATACAATTTCATATATCGTCTGGCATATTGTCAATATATCCTTAGTTCAAAGCAACCATCATGTAAAGAGCCTAATTCCTAACACAAACAACATATCTTCAAGTCATAAAAACAATTTGCATATGATTTCTATAATCAACATCATAATTATACACAATTGTTAACATTGAATTCAAGCAACAAATCCTCAAACAAATATGTATCATGTACAGAACCTCATATCTAGCACAATAATATATCCTCAAACAATCCTTATGATCAATTATAGAACTTAACATCCATCATAATACAAACAACATATTCTCAAGCAATAATGTACTAATTCTTGTAATGTAGCTAAAAGACAAACACGCATACAATCATTCATTACCTTTTAACTCTTTTAATACCTTGAAAAAGTCAAGAGATACAGTAAGCTTTCTAAGGGGTTTCTTCCTCTCCCAAAGTGTCCTTTTTTAAGCTTCTTCTTTTCCTCAAGAATACTTTTTCATATATTCCTCCAATCCAAGTAGGAGGTGTCGTCCCTCCTCAGCATGTTAATGTTGAGTAATAACCTATTTCTCTTCCTCAACTATGCCACGTAATCTATTTTTAGACGACCTTTCACATTCCTGGTCGACCACACTTTAATTTTTGGTCGACCGCTTTAGTTCAATTTTCCTTTGTTTTTAAGCTTCCTCGTCATCCTTTGCTTCCACTGGGGAATCATTACCATTTGCGGCACCAAATATTCCCATCCAACGGTCATTCTCTCATCTACACAATCCATCAAGCAACTATCCCATTTCATTAAAGTTAAGCGTGCCATGCACTTGACTTCTTTCTCGCGGTGGATGCCACAGCTATCACGGACACCCAACTCATTCATCCCCAACAATCCATGTGTCCCAATCCTTTCTGTGGACACACGTGTCATCGTATCAATAGATGCTTACCCTTCTATCAAAGCCTACACTCCCGCGACTTCACTATTTAATGCATGCCCTTAGTTAAAACGATAGTGTTTCCTCACGTGTACTTATCCGCTGCTGCTACTTTTCCTTCTGTGGCAACGTAAAGTCGTTCAAACGATAACGTTTCCTTCTCTTATCCTATTTACGGTAGGGGTGGGAATTGGTTTGGTTCGAACCTGGTAACCAAACCGAACCGAGCACTTTTGGTTGGTTCGGTTCGGTTCTAATGTAGAAAAAAAATATTTTATAATCGAACCAAACCAAACCAAACCAAAAATGTTGGTTCTGTTATCAGTTCTATGAAGTAAAAACCCAAGTAAACCGAATCGAACCGGCCTTTCTCCCTTTCCCTTCGAGCCTTGTGCCATGAACCCTACCCTACACCAGTCACCACTACCAAAAAAGGAGCTGGAAGGCTGTCGGCGTTTTCAAGGTCTCGAGACCCCAAAAACGCATCCCTCGACTCCCTTCTCCCTCCCTTCATCTCAACTGTCGACTTCAATCTCACTTCTCGAGACCCGCGTCCCTCCCCTCCTGCTTCCTGCCCTCCCTTCCGCTATCTCCATTCTCCATCTCAATCTCCCAAAATCATGGCCACACTGAACTATGGTAATTTTTGAAATAGTCACCAACTCCAAAAGCTTCAGTCATGTCTATAAAAGGTGAATTTTCGCATATATCAAAGCCCCACATCCTTCCCAATCTAAGCCGCAGCCATTGGCGGAACCTCTAGAAAGTCTTCAATCTCGCAATTCGTTTCTCGAGGTATTTCAATCTCTCTTAGTGTCGATCTCAGATCCTTTTCTTCGTTTTTTATTTTCTCAGATCTAGAAGTCATACTTTTCTTTTGAAATTTGTGATGATTTGTGGAGGTAATGATCCTCTGAAGGCGTATATTGGACTTTCTGATTTAATTTCTCTGAGAACGATTTGTTTTTTTTTTCTCTTCACCTTTTGTTTTGGATATACAAGCCTGATAGTTTTTGGAATCTTAAGTTTGTGCAGTTGCTAACTATGTGTTTAATATTGCTAGTTATTTCTCTGTATTTTACTTCTTTTTTATTTTTATTCACCCCTGCGATCTCATTTCCAAAGCTGCTTTAATTTTGGCTGGTGTTTTTGGATGAAATTTTAGCCTCTATGGTCTAGTTCCATCACATAAAACTTGTTATTCTTTTATGGCTTTGTTTCGTTTTAATAGTTGTTTCCAAATTGTGTCATGTTGTGTTGTGTGTATCTTCCAAATCTACGTATTTCGATCTATTTGCAAAAGTTGTAACTTTCTATGCTTTACAAACTCCAGGCATGTGTCAGAAAGTTGAATAGGATTTAGCATAGACTTTCTAATGATTGTAGTCAATGTTCTTGTAGGTTACGTCACAATGGTTGATCAGGTGCAATACCCCACTGTTGTGCAGAAGGTTGCTGGCCAGCTCCACCTTCGCTCTTCACTCACTCCACATTATCAGGGTTGTGAGAGTGTTTTCCAAAGACCTGCTATGTACCAAAGGCGTGCCACATTTGGAAATTACTCTGTGAAATGTTGGGTATTTGTTTTCCAGAGATATGTTGGAATGTTGGATTTTTATTTTCTGTGGAATGTTGTGATTTGTTGATTGTTCAATCATTTAAATGTAAGCTACATACTCATTTTAAACTATTTTTGCTATATTAAACTGAAATAACCGAACCGACTTTAAAACTGAGTAAAAAACCAAAAAACCAAACCGAACACATAAAAATTGAGGCCATGAGAAAACAAAACCGAACCGATTAGAACCGAAACCAAGGTTCGATTTTTGGTTCGGTTTTCATGATTCTCAATTCGGTTTTTGTTTAAAATTTTCAAAACCAAACCGAGTCAATTCGGTTCTAATTCAACCAAAAACCGAACTGAACCAAACCGTTCCCACCCCTAATTTACGGCGGATGCATTTCTTTCTATAAATGTGTTTCTTTTCCATCTAACGGTCAACATTTCATCTGCTCTTGCATCCCATGGTCACTCTTTTGTCCGCTATTTTTATTCAATGGCCAACGTTTCTTTCCACATGGAATCTTTTCTTTCCACATAAGCTTCTTTCTCAATCCAATGGATCTCCTTTTATCCGCTATTTCAATTTAATAGATCCACAACGTTCATTCTCATTTTCTTCTTCTCCTGTGGATATGTTTGCTCACACAGATACTTAATACTCCATGTTTTCCCCTTGAAACAATGACGTTTTCTTTACTTATTTCTTTCCACAAAGCCACTATTCATTTCAAATATCCACTCCATAAATTGTCGGCTATCACTCCTTCAGCTATTTTGATCCAGTGGCCATCCTCCTTTCCAAATGATCATTATTCCTTCAATTCCAATAGTGTTGGTTTCATCTGCGCTTTAGATCCTACAGTTCCTGTTACAATGGACGTCCTTCCTTTACCATTCCGAATTTTCTCCATTAAATCATAATTATTCTTTTATCCAATATCTCTTATTTTTTTCAAACATGTAACTAAGGTCGGACGTTCACTCTAGAGGCTTGTTTTCACATGCGGACGTCCGCCACCTAGTCAAAAGTTACATTTCCATATTGAAAACTTCAAACCTTATAGTCCATCTATATCTTAATGATCCATGTTGAATGTCACTAAATCCATAACTTTCTCATTTATAATTTACTCACATAACTATCATTGAACATGTTATTGCATGAATCACACATAATGCAATAAAATTCTTGGGTGTTATAGTTTGGTGAATTGACAGTGGGTTATGGCTCAGTGTCACGGTCCTACTTTTGAGAGACTTTTCAGGAGGGCCGTGCGGCACTCGTTGTTAGGGGGAACAACGAGTCAGCCTACAAAGTGTGCCAACGGCACCGAGGGCCCACGACGTTAGAACAAGCTTGAGTGTCTAACGAGCGAGCGAGCAGCGAGCGAAATTTATCGAAAGCGTCATTGAGCATAAAGAGAATAGTTTGAATGTAAAAAGCTTTTTCATTGATTGCTAGCAAATTACATTGGGTAGGGGGGTCTACGTGCAGTCATGCCTCTCCCCCTAAAGAGCATTCTGGACCATCTTCACTATGGCAGGAGTAAACATGCTATAGTGGCGAGGAGTCACTTTGCCCAAAATGGAAATAAAAGAAATACAAGTAAATTACTATAAATGGAAATAAGTCTAACTAAGCAGTAGGGGCGGCCATGGACAACACGTCCTGGACAAGCCCGGATTCTAACACTCAGGATAGTATGCTTTTATGTACCATGTTTTGGTCTTGTATAAAATGTTTTGGAAATAAGTTTAGATATTAATTATGACTGTTTTAAGATATTGTTTTTCTAAGATATGGATCGTAATAATGTTATATAAATGTGTTTTGTTTTTATGAAATGGAATGAATGAACTTCATATATTTGTAAAGACAAGTCTTCCACTATGCTATGAGTTTTCAAAAATCAAGTTAAAGACGTTTTATATATCATTGTAAAAAAAATTATTAGTAAAATGGATCATTACAAGTATTGTCTACATGCAATGGAGCAAGCTAAATTTGATGAAACCCAAGTTCACCATACGTTTCTGAAACCCAAAAAATTTCAAACCATGCAGTGGACATAACACCATACTTAGACTTGATAGATGACTTAGATATTGGATCTTGCTTCTTGATTTTCCAAGAAATAAGAGAGTGACCAACAAACATACGCCAACTAGTAATTGAGCGTCAAGCATCATAACAACATACCCAATCAACATCACTACATGCAACCAAACAAATAGGACAGTTTATAAGAAAGAAAAAACCTTGAGCAAAACTTCCATGGAAATAGCAAACAATGTGGTAAACAACATCCAAATGGAGATGCCTAGGTGCTTGCATAAATTGACTGACTTGTTGAATAATGAAAAAATTATCAAGGCAAGTAATAGTCAGGTAGTTCAAACTTCCAACAGTCTTTCTTTTTCTTTCACTTTACAGTCCAATCGTTGTGGATAATTCAGTGTAGGGGAAAGATTGACATTGTTTGGTCCACCACATGTGGGACAGTCAACTAGAACCTGCTCACAACAACCATTACGTTTATTAGATTTCTTATCTTTTTTAAATGAATGCATGAAATGTACGCATGACATGAAACTTATATCTAGTATGCATAGTAACAAGAAAGCAAGTTCTCGATCAACATCATCAATTATGAATATAAATCAAATAACAAACATGGACAAATAGACAAACAATATTACAATGCAAATATGAAACAATCATCAATGTACATATCATCAATTCACAGTTCACGTAAATCACTAGGTAATAGTCATGATCATACTTCTAAGCAAACTATCTGCAGACATTTCAGCATAAAATATAATTTCTATCTTACCCTAGTACCTTGTTATGTAGGGCAAAGTCCAAACACGACAAAACATCTATTACCTGTCATTTTTAGCAGAGTCGTAAAACTCAATTCTTCAACTTGTGGTTATCCTTAACATCAAACAAGAAACAAGTTAGTAAAAGAAAAGGGTGATTGTAGACACAATGTTTCCTTACTAAAAATAACCTCACGGTTTTCATCCTGTACCCTACCAAAACTCAAACGAATGTAAAAACCTACTTCTAGAAACTTTGAAGAAATGCTCCTGAGGTGAGAGCAGTTTCTTCATCCAAGCGGCCGTAAAAAAAAAAGGTTTCCTTTCCTTAACGTTCATATAAATAGAAGGTTCGAACGCAGGTTCCAAAGGATAACAATTTCATGGAAACCATATCCTATGTGTGATGTAAATAGCCACAGGGGGCATCCACTTCACCCAATTCAAGCAATGGTAGAAAACCACATTAGCCCTTATTCTATAATTCGCGATCACCAACGCTATCGCATATGTCAATCCTTTCGCAGAAGCTTACACTGCTGCGGATTACCAACATCTATGCTAAATCTTACTTCCAAATGATGTCATTCCATTGTTTAAGTTCACTGCTCTAAACACATTTGCTATCGCGAAAATGCGTTATCCCATAAATAATGATGTTCAACTTAAACATCTTCCTTCCACACAACATTTTTCCTTTTTGCGGAATAATCTTTTCCTAACCCAACAGTTCACGTTGTACCCTTAAATCTAAATCTAATGGTCCCTCATGCTCTTGCATCCATGCGATGTCCAATGCTTCTACGGGAGCATCTTTTCCCAAATCCAATGCTCTGTATTCCTTTCATAAATCAAATCTGACTGTCCTTCATCCTCCTACTTCCTAGCAGTGTCCAACACTTTTGCATGAGCATCTTTTCCAATCCAACGCGATCTTAGCCGTTCCATGACTTCATCCAACGGGTTCTAACTCATCCATTCTTCCCTCCACTTGTTGCCTAATTAAACCTCACAAAATGATGATGTTTTCCTTCTACAGAACAGTCACCACGACTAAGTTTCCATTCTTAGCTACTTGCCTTATAACAATCCGATTCCTAATTTATTTATTTGTTTATTAATTTACTTTTTAATTTATTATAAAATCCTAAAATATACAAAATGTAAAATTATCCAAATTGTCGCACAAAGTACTTTCTATTAAATTCTAAACATCACATTACATAGTTAAAATTATTGTACAAAAAATCCAGGTGTTACACCTATCATGGCCATTAAATCCTTGATGAATTTAGACTGGTGTATGAAAATACCAGTTTAAGTAGAATGCACTTCAAGTACTACAAAATAGTGTAAAACACCTAAGTTCTTCATACAAAAAGAACAAAAAAAGCTCCTCGAGCTAGGAAATAATGATATCAACACATACCAAAAGTAAGACGATTCTTTTAGCAGTCTTGTGTAGAAATAAAGAGAAATCGTAGTGAATCTAGATAAAGAAAAAGCTAATAAGGGTAGAACAAAACTTATTAAAACAAGCACGTGAGGCTTGTTTCAAACTATAGGTGGTGGTGGTGGTGGAGTCATATAAATTTGTTTTTTAAGATCACCATGCAAAAAGACATTTTTAACATTCATTTGTCATAATTACCAGCCTTTGGAAATAGCAATAGCTAGAATAAGTCATAGTGTCATCATGTTTGCTACAAGTGAAAATGTCTCCTTATAATTTACCCCATACTCCTATGGATTTTTCAGTGCCACTATAATGGCTTGAACTAAATTTTTTTATGTTAATCACATTAGAATAATAATATGTAATTGAAAAAATGATAAGTTACTGTCACATAACTTTAGAAAAAGAAATTGAATCTAATCTATTGTTACTTTAACTACGAATTATGTTAGGGTATTGAATTACACACTCTAAGGGTAGAATTTAACTCTAAAAGCAAGTCCATTGGATTTAAAAAGAAAATGATATACTATTTGTAAGTTAATACCTTAAATAGAAATAAATAAGGTGTGACTTCTTACTTTAGGAAGCCGATAGTGGACTTTAGAGTAACAATTGAGAAGTGTAAAGTAGGTTAAAGTGACAGATTATAGAGTGATTTAGCCATTGGTATGAACAAATATTTTAGTTAATAGAAAAGTGACACATGACATACAATTAATTCAAATAATTAATTTCATTTAATTTTAATCAAACTTGATATTTCATAATTATATGAAAACAAAGGGTAAAATGGTAAAAATAAAAGGATAAGTATAAGTAAAATAGTGATTTGCCATATTTAAATACAACATAACATAAAAGAAATGCCACTATGGAGGGAAGAGGGAGGAAGGAGCGGGAGGGGGAGGTCATGAGGAATCGTAGAAAAGCCAGAAATATGACGTGATTTAATGAAAACATCCAACATGAAAATTGTTCAGTACGTTGAGAGGAGTGTTCTGCTATATAAATTCAAAGCTGAAACCAAGAAAAAAGTAGGATATCTTATTTTTTTGTCATAGAAGTGTAGTAGTTTTGGTCAAAAAAGCATGTTTAGATGTGAAATCAGAGAAGATGCAACATGCCAAAATGCTATTCTCATAAGAAGAGTGTTTGGCACTGTGGTGTAGTGCGCATTATGTTGTGCTATCATTCGATGAATTCTCATGAAAATTGGAGGACCAAGGGAATGCCTTGGTGTGAAAAAAAGGACGCCCCAACCTTTGATGAACGAAATTCTGTGGCATCCTGAGATAACTCTTTAATATTCAGAAACTTTTAGTTTACTCAATATGAATTGTGTATGAAATATACTTGGTAATGATAATATATTTGAAAAAGATAAAATTTGAATGGTTGTTGAAGTTATTGGCTATTGGAATTATGTTAATGAATTTGTATTGTGAATGGTGTTTTATGGCTTTTAGAGGAGTGAAATTTTCAATGTTATGGGTTTTCTGGTACAGGTGCAGTTGGCCAATTGTTTTGGTTTGATCTACTGGACTTAGACAAGTAAAATATGGATGCTCTCAGGTTGTTTTACTGTCGACCAAAATTATGTGGCCAATCGACTAGAAACAGGACAGATTGAAATATGTAGTTCTCTGGTTGTTTTGTGGTCGATCAACAATGAGATTATGGTCGACCAGAATTGTGACAAAATAGAATAGTTGAGCCTCAGGTAGGTTTGCGATTGACCGACATTTGAAAAGTGGTCGACCGATAATATGAAAAGTCACCAAAAATTAGGTCCAATTTTATGTTTAAACTGGTAGATGGAGGGGGTGGCTTGCCATTGCACGTCCAACTGAGACACACCTCTAGCTTGATGCTGAAGAAGGAATATTTAAGTATGAGAAAAGCTTGAAGAAAAGAAGAAGACATCTATCAAGAGCTTTCAAAGGAAAACACTCTCTCCCTCTCGGAATTTTGAAGGTATCAAGAGTTTACTTTATAATTTTTTTGAATTCTATAAGATTATGGAAGTTGTGATAGAGAGAATAAGTGAAAATGAAGGAAAAAGTGCAGTTGGATGGTTAAGTTGTTTAATGTATGTTGTCTAATTTCATGGAATTTTTAAGTAAAACTGAGTAAGTATGTTATTTAGGACATCTGAAGAAATAGATAAGTTTTGGAATTAATGAATTTGGTTAAGTATGGAAAAAGTTATGGATAATTAAAGATGAATGAAAATTTGGAAGAAAAACCCTAGAATGTGTATGTCTTGGATTGAAGTTAAAAAATATGCCACTTTAATCATGTGAGTAGTAAATGTTGGCCTGATTGACATTAGGTTATTTGTTTTGATGATGACGGTACTATGTGTATAATTCATAATTGTTGATGTTAGTGAATACGTTATTTATATTCATTGAAAATACCCTTAATATGGGTATTAATGTTTACTAACATATTTTCCTAAATCCATGTAGCTTATATGTTGATATTTGGGACTTAGAAGAATGAAAAAGAGGAAAACATGGAGTATAGATTGACTTTGGAGAAGAAAAAGTTGACTAAATTACTGAAAATATGAAAAGGCGATAAACCAAAATGGAATCGGTTGACCGACTAAAATGGCGGATCACCGATATGGTGAAACTGCAGGAAAAGCGGTTGACCAAATGGAAAGTGGTCGACCGAAAAAATGGACAATGGGCTCGTTGGTTTAGCGGCTTAGGAAAGCGGTCGAGTGGCGGATGAGGAGATTGACTGCAGAATGGACAGAGTCTGAAGGAAGCGATTAACTGAAGTAAAGAAGGTTATGAACCTGACAAGCATATATAATTCAACGGCTAGTTCCAACGGTTGGGAGGCGATCGATTGCTCAAGAAGTTCCTATAAATAGAAGGCACTCCGAAGCTCAAACTAATGAAAAGAGAAATGTAGCAAAACTCTGACAAAATTCATACACGACTTCTCACTATCAAATAAGTGCATAGGCCTAACTCTCTCAATCCTCAACTTGAGATTTTATCTTTGAGAGTTAGGTTCTAAATTGTAATATTTTATTTTCTATTTGAACTCAAACGTTGAAAGGCTAGATTGACACCCATGAAGATCAATCCATAGGGTGATGACCTGAGAATAGTTTGTATTGGTTTGATTGACACCCGTGAAGTCAATCATCATTAACTAGAGAGGTTTGGTGATTTAAGGATCTCTAAGTCAGGAACATGGAGCACGGACGTAAGCGGAGGTTGTCGAACCGCGTGAACAAACTCAGTGTCATATTTCTTTCCTTAACTCTCTTATATTTGTGATTGGTTGTTTATTTATTATTGATAAATCACTTAGGGTTTAGAGATAATTAATATCATACAAAAAAGTGAATACACTTAATTCACCACCCCTCTATAGGCGTGCATCGTTCCTATAATTGGTATCAGAGCGGGGTTAAATAAACTTTTTGTGTGATATTGTGCATATTGTATAAATTTGTTTATTTAGTTGATTTTTTTTTTTTGATAAATCTATTTGAAAAATTTGCTTGAATTCTTTGTTGATATATATTATAGATTTCAATATGCAAGTTGAAAGACAATCCATTTCTAGACCTTCTCATTTTGATAGAAAAGATTATACATATTGGAATTCTAGGATGAAAATTTTTGTTCAATCTCTAGATTATGATTTATGGCAAATTATCAAAAATGGAATCAATATTCTAAATTTGCCTTTTGATTGTGATAAACATAATTTGAGTATGAATGCAAAAGCAATGAGTATATTATATTGTGCTCTAAGTAGCAATGAGTTTGATAAAGTGCAAACATGTGTTAGTGCTTACGATATATGGAAATCTCTTGAGCTTGCTCATGTAGGTACAAATCATCTTGATAATGAAGAAAGCTCATCCTTCAAAGATGAGGAAATCACCAACATTTGCTTCTTGGCCAAGGAAGAAAATGAGGTAAACAATTCATCTAGTGACTTTGATGATAGTATTGATGATAATGATGAATTGTTGATGCTTTCAATGAATTGTTTGATAAATTCAATGTGCTTAAACATAAATATAATTTGTTGAAAAAGAAAAATGACAATTTCATTGAAAAGTATGTTGAGATGACTAAATTTTTGGAAAATCAAATTGTTGATTTGAAAAGCATGGTTGAGGTTTCTAGTGCAACAATTAAATCTCTTAAGTTCGATGTTAGTAAATTGAAAATGAAAAATGATGATTTGAACTCTATTGTGTTTAAATTCACTATTGGTAGCAAAAACTTAAACATGCTTTTAGGTAAGCAAAGGGCAATATTTGATAAACCCGGAATCGGTTATCAACACTTTGCTAAGAAAATGAATTATAATAACCTCTTTGTTAGTCCATCTATTTGTAATACTTGTAATTGTGTTGGGCATAAATCATTTTGTTATCCATTGAAATATAATGGAAAAATGATTAGTTCTAAATTTGTGTGGGTTCTTAAAAGAACAAACCCGTGGATAAAGGATCCAAAAAGATTTGGATGCCAAAGAAAAATACTTAGGTATTTTTTAATTGTAAATCAAGAGTATGAAAAATTGTTTGTTGTATAATACTCTTGATTTGAATAGATTTTTTTTCTTGTTTATGTTTATAGGTTAATGCTTTTTGGATATCATTGAGCTTATTTTTTTAATTCTTCAATTGATATATTTGGTTTTAAATTTTGTTAATCCAACAATTGATATCTTAAATTGCATATATTGAAAGATTGTTGGTATTTGATTTTGATGTCTTGTTGCTCGCCATTGAATTGAAATTGTTAGGGGAGAAAAGAGTTTTAACTTGAATAAATATTTTTTCAAAGTTAAAATGTGTTTATTACAATTGGTATATGTAACGACCCGGTTTTTCTTTTTCCTTTAAAAATTTGTTAAAATTTAAAACTTTCAAACAACGACTAACACCTTTATTAAAACCTCTTTAAGATGAAATCAGAGTGCCTTTCAAAACCAGACCGTTAAAACTCTTTTTGTTCTACCTGCTCGTTATAAAACCTTGGGAAAATGACAAATCAACCATCGTGGTTTGCGGTCAATGACAAGTCAACCACTGGGGTATGTTTTCTAACAAGTTAACCACCAACGTATGTGAAAATGACAAATAAACCATCGCTGTCCGTTAAAAAAAGTTGATGGCCCCACCATGTATGCCTGGACGCCGCGGCGTGCAGGCCAAAATGGCCTGGACGCCGCGGCGTGCAGGCAGTCCAGGCCAAACTTGCCTGCACGCCGCGGCGTGTCCAGGCCAAAAGTGCCTGCACGCCGCGGCGTCCAGGCCAAAATTGCCTGCACGCCGCGGCGTGCAGGCCAAACTTGCCTGGACGCCGCGGCGTGCAGGCCAAAATTGCCTGCACACGCCGCGGCGTGCAGGCAATTTTGGCCTGCACGCCCAAAAAAAAAAAAAAAAAATATTTATTTAAAAAAAAATATTTCATTACATTTTTTATTATCCAAGCGACGCAATGAGGAAATACTGTTATGCTAACTTAGACATGTTGTGTGGGTTATTATATTGCAGGTTGGTGACTGACTCTCAACTATCAGAATGAAATCCAGGACTAAGAAATTGACCTCGAAGCGTGGGAAGGCAACGATGGAGGCAGTTGAACCCGTTCAAACTGCGGCGTTCGAAGCCGATGTAGTGGAAGAAACCACTGAGTTAGCCATTATGCCAACCGCTGAGCCTGAAGAAGGAGAAGCCGGATGCTCCAGCGACCCATTCCAACCCGTTCAAGTGGGTTCAAGGTCGAAACTATATTGGAACCGGAATTGCAAAGCACGGTACGTAGAAGATATACAACGCCGTACAATTATTGTGTCCAAGATAGTAGATTTGGACTCATTCGCAGTGATGGGCATTGATCGTATGCTTGAGGCTGCTGGGTTAGCCGGGTTGTGCCGGATGAGGGGCAGTTATTGCGAGCGAGTTATACGATTATTTTATGCGAATTTGAGAATTTCCACCCAACCATTAGAGGTGCACACTTATATTTTTGGACATGAGGTTAGGTTCACGGCCAATGATCTCAACATTATGCTTGGATGTGTGTTGGAGGAGCCAAGCGATGAATATTATCAGATGGCTCGGGCGCCACCATTCGTCAAACAAGGACGTGGGTTAGAGGTGCTTAGATTGTTGCATCAGGATCCCGAGGTTGCCGAGTACAGCAAGCCAAAGGGCAAGGAGTTGAATGCCTTAGCCCGATTGATCCACCTCATAATGACGTACACAATATTGCCTCGGCTTGGGCATCGAGAGCTTGTTACTAGCATGGATCTGTATATGCTAGAGAAGGTGTTCATGGGACAAAAGGTGGACATCGGATATATCATCATGAGCCACATGCAAGAGGTGGTCAACAACTCAGCGAAGGCACTGCCGTACAACTGGCTCATCCAGAGTATCGTTGAGCAGTTAGGGGTCCCCATCCCGGAGACGGAACCTCGAATTGAAGAGTCGGTCACTGACATTTACAACAATTCATTAGTGGACCGAATGGGGATCACCCAAACAGGAGGGCAATGGATGCGGCCGTCAAAGAAGGATGCAACACATCCACCCCAGTCAGCGCCTATGCATTCAGTTCCGTTTCATGAACAACCTCCTCCTCCTCCTCCTCAGGCATCCCATTTTAGTTCGATGCCTGATGAGACGGTCGCTTGGATGAGCAGGATGGAGGAGCTCCATCAGATGTCCATGACCCAAATGCAGCGAATGCAAGAGCAGCTTTATGCAAGAGCAGCGAATGCAAGAGCAGCGAATGCAAAATTGCCTGCACGCCGCGGCGTGCAGGACAAAATGGCCTGGACGCCGCGGCGTGCAGGACGAAATTGCCTGCACGCCGCGGCGTGCAGGCCAAAATTGCCTGCACGCCGCGGCGTGCAGGCCAAAATGGCCTGGACGCCGCGGCGTGCAGGCCAAAATTGCCTGGACGCCGCGGCGTGCAGGCCAAAATTGCCTGGACGCCGCGGCGTCCAGGCATACATGGTGGGGCCATCAACTTTTTTTAACGGACAGCGATGGTTTATTTGTCATTTTCACATACGTTGGTGGTTAACTTGTTAGAAAACATACCCCAGTGGTTGACTTGTCATTGACCGCAAACCACGATGGTTGATTTGTCATTTTCCCTAAAACCTTTTATCAAAATACAACAGAAGAAAAATCAAAAACCATAGCGAGTTTATCAAAACTTAGCGAAAGCATAAATAAATAAGAAATACTAAATTGAGCATTACACATTAATTACAAATTATTTTATCTTTATAAGCCATTTTATCTTAGCCTGGCCAGCCGAAAGTCTTGCGCGTGCAAATCCTTCATCTCTGCTTTTTAATCTGTGCATTGTCTTCTCATACAAGTACCTACACCTACACCACAAGTAAACTGTAAGTCCAAAGGCTTAGTAAGGAAAAATGTTTATGCAATATGATATGCCTCTCTTTAGTCATTTTGGAATGGAGGCCACATAAACCAATCCTTTCATTACGTCATTCGTTCGTTCTTTACTTTACATTAGTTCATTCGTTTGTTACTCATACATCGAGCGAGAGATTGGAGGATTTCCTTTGTGATGGAATAGTTGGTCGGATCTAATCTTTTACTTGCAACTAGGTCTCCTCTACCGACAAGGTAGGGGGCTTCACTTAACCGCAGACTAGACCCGCTACCCATTTCCTTCATTTTCTTAACATTTTACCTCACAATGCATGTGAGTACCACCACTAAGGTGGCACTCCCTACTGGTTTCTATTAACATGATGCATGATGCAATACAACGTAACTATAAGCATGATGCATGATGACATAACAATTGAATAGCACATGTAAAAGAAGTAATTGAATAGCAGGAATTGAAAGCGCATAGAAAAGAAAGCAAACAATCATTGAATAATGCACTGAAGGAAGGTAAGCAATAATTAAAGATGACAAGGATTAAAGCAAAGCACATAACAGAACAACTATGATAATAATAAGGGCATACATGAACATATCGATCACAACAATGAACGAAACAAAAATCAGAACATACTATTAACATGCTAGTTATCCTAGTTAATTTTCTAGTCAAGTTACATACTTAAGAATGATTACCTTTGTTATGCTAGTTAGTTATCCTAGTTAATTTTCATACTCAATGAATAATTACCTTTATTATTCTAGTTAGATATCCTAATTAATTTACATGCTCAGACTCAGAAGTAAGATAAAAACATGTATTCGTAGAACAGAGTAAAGCGGAATAAAAACTATCACTACAGTAAGTAAGATAAACGTATATTCACATAGTCAATGAAACTCTTAATCCATTTAGGCTTAGTTCATTCTTCTTTCATCTTCTCTAGTATTCTGTAATAAAGTCAATTGTAGAAGTTATAGTAAATGAAATTGAAGTAAAAGGTAACATACAGATTATCAACAAAGATTAACAGCTAGTAATTTAACAAAAGTTATTTAACAACTAGCATGCTTAAGAAAGATAATTAACATGCTCATATTAGTAATTATGATTCGGGATTATTGACATGCTCAAATTATAATATTATCCTAAATGATTAAATATGCTTTTGTTCTAGTTAATTAAGCATATTCATTAAACATACTTAAGTAAGATTATAATTGTAATTTTAATTAATTACTCTAGTTAATTAACGTGCTTAAGGAAGTGATTAACAATTGTAAATTAAACTAGTTAAACATACTCAGATTAGTTATTTAACAACTACTTAATTAGTTAAGCTAGTTAATTAAACAGGTTAACTAAACTTGGCATAACTTAGTTAATTAACATGTTTATATTAGTCTAGTTAGTTAATTAAACATTCAAATTAAACATGGCAAATCTTAGTTAATGAACATGCTAATATTATGCTAGTTGATTTTAGTTAGTTAAACATGCTCATACTATTATTATCCTAGATGATTAACATGCTCGTAAGATTATGATTGTGATTCTAGTTAATTAACATGCTCAAGTCGAGTTAATTACTTTAGGTGATTAACATGCCCATTTAGACATGCTTAAGTTTTATTTAATATCTTAGTTTATCATTACAAGTATTTGTACAAAGGTATTAACATGCAGAACAAATGGCAGCAGAGTAACATATGCATAAGGAAATAACAACAGAGGTAATTAACAAAACAACAAGTAGCTAGACAGCAAGAATTCATCATTCACGCATTAAACATTCATCACTTTTAAGCATTAGCATTCATCACTTCTTTATCAAAGTAAGGCATTTAAATCACATAACTAACAATAAAAACAGAGCTAATCGATAAAAGAAATATCACAGAGCTAACAATAATCTACGGAGTACTAACAAATCTACCTATCATCAAACAAGGAAACACAACTCATGCACTCTACTTGTGGGTAGGGCCTCCACTAGTCAAGACACAACAATTTCCTTACCTCGAAACTTTATCACGTACTCGTACTTAAGCTTTGTCCTTCTTTTCCTCAACCTTTATCTTTCTTTTCCTCGTCCAATACCTTCATAATTAATAATCACCAAAATTAATAATCACTCATTAATACTCTCCTATAGTTGTCCAACGCAACAACAGAAACCAAAACCAGAAAGCAATACACAACTCCCGTTATTCTTCTCCTAAACATAGTCCATAGCTCTCCATGTTTCTTAACTTAGCATTTTAAATAATTGAGAGAGAAATAATCCACTTTCCAGCACATAATCAAACCAACAGAAACCGTAGCCAACCACAAGTGGAACATCAACAGTGGATAAATCCAAACCAACTACAGACAATCACTATTATATTTCCAACAACAAACAACAGAGAGCAATATCCACTTATTGTCCAAATAAAACCCAAGAGGCAGAAACCAACATATCCAGTAGTGCATAACATCAATTTTATGTTATTCTCTACGATATATCCTTCACAAAACCCATAAAGACAAAGGAGGAACTCCCTTACTAGAAGACACCCGAGAGGAAGCCTCCAGCTCCTTCACACTCTACCCTTCATTTCTTCTTGAGAGTTCAACTCTCCCTCACTATCTTTTATTCTCCAGCCACAATAATTCATCCGACAGCATTCCCTTGTTTCTTCCTGCTTTATGGAGTGTTCCCCACTATGCATTTAATGCATAATGCGATTCCAGGTTGGAAGGAATGTGGGGTTGTCTGCATACCGACAACAATTCACCCGAACCGGTCAAGCCGAACTAGGTCACACCCAGGTCGGAGCACTTGGGTCAGAGCACCCGATCGAAGCAGCTCCCCAACCCCTGCCAATCGAAGCCGGAAATCGCAGCCATGTGTCCAAATTATAGAGTACAGGCAGAAGAACAGACTTACCTCATCCTGTCGCTTGAAATAGCAGCAACAGGAGCTCCAAACTATCAAACAAAATCATCCAATCTGTACCCTAGCCGCGACCCGCAACGCCTTCCCATCTGTTCGCTCGCCGTTTGCCAGGACACCGCCACCGAGCTAGAGCCCGAGCCCGAGCTCCATCGTCGTTGTCCCTCTCGCCCTCGCTCGATCTCCTTCTCCCTCATTCTCTCCTCTCACTCCGTCTCCCTGCTCTCTCTGTCGCAGAATGGCCGAAGGCCATTCTGTTTTCTTTTGGTCACGCTGTGAACTGGTTTATTTCTCCTCCCCCTTCACATAATTTTCTCTATTAATTTATTTTATCCATTATTAATTCTCATCCCACTTTAATCCCCATATTTCTTAATTTCTCCTTTAATTATCCCCTCTAAATTATTTATCCCAAACATAATAATTTATTTCATTAAATTAATATTTATTTTAATTACCTTAATTTTTATAAATTATAATCTAACGAATACGTTGTTGGTAATACCCTGATAATTATCCAATTAATTAAAATAACCTCCAATTATCTTTATTAAACTCCGATATAAAAAGTCGGGGTATTATAGTATATGATGGTTTCTCCCAACAATTGATTTTCTAAGGGGAGAAATCTAATTGTTTTATTTTAATCGTGGATCCCCAACTTTTTATATGTTTAATGACAAAAGGGGAGAGTGAACTTAATAAAATGATTTGGTTTGATATTTCAAAAAATCCTCAACTTTTATATATGCTTAATGACAAAGGGGGAAATTTATTTTGTTTGAGTTATTTTGTTTTTGATGCCTTGGACTATCCCCATGAACTTGATTTTGTATTATTGATAAAGGGGAAGAGAAATTATATTTCAATTGGTATCATTCTTGAATTGTTTCCTCCAATAATTTTATGTTTTGAACAAAGAAAAAGGGGGAGAATTAATTTGATTAAATTGTTTTGTTTGATGTTTTATACATCCCTATTGAGTAAATTTGTATATTTATATTTACATAAGGAGAGAAATTGTTTGAATAATTGTTTCAAAGCTTAAATGCTTTCATCTCTACAATTGGTATCAATCTTATAATTGATAATGAATTATTTTTTTAGGGTTTTCATTTTTTTAACTCCCAACAATTGGTATATTTAGGGGGAGAAAAATATTTGATTTGTTGTAGTTGGTTGAATTGTTTACATACCCAATCTTTATATGTATTGTAATTGTCAAAGGGGGAAATAATATATTTTTTTTATTGAAATATTGAATTAATTTGTTGATTATCTTTGTTTGAACTTCCTCATTGGCTTCTTTTTTATTATGACAAAAAGAGGGAGAAGTTAGAGTAAGTTGTTAGAAAAGCTTGAATTGCATGAATTTAAAGTGAGAAATTGTACAAACTAAATGGGGAGTATCAAATATGCAATAGACATTATGCTCATACTTAGAATAGGTAATTAAACAACTTAATATGTTTTGCCATCATAAAAAATGGAGAGATTGTTGGCCTAATTGACATTAGGCATTAAGTTATTTGTTTTGATGATGGCGGAATTATTTGTATAATTAAGTTGTTTAATTCGTAATTGTTGATATTAGTGAATATGTTATTTATATTCATTGAAAATACCCTTAATATGTGTATTAATGTTTACTAAGGTATTGGCCTATGTCTATTTAGCTTATATATTGATCTTTGGCACTTAGAAGAATGAAAAAGAGCTAAACACGAAATATAGGTCGACTTCGGAGAAGAGAAGGTCGACCAAATTGTTGAAAATGTGAAGAGCCGATCGACCAAAATGGAATCGGTCGATTGGCCAAAATGGCAAATCGCCCATATGCTGAAACTACAGGAAGTCGACCAAATGGAAAGCGATCGACTAAAAAAATGGATGGTGGGCTTGTTGGTTTAGCGGCCAAGGAAAGCAGTCACGCGACAGATGAGGAGATTGACCGCAAAATGGACAGAGTTGAGCGTTCTTCTAAAATGTGAAGGAAGTGATCGACTGGAGTAAAGAAGGCGGTTGACCGTAGTAAAGAAGATGTTCGACCAGAGTAAAGAAGGTAGTCAGCCGAACAAGCATATATAATGCAACGACTAGTTCCAATGGTCGGGAGGTGGTCGACCGCTCAAGCAGTTTCTATATATAGAAGGCACTCCGAAGCTCAAACTAACGATGAGTGAAATGTAGCGAAGCTTTGGCAAAATTCATACACGACTTCTCACCTATCAAATGAGTGCATAGGCCTAACTCTCTCAATCCTCAACTTGAGATTTTATCTTTGAGAGTTAGGTTCTAAATTGTAACATTTTATTTTCTATTTGTACTCAAACGTTGAAAGGCTAGATTGACACTCGTGAAAATCAATCCAAAGGGTGACGCCGTGAGAATAGTCTGTATAGGTTTGATTGACACTCATGAAGTCAATCATCACTAACCGGGGAGGTTAGGTGATTTAAGGATCTCCAAGTTAGGAACTTAGAGCTCAGAGGTAGGTCGGGTTTGTCAAATCACATGAACAAACTAGGTGTCATATTTCTTTCCCTAACTCTCTTATATTTGTGATTGCTTGTTTATTTATAATTGAGAAATCACTTAGGTTTTAGAGATAATTAATATCGCACAAAAATGTTAGCACACCTAATTCACCCACCTCTCCCGCTCTATTGACGTGCATCAGTCTCACAGTAAATGCTAAGTAATTATGTAATGGGCATATTAATGAAGAAGATTATATTTATGCATACTTTTGTTCTTGATGCATTAAATAGTTATTGATAGGAATGTTATTAATTATGAAAGTGTTGTTGTTTAAGAAGATATTCTGAGTGTTAGAATCACATTACCGACTTAAGGTAGAGGATATGCATGTTTTTGGCCTTTTGGTCTATATCACAAGATAATAGGGCTGTATTGCTTTGGTGATATTGTTTGTTGTATTAAATGTAGTAGGATGTTAGTGTCCTGTAATGTTGTAAATTGTATTCTCTCACATGTTTAATGTGTTAAGAGTCATAGAAGATATTGAATCATGGTGTTTAATAGTTTGTAATTGATGGTCTAAATGGTATGCACTCATGTCATGCATCATGATTTCAAGAAAATAAACGAAAATGTTTACATGCATATATTTTGACAATGAAATAGTAAATGGAATGAATAAACATAAATACACATTGTGAGATTGAGGGGTTGAGTGATGGTCCTACTAAGGAGAATTACGTGATGATGTATCTCTTCCCTGGTGTGATTGAGTGACGGTTCTACCTAAAAGGATTATAGGATGTATCTTTTCCCTTGGACTGTGAATCTCCAACGTCTAGACTATTATGTGACTAAAATGGAAAAGGAAAAATTCAAATGAAACTGCATTTTTAATGAAATTGCATAGCATGTGCATCACATCATTTACATTTGTTTATCTCTTACTAAGCATTAGGCTCATAGATGAATCTTGTGATGTAGGTAAGGAGTTTGATTAGATTGAAGAAAATGTAGAATGATAGCATGGACGACAGTTGAAAGAGTATAGCTACATCGAGCACTTATGTCGTTAATTGGTGCTATTGACCGATGGGTTATGACTCACCTAGTTTATAAAACTGTTTTAATAGTGTTATATAACGTTTTGTGTAATGTTGTGTAAAATGACTTTTAAATGTCTTTTAAATGGTTTAGAGAGAAAAGAAACGCTTTCACTACGTAACAAATATTATTTCTCTCATGATTTAAAAATATATATATATATATATGTGTGTGTGTGTGTGTGTGTGTGTGTGTGTGTGTGTGTGTGTGTGTTATGAAAATGTTAAGGAAAATCAATGGGTCATTACAAACTCTATGCATTACAACGAGATAGAATGCCTCGGCATTGTAGAAATAGTAAAGGGTTGAGGTCACAACATTGCATGAGTTATGCCGCAAAACCAATTTGTTTTATAAATATAATTACCAATTAAGTTGATAGTCATTTTCCTACAAGACTATTGAGTTGAGCCACAATTTGGGGCGAATGAGTTTGAACAAATTTAGTACCATCAATAGAAGAATTTCAAACCTTATCAAATACAACTGGTTCATTTCCGCTTTTAGAAGTTTTTCCTACACATTGATAGAATTTTACCACTAAGGATTGTTCTTGATTCTTGTGGTTGTTGTCTAAAGGATACTACCACCACCATGCGTTCATTGCAAAGTAATTCTTGACAAGACAAATGGAAATGGAAGACGCATGGCCTAAATAATTGTATTCCATTTGATTAAGGTGGTGAATTTAAGAATCGATTGTGCATGGGTTAGGTACAACATCACCTAGTGCTCTCATTACTGTTCTTTACCAAAAATGGGGAATTGCCTGAAGATGTTTCTTATATCCTGTAATACCCCGATATCGTTTTCCCCATATACGTGATGTATAAATTGTTCGGATGATTAACATATTGCATTGCTATCTATACATGTTAATTTGTTACGTGTATTTATGGGAAAAATATGTTGGGATGAAAATTAAGTAGGAAAACATGACGGAAAAGCTAGATTTTGGAGATGCGGACGACATGAGGACGAGAAATGTCATTAGCAACCACATGGGACATTGCCCTTGAGTCTTGAGACGACTCAGGACGTGATTTCATGTCATAACTTTGTCTATATCATGGAGTTTCAAACAAGCCCAAACGATCACAGACACTGGAGTTTTGAATCTATCCAATTCCTGGACAGATTTTGAATGCCGACACTATATTCGGATGCCTCTCTTCGTCTGAATGACAGGTTCGGTCAGCTGTGGACGACGGCTGATCGATGCGGACATGGTCAATTTGAATCTGTTTGATTTCTGGACACTTTCGGAAGAATGCAGATGCTATATGAGGATGCCATTCTTTGTCCAAAGGGCGTATTCAGACGGGTGCAGACGAAGGTGAGGATGCCATCCTTCGTCTAGAAGTGCATTCTGTCATGAGGAATAGTGACTTTCGGACGCATGCGGATGAGACCAGAACGTCCGTCCGAAACATCATAGACCTGTGAAAAAATAGGGTTTAAAATAATAGACCATTTATCGTTTAGCCATTAAAAATCCCACGAAAGAGACACGGTGAGATGACTCCCTATGCCCAGAACACGTCGACCATGCCTCCCCTCTTCGTTTCAGAGTACGGTTGTCTACTCCAAGTATGGCTTTCGATTGAGCCATCACTTCTCTGCATTTTGTCTAGTATTTTCCCCTACTTCAATCTTCTTCCTGCGAGAGAGAGTTCCAGTGAGAGAGAGAAATTGTTTGGTGAGTGAGGATGCCCTGTGAGCTGTGGAAGGAGCGTTACGTGAGTGAGTGAAGATACGTGGGTGACTATTGGAGCTCTGTGAGCTGGGAGCTACTAGAGCTGTTGTTCGTGAAGCCAAGGAGAAAGCTGGGAGTGCTGTCCATGAGTTGGTTTCTTCAACTAGGGTAAAGATTTTGGTAGTCTTGGCCGTCAAAGCCCTACCCACAAGTAGTGAGCGTGAGTTTTACATTTAGTTTCCTGTAATTGCTAGTTAGAGAAGTTGATTATGGTAATGCTTGTTGTTAGTTGATAGTATTAATTGGTAGTTCCTTGGTTAATATACTACAATTATTCCTTGGTTGATATACTGCTATTATTCTTTGGTCGATATACTGTTGTTAATTTCCTATGATTCCTTCTTGTTGATTTCCTTAGTATAGAATGATGAACGGAAGAGAAGAAAGTAGAATGAAAGTAAAGAATGAACGAAAGAGTTTTCATATTGTTCTATGAATGAATATTATTGATTTACTTGCTGTAATAATAGTCTCCTTAGATGCTAGTGTTAATTGTCCTGCTATTAGTAATATTAAAATCTCTATGTTATTATTTTCTTAAAATCTGAGCATGTTTAACTTAGCTAATTAACTAGTAATCCGAGCATGTTAACTAATTAGTAATTTGAGTAGGTTAACTGACGAACCTGAGCATGATTAACCAATTAATCTGAGTAGTTTAACTAATTAACTAGTTAATCTAACTAATTAACTAGTTAATCTAAATATGTTAACTAATTAATCGGTGTATGTAAACTAACTAGAATGATAATCGAAATCTTCCTTTAGCATCTTCCTTGAGCATGTTTAACTAATCCTAGCACGTTTAATTTAATGTGATAATTAGAAGTCACTAACCTTAACGTAAGCATATTCAATTAACTAACTAGAATCCTAAGCGTTTTTAATTAGTTGTTGTTAATTTCTTGTTGTTAGTTTCTGTAATTTGCTTTACTGTCATTTCTATATTTCAATGTTTTATTTTCATTGAGAAACAAGGAATGTTTACTGCTTGAGTGAGAACCCCTAACATTAAGCCTTCTAGTATAGAATGCTAAGCATGAATGAGTTATGAATGATTTCCTTTACATATGTTGATTTTGCCCTGTGAAAGTGTTGCTTATTACCTTACTTGCTTATGTGCTACCATGTCATTTCTATAGTTTAAATCTCTTAGAAGCTGTAGTTTTCTGCATGTCTGAGCATGTCTAATAATAATCACTAAATAACAATGGTAACAATAAACACTAACTTGAGCAGGTTAAGTAATGGATGACTAATAATCATAATTTTTCTTGAGCATGTTAATTGACTAAGACAACTAGAACTTGAGCATGTTAATTGATTAGGATAACTAACTAGAATAATAATCGTAATCTTTCTTAAGCATATGAATTAACTAGGATAACTAATCATAATTCTTCCTTGAGCATGTTTAATTAGAATAATATTTGTAACCAGGAGCTGGTTTAATTAACTGCATGTTTAATTAACTAGACCATTAGTTGTTTACTCACTTAGGCATGTCTAATAGAATAAAAGCATGCTTAATTAATTAGAATAGGAATTGTAAGTTCTCCTTTGAGTATGTTTAAGTATTATGTTTTGTCCATGTTTAATTTGTTATATTTAACTATCATCCATGTCTATTTAATGTCGTTGTACGCTTGTGTTCTGTAGAGTCAAGCATGCCATTCGTTGTTCCTTTTTATGCGTTTTTAATTACTATATTCACTTATATGTGCAGTTCGATTATTATTTACCTTCTTTCATTATTCATCAATGATTGTTTACCTTCATTCAAATGCGCAATTCAATTATTGTCATTTACCTTCTTTTATACACGCAATTAAATTATGTTAATGTTACGTTATTCTGCATCATGCATCTTGTTATGTATTAGAGAATATATCATCATGCATCATGCTCATAGAAAGAAATTGGATGTACCACCTTTGAGGTTGGTACTCATATACATTATGTGAGGAAAATGTTAAAGAAAATGAAGCAAAAGAAAAGAAAAGAAGAAAAGGGAGTTGGGGGGTGGATGGATAGCGGATCTAGTCTGTAGCTAGGCGAAGCCCCTACCTTGTTGGGAACGGGAACCTAGTTACAAGTAAAAAGTTAGATCTGATCAACTATTCTATTCCACTATTTGTTACTTATGGAAACAGAAAGGGTGATGCCTTTGAAGAGTTAGAAGTGTTTAATTGACACCATGAAGTTCAATAAAAGAAAAGGTCAATGTCTTAAAAGAGTCATTGTAAGGGTTTGATTGACACTCAAAAACTACATCATTTGTAACCAAAAATGTTATAGTTCAAGGAATCTTCCAAGGTGAGCCTTGGAGTGCAGACATAAATAATTTGACTAACTAGTGTTAACATATTGTTTGCAATCTCTTTTTCTTTCCATGTACTTTATTGTTTTGTTGGGATGTTAGATTAAGATTATCTAATTAAGAGATAACTTCATATACCGAGATAGCGAACTAAAAGGGCAATTTTAATCACACAAAAAAGTTTATTAAACCTAATTAACTCCCCAAGAGAAAGTCATCGTAAAGTTTGATTGACACCAAGCATCTCAATCATTTGTAACTAAAAGGGTTATAGATGAAGAAATCTTCAATGGGGAGCTTTGAAGCACGGATGTAGGTAGTTTGGCCAAACCGGATTCAAAACAATAAAGTAAGGGAAAAGAGAAAGAGATAGCAAACTAAAAGGGTAATTTTAATCATGCGAAAAAGATTATTAAACTTAATTGACCCCTTCGGAAAAGAGTCATTGTAAGGTTTGATTGACACCCAGAAGTTCAATCATATAACCGAAAGGGTTATAGCTGAAAGAATCTTTAATAGGGAGCCTTAGAACACAAACATAGGTAGTTTGCCGAACTTCATTCAAATAATATTTGCAATCACTTTTTCTTTTCCCTAACTTATTGTTTTGTTAGGATATTATATTAAGTTTATCTAATTAAAAGAGAAATTCATGTAATGAGATAGCAAACTAAAAGGATATTTTTAATCACGCGAAAATATTTGTTAAATCTAACTAACTCCCTCAGAAAAAATTCATTGTAAGGTTTGATTAACACTAGAAAACTCAATCATTTGTAACTAAAAGGGTATTAGATGAATCATGTTGACATATTGTTTACAATCTCTTTCTCTTTTGTCTTACTTTATTGTTTTGTTAAGATATGAGAGGAAGATTATTTAATTAAGAGAGAAATTCTTATATTGAGATAGAAAACTAAAAGGGTAATTTTAATCATGTGAAAAAGTTTATTGAACCTAATTAACTCCCCTAGAAAAAAGTCATTGTAAGATTTGATTGACATTGGAATGCTCAATCATTTCTAACAAAAAAGGTTATAGATGAAGGAATTTTCAAGGGGGAGCCTTGGAGCGCAGACATGTGTAGTTTGGTCGAAATACGTTAACATATTGTTTGCAATCTCTTTCTCTTTTCCCTTACTTTATTGTTTTGTTAGGAGTTCTGAAATGAAGTTCTTATTTTGAGCGGTCAACTTCGCTATTATAGTAGAGACTGTAACGACTAAAATTCATTTTAGAAAAATTTTAAAATGATTAAGGATGTCTTTCAGAATATTTAATAATTATCAGATCGATCTATTAATGGGGTATATTATTTTATGATTATGGGGTTTTAATAGGAGTTTACAGGATTTCAAGGCAGGATTATTATTGGCAAATGTGCTGCAAATAGGGGAATAGAAAGATAAATGTTGATGGGTTAGGAAGGATATTTTTAGAATTTTGTGGAATTATGGTGTTTTATTTTGGGTGAAGATTTAAGCAGAACTTGTGGATTAATTTTATGTGAAGCTTGCTATGAGGAAATATCTATTGAAAGGAGGTAAAGGGTGATGTGGATTATTTTTTACTAAGGGAAAGTGAGGATGTTGGGAGGTAGGGGTGGAAATTGTTTCGGTTGGAATCAGGTAACCAAACCAAACCAATCATTTTTTATCGATTCAGTTCAGTTTTGATATGGAAAAAAATAAATTGTAGGACCGAAACAAACTGAACCGATCAATTCGAGTTGGTTCTCAGTTGTAAATGAGAAAAACCATACTCAACAAAAAATAAAACTAAACCTGAAAACTAATTTGAGTCACTAATTTAATTCTAATTTTTTCTCTGTAAACCTACCTCCTGTAAAAGTAAACACGACAACTCTTCGCTCCTTTAACCTCTGCTGCCTCCTGTATATGTCATTCGACAAAAAGTTTCAAATTGCAACCCTCAGCCATCATTCTGTTTCTCCGTCGGGTGTCAACTATAGAGCAACATCATTGTCGCCGTCATCGTTGCCTTTTCAGCTTAGCCCTAACTCGCAGTTAGCGCCTTTGGACAGTTTTAGTTCGCAGCGCAAACTTCACACAGATTCGTTGAATATATATTCAATGTTTTGTTGTTTTGATTTTCATTTTCATTTCACGCTTTGTAGTTCGCATAGTTTAGTTGCATATGAAATTTGTGAAATCTTGCTATGAAATTTATTTTTTGGTGTAAAATATGTGAAATCTTGTTGTGAAATTTGGTATGTTTTTTAACAAATGCGATAGGATATTGGTTTGTGTTTGAATAGACCAATTTTGCTGTGAAATTTATAAAATCGGTTTTGGTTATGTTTTGTAATTCCTATGAGAATTGATTTATATTTTTCTCCTTATTTGTGCTACACATAGACTCTGTCTTCTCCTCACTTATCTTAGAAAATCAAAGGCATTTTCCCTATATGTGATTAAAAGTGAAAAACCAAAACCAAACCGAACTGAACCAAGGAAAATCAAAAACCAACGTTTGGTTTTTGATTGGTTTTTAGATGGATTTGCTTTGGTTTTGGTTTTTCTTTTTCAAACCGAACGAGTCAATACGATTCCAATTTGAACTAAAATCGAACCAAATCGATTCCACCCCTACTAGGAGGAAAACATATATTAAAAGGGGATAAAGGGTGATGGGGATTATTTTGACTATGGAAAAGGGAGTATATACGGGTTATGTACAAGATTGGTGGGGAAAAATAAGGAATAGAAAAGGAGATAAGGGAGAAAATAAACAAGGATAAATTAAAAGATAATTAGGTTTTGTGGGTACAGGTTCAGTGGAGTTAAGGGGTTAGTCAAGGAAGAAAATAAAAAAAGAAAAATAAAAACAAAAAAACAAAAGAGAAAAGGCTGGGAGGGAGGGGAAAAGGGCGACTCCCGTGGGAAAAAATCATCTTTCTCGCAAAAATGCAAGGTGACCGAGTGACAACGGGATGACGTCTCCATTAAGCGCGGGTGAATGAGAGCGTCACCGTATGACCTGCTCAACCGCGGTGTTGGCGAGACCATCCGAGCCCGTTGAATGGAACTCGCAAGCAGCGATTCCCGCAGCGCCTGAGAATAGAGAATGGTGGTTTGGGCGATTTCATGGTTCTGCCTAAAGGTGTTCGAGAGGGAGAGCTCCTGCGAGGAGGCCGAGCCCTTGGAAGAAGAGGTCGATAGCGCGCTGATTCATGAGTGTCGTGATGGCTGCTATTCGAAGCTCCTGCAAGGAGCTCGATGTGGGTAAGGTTGCCAGTAAGTGAATGTGGTTTGTGTTTGGCCCTTGCCGGCTCTATAATGCAAGGTGTAGGGATTTCGGTTCTGCTGTTGATGTTTGCATTCTTTATCTTGTTTTCTGTCGATAATCGTAGTTGACTGGGACTGTTCTCTGCTCTGTTTACTGCCTTAACAAACATTGTTGAGGATTTTAGCTACGTGCTTTTGTTTTGCTCTTTACTGTGTTTACTGTTTTAATGCAGAAGTTTCATGCGTTGTTGCTTGATGTTGGGTCTTCATCTCTGTCACTATGTAACAGAATATTGTTGTTTTTTTATGCTTTGTTGATTTAGGCTCGGTTCTTCATTTTGGACACAGATTGGTAAACTCTGTTGAGGTTCTTGTCCTGTCAGTTGAGCTTATATTATTTATTTGGTTACTGTTAATGGACATTATAAAGGATAATATTATGAAGATTGGGTTTTGCTCTCTATGTCGTATACTGCTTTGATAGATACCCTGGAAGATGGTACTCTGCTAATTGGGTTGGTTCCCTGGTTAGTTTACTGTTATGAAAGATAATACTAAGAATAGTGCTTTGATGATTAGGTTTATTTTTGTATGCTTGCTGTATTTTGTGGATGGTCTAAGAATATGTACTCTGTAGGAGGAGTGTGCTCTATAGTCTCTATTTTTTGAAATGACCCAAAGACTTGGCCCTATTATAGTATCCTAGTTGAGGTTCTATTTTTATTTGATGGCTTGAGAATATATAGTATGATTGTGATAGTTATGGTCACGGTTTATTGATGGGATTTTAAGAGGATTTAATGTTGTGTTTCCTGTACTTGAGGTGATGGAGCTTAAATTTATAGTTAAATATTTGTTGAGGTTGATAATTTGTTGATTGAGGTTTTGTTATTCATGTCGATTACGGCTTTGATGAACATAGTTGAGGATGATAAATTGTTAGTTGGGTTTGTCTGTTAAATATGATGAAGGAGATTGATTTTATATGCTAGGTTGATGTTGCTCTGTTCTTGGAGAATTTCTATTACTGTTTTCTTTAATTGTTGAGCATGTGTAGGATTTATTTGTTACTATGGTTTGATAGTTGTATATTATGTGAAATGTTCTCATTGCATTATGATGTATGTTCATGCAACTTTGGTATTAGAGCCCCAGGTTTTTAAAATTGATTCTGTAGGCCATCTAATAAATCAAGTCTCAACATGGTGAAGCCTTCTCAACTGTAAGTATTATCTGACATTGTGTATTATAACTTAGTAGTTTATTCTTTGTTATATGATGTTTGAGAATCTATTGTTTGTCTGCTTTGTTTTGTTCATATGGTTAGGGTAATTGTTTGGTCCCATAGAAATAGAAAATAAACTTAAGTAGTATAAAATATAAGTTAGACTTTGTTTTGAGAGTTAGAGTCTTTATATGGCTATAGGTAGCTGAGTCGTCGGGATGAAAATGTTTGGATTAAACTATTGAGGATGTGTCGTATGTTATGATCATCGTAAACTAGGAATTTTATTAGTAAACCTAAGAGGATATTTTTGGAATAGAGCGACTTAAGTACCTAAATAGCCGAGGTGAATATGGATGTGACCATGTCATTTAAAGGCTAATGTACAACTCTTAGCCACATCTTAGTCATGGGAAAGTCATTTACTAAACGATGAAATATTCAAATCGGGAGAGGTTGTCACGTGATATGACCACTGTGGAATTGGAACTTTTATTAGAAAACTTAAGGAGACATTTCTCAAGTAAAAGGATTTAATTACAAATAGCTAAGGATGAATATTTACATGACAATTATGGAAAAATAAGAACCCTTGAACTAAAGGTATCATCGTGGATCTTTCATGGAAATATGTCAAGTGTATTTCTTAAATTTTATGTTAAGTCCTACAAATCAAAGATAGATGACTTAGTCGATATAAAAAATAATTATTATTGCAATAATAACTAGTGTGGATCAGGAGTTGAAGTTCATGGAGGAATAATAACTTTTAACTTCAAAGGATACCTAAGGTGGAATTTGTATTAAAGAAGGTTAAGAGAATTTAGAATTTATTAGACCTCTGTAAATGTAAGTAAGGAGTATTCTAGCATTATTGGATGGGCTATCGGTGTAATACCCTGAACTTTTATATCGAAATTTAATAAGGATAATTGGAAAGTGAATTGGAATATTCAGATTTAATGGGATAATTATCGGGGTATTACCAATGACATATTTGTCAATCATAATCATCAAACGATACTTGGAATAATCGAGAATTTAGACTCGAGTTAAGAATAATTTAATTAAATAAAAAATTTAATTAAATTATTAAAATAATTTTAATTGATTGAAAAATGTGATTTAAATTAGTGGAGATTTCATATAATAGATTAATGAAGAAAAATAAGTATAAATATAAATATATATATATATATATATATATATATATGTATATATATATATATATGTAAACAAAAACAAATAAAAATTAGAAAATGGCAATTGCCATTTACGGGAAGAAAGAGCAGGGGAGGGAGAGAGAGAGAGTGAACCGAGGGGGGAGATCGAGATGGCGAGATCGGAGCTCGGCCTTCGCGATGGGAGATGCCGACAACTTACGGGCTCATGCAGCGCTGTTTGACGACGACTCCGGCGTGCGGTGGGCTAGCGATGTTCGGTCGGGCGAGTTTCGATCAGTCGAGGCTGAAGCTAGGGCATGGAATCGGACCCTTCCGCAAGCTGTGTTTTCGGCGACGGTTCGAGGTAAGCTCCCATTCAATTGTTCTGATGCTTAGTTTTGGTGAATTCTGGACTGACAGAACCGACGGGATACAGGGGACTTCGGCTCGGTTGAAGGCTGTGATTCGGTCCTGTTGGTTTCATAATGAACCCACTTCAATTGTTCTGCCGACAGTCCTTCATCAACCATTTTGTCGTATTCCTCCAATTATTTCCCCCATTTACTCCACGCTTCCTAACTTGTCGGCTGGGAGGATTTGAATGAGCGATTTTGGCTGAAAAATCAGGTTTTGTTGCTGAGGGATAAGTGATTACATTTCAAATCTACCGCTTTCTCCATAAATCACGAGATAGCTTGAATAATTTCTACAACATTCAAATTCGGTCATTGGTACATATATACAAGAGTTGTGTGGGAGAACCAAAAGTTGAGAAAAACTTCAGGAGAACTGCCTCCTCGGGTGAGCTGCTTCGGGTTTGTCCTATCCAGTCGATAAGATTTCTCTATGTTGTCTTGAGTATTTGGATTATAGTTTTAGTGTTGAGTTCTAGAATGTATTCTATGTTGGACTTTGGAACAGATACGGAGATGCTCTGTATGGTTGGATTATGATATATTCTCTGTCAGATTTCCACCATCCATTTTCTGTAGAACTGTTTGGTTATTTGTTGAGAATATGAACGTGTTGCAAGATGTTCCTATTTTTTTTTAAGATTTGTGAACTGTAATGCTAAGATATTGACCTGGCGTTGTTAGGAGTATTCCTCTGAGTAACTATTGTCTTGTTAATAATTGAGGATATGTTCTGGAAATGCTATTGTTAGAGATTTTGGCATGTGATTGAGATATGATTTACCCTTTATGGATGATAGTCTTAATGTTCAATTGTGAAGCATGATTATAGGTTGCGTTTTGTTCACTGTTGCGAGATGTTATGGAAGGTTATACTTGGTTTAAACTGTTAATATGTCATTTAATGGAGGTTGGTTAATCTGCTATATTGGATTAATCAATTTAGTTGGGTTATTGTGATTTAGTGTTTTGTTTAAGAAACTTTAATGAGTGACGTATAAGGATTTAAGATAGGAAAAGACGACGAGATTAATAAATTAATTAATTGATTTGATTAATAATTAAATATTATTATATTTTGAAGGTACTAAAAGAGAAGAAAGGAAATAATTAAGCGATAATCACATTAAAGCTTCAAGGTAAGGAATGGGTTGTCTTGGCCTTGCGTCCTACACCCAAGTATGTGCGTGCGTGAGTATAGTTTGTATTGGAATTCTGTTTTAGTGTTGGTTGTGATTCAACTATGAAAGGATGATAACTAAGCTTGAAAGAACTAATGAGAACCAAGGAAATAACCAAGGAAAGTGGTTAGTCAAACGCATGAGAAGAATGAATGAATATGTGATGTTCCTTTTTATGGTCAATGCTTAAGGGTGATCAATGTTAGTAATAAACGATACATGCTTATTGTTGTGAATTTCCTTACAATGTCTAGCCATTAAGAAGCCCATAGTATGATCTCTTTTGCATAATTTGTAGATCCCCTTAGATGAATTGCTTTCTAATAATCCTCATTGCTTTGCCGTAAATGGAAAATGATTTAGGTTAGGATTAGAAACTTAAGTAAATAAGGGAGTAGCAAAGTGAAAATGAGAATGAATAGTTGGCATGATATTCTTCAGTAGATTATTTGAATAACTTGGAAAACATGCTAGGTGTTGTGTTGTATGTTGTTCATGTAAAAGAGTATGTAAGTAGATAGTTTCGGTTGATTAAATTGAGATGAAAGCATGAATGAAATGTGAACTATGACGATGAGAATGGTTAATGGAACGTACGAAGGAAAATGGTTTAGTTAACTAATCAAATAAAGAAAAGGTTTAGTTAACTAAACAAATGAATGAAAAAGGCATGAATAATGTAAGTTGTTTCTGGTTTCCACTGTTTTCTTTAAATAAAGATTTCAAACTAGTCAATGAATAATGAATTTAACTTGTAACTCTTATTTCTTGATTCGGCAAGCACGTTTATATGTTTAGACTAGTGCTGCACATTACTTTATTGTCTTATTGTATTCATGTTATTTCAATTTTTGTAATCTTGAGCAAGTTTAATATATGTTTACTTCGATGTTTATTTTAGTTTCAGTTTTTGTTAATGTACTCTATAATGCATATGTTTCATGATAATAGAAACCAAGTAGGGGGTAACCTTTGGATGGTACCCACATGCATGAGTGAGGAAAACAAAGAAAGAACCCTAAAGGCGAGTATATGCCGGAAAAGAAAGAAAGAACCCTAAAGGCAGGTATATGCTGGGACAGAAAGAAAGAACCCTAAAGGCGGGTATATGCCGGGAAAGGGAGTTGAGGTAGATGGGTAGTCCGGATCTAGCCTAGCTGCTAAGATACACCCTTACCAAGTCGGGAAAGGGACTAGTATGCACACAAGAAGTTAGTTTCCGTACAACTATGCCATCTCAAAGGAAAACCCTCAATCTCCAAGCTCGATGTACGAGTCAAAAAGAACGAACAACGAAAAAGAAAGTAATGAAAGAGTTGGTTTGGGTGGCCCCCATTCCAACAAGAACTAAAGAGAGAAATGCATAAGTTGTTTTCCCCATCTCCTTACTGAGCGTAAGCTCACGTCCTTACTTGTGGTGTAGGTAAAACGACAAACAGATAAGAAGAAAATGATGAACACGTAACGGAGCAGGGATGGATGATTTCACGTACATGAGATTCGGGCTGGCAAAGCAAAGACAAAAGAAGGTAAAAGGTTATAAATCAGTGAAACTATAGGAAACTAAAAGGTTATGAATCTACAAGTTTAATTGTCAATTTTTATTGATAGACGTAATATTTGAATGACGTAGTATTTCTTTTGAAAGATGTTTTACGTTTCCGCTATGATTTACAAAGGTTGATTTTAACGCTTCCACAGAATTTTAGAAGATGATTCTTATAGCATTTAAATGGTTTTCTTCATGAGTTCGAGAAAGAGTCAGTAGCGATCCGGTTTTAGACGCACTCTGATACACTTATTTTCGAAGAAAGAAAAATTTAATACAAAGGATAAAATAATAATGAGTACATTGCTTGCATGTAGTCAACCCTTTGGGAAACCTATGTCTGACTAAGGAGACCATTCTTTGGATAAGAAGTCATGAGGAATAGTGATTTGTGTTGGGTAAAACAGAAGTTAGGATTTGTAAATTCAAGCGTAAGGAATATATGAGGTTGTTTCCTGATGTTGGATTAGGAGGCACACAAAAGATTAAGGAAGAGAAGATGATGAAAACCCAACCTAAGGATTTATTCATCGTCAGGCAATGCATTCACCAAGTGTAGAGGATAATTGGTTGTGCATTCACCTAGACTCTTAACTATGAAGTGTATAGCACATGTTCTGTGCAAGTGAGCAGGATTTGGTTGAGCGAGTCTACTAGGTTTAAGTGGGATGTTACTATCTTGGTTGACATAATAAACAATTAAGAGGCCTTCCATATATTAGAGAAATGACGAGTAAGGATGAGACTAGATTTGAAGATCAGTGAAGTTAGAACTAAACATTGGGGCACTATTAGCTATTTGGTGTCAAATGTACAAAAGAAAATTTTTCTGGTGGATTTGGAACTGGGAAGTGCCTCGGGATCATAGGAGTGAATTTTGATCACGTAACCAAAGACCTATCAACTTGCCCTAAGGATGGAGAAGTTGTGTCAAAAGTTTTACTCTGATTAGAAATTAGTTGGAAAGCAACATACTAAAGTGTTAAGCAGGATTGTTTTGGTAGTGTTGTTGAATATTCTCGCTAGACGGAAGAGTTATGCATATTTATTAGCAACCTCAATGTTTTTGCTACCGGAGTGATCAGTTTATCTAAGGGCTTAAAGTGGAAAGACTGACAAGATAATGAATCATGAACTCAAGAATTTTGATTGAGTCTGTGATGTCAAGGACTTAGGCAAGAATAAAAGGAAAGTTAATCTCCATACAACAAGGAAAAGAAGGAACAGAAATGTTTTGGAGCCTAATATGGGCCACCCTATATGGCTCAGAGACGAATAAGCGCTTAAAACACAAAGGGATTATCGATTGAAGATTGTAGTGCGAGATTTTCCTGAACTACAAAAGCCTAAATTTCATTTTCACGTAAGAAGAGTTGAATTTAAGACAGCAGCATTGGCTAGAGTTTGTTAGGGCTATGAATGTGAAATTTAAATATCACCCTAAGAAAGGTAAGTTACTCAGTCCAGAGATTTTCAGCAACCACAGAGGCAATGTCAGTGATAAAACAGTGAATATTGGCGGCTAAAAGGTCAACAAGGGAATTAAGTAGACCAAAGGCGTTGAAAGCTAGAGTTTAGCATCGGAGACCAAGTCTTTATGAAGGTCTTTCCATTTTAAGGAGTAATGAGGTTTTAGGGAAGAGAGGAAGTTATTCATTAGACAACAAGGAGAAGACAAATTGCAAAATGCTTTGAGAATCGTTATGAGTCATCTTGTGTTGTCTGTAGACAAATAGCATCTAAGAATTTTACAATGATAAAAGATTTTGTTTAGGTAGTAGTGCAACAAGAGGAAAGGATCCTCAATCATTGTCGAGTTAAGAGGGGAAACCTCATAAGATTTCTAATCTCCTAGGAGAAAAGAATCACAATTGGGATATAAAAAGTTATCTAGGATGACCAAATTTTGAGAACAAAACTTTAAATAACGAGAGAAGGGTTGTAACGACCAAAATTCCTTTTAAACAAAATTTAAAATGATTAAGAATGTCGTTCATAATATTTAATAATTATTAGATCGATCTATTAATAAGGTATATTATTTTATGATTATGGAGATTTAATAGGAATTTACGGGATTTCGTGATGAGGTTATTATTGGCAATGTGCTTGAAATAGGAGAATAGGAAGATAAATGTCGATGGATTAGGAAGGTTATTTTGGAATTTTGTGGGCTTATGATGTTTTATTTTGGGTGAAGATTTAAGTACTTGTGGATTAATTTTATGTGAAGCTGGCTGAGATGAAATATATATTGAAAGGAGGTAAAGAGTGACGTGAATTATTTTTGACTAAGGGAAAGTGAGGATGGTGGGAGGAAAAGATATATTAAAAAGGGTATAAAGGGTGACAGGGATTATTTTGACTAAGGGAAAGGGAGGATATACAGGTTATGTACAAGATTGGCTAGGAAAGCAAGGAATAGAAAGAGAAGATAAGGGATAAAATACATGAGGATTAATTAAAGGATAATTACGTTTTGTGGATCCGGGTTTGGTGGAGTTAAGGGGTGGAGTTAAGGGTTACTGAGAAAAAGAAAAAAAAAAAAAAAAAAAAAAAAAAGAGAAAAGGTGGGAGAGAGGGGAAAAGGGCGACTCCCGCGGGAAGAAATTTTCTTCCTCGCGAAAAGGGGAGGTGGCCGAGCGACAACGCGACGACGTCTCCGTTGAGCACGGGTGAATGAGAGTGTCGCCGTCTGACCTGCTTAACCGCGGGATTGGTGAGAACGTCCGAGTCCGTGGAGCGGAACTCGCGAGCGGCAATTCCTGCAGTGCCCGAGAACAGGGACGGTGGTTTGGGCGATTTCATTGTTCTGCCTGAAGGTGTTCGAGAGGGAGAGCTCTGACGAGGAGGCCGAGCTCTCGGGAGATGAGGCCAGTTGCGCGGTGATTCACGAGTGCCATGATGGCTGTTGTCTGCAGCTCCCGCAAGGAGCCCAATATGGGTAAGGTTGCCAGTAAGTGAATGTTGTTTGTGTTTGGGCCTTGACGGCTCTACAATGCCAGATATAGGGATTTTGGTACTGCTGTTGATGTTTGCATTATCTTGTTTTCTGTCGATAGCCGTAGTTGACTGGGACTATTCTCTGCTCCGTTTACTGCCTTAACGAACATTGTCGAGGATTTGAGCTCCGTGCTTTTGTTTTGCTCTTTACTGCGTTTACTATTTTAATAGACAATGTTGAAGTTTCATGCCCTGTTGTTTGAGGTTGGGTCTTCATCTCTGTTCCTACGTTACAAGATATTGTTGTGTGTTTATGCTTTGTTGATTTGGGCTCGGTTCTTCATTTTGGACACAGATTGGTAGACTCTGTAGAGGTTATTGTCTTGTCAGTTGAGCTTATATTATTTATTCGGTTACTGTTAATGGACATTAGGATAATGTTATGAAGATTGGGTTTTGCTCTCTACGTCGTATACTGCTTTGATAGATACCTAGAAGATGGTACTCTGTTAATTGGGTTCGTTCCCTGCTTAGTTTATTGTTTTGAAAGATAATGCTAAGAATAGTGCTTTGTTGATTGAGTTTATTTTTGTATGCTTGCTGTATTTTATGGATGGTCGAAAGATATGTACTCCGTAGGAGTGTGCTCTATATTCTCTATTTTTGAAAATGACCCAAAGACTTAGCCCTGTTATAGTATCCTCGTTGAGGTTCTGTTTTTATTTGATGGCTTGAGAATATATAGTTTAATTGTGATAGTTATGCTCACGGTTTACTGCTAAGATTTTAGGAGGATTTAATGTTGTGTTTCCTGTACTTGAGGTGATGGAGTTTAAATTTATAGTTTAATATTTGTTGAGGTTGATAATTTGTTGATTGAGGTTTTGTTATTCATTTTAGTTGGGCTTTGATGAACATGGTTGAGGATGATAAATTGTTAGTTGGGTTTATTTGTTAAATATAATCATGTGGGTTGATATTATAGGCTAGGTTGATCTTGATCTGTTCTTGGAGAATTTTTGTTACTGTTTTTTTTAATTGTTGGGCATACGTAGAATTTATTGTTACTGTGGTTTGATAGTTGCATATTATGTAAAATGTTCTCATTGCATTATAATGTATGTTTATGCATGAGTCAGCATGTAAGAAAGATAAAATGAGGATAAAAAAAATGCATAAGATAGAAGTGGGTGCCCATCTATACCAAGTGGACACATCTTGGGCAAGTGGTATGACACGCCAGTCCAAGAACAAGTTTGTGCAGGTTGAAGTTCATCCAAAGCGGACATCTGCTTGGGCTGAATGGTTACCCACTTAATATCATATGAAAGAGATCAAATAAATGTAAATGGGTATTGAGTATAGACTGTGCTGAAGGGAAGCCAAGGGGTGAATGATTCCCGTAGTTTGTGTCCATTTGATAATGGGGCAAATCGGTAGATATCGGTCGTTGTGCAGCAGCTGACGGAGGACTCGGTAGATGTAGTGTCTATCCCCCCCAAAGTTATGACGATGCTTTGCACCTTTTAGTTTTCCTTTGTTTGATGATGGGGCAGATATGGTAGATGTCGATCGTTGTGCATAGATGTGCGCAGTAGCTAATAGAGGACTCGGTGGATGCCGTGTCTATGGTTTCGAAAAGTTTAGCCTACTCATCCGAAAAGTGAAAGAAAAATGAAAGAAGAGAAAAGAGAAAGAAAGACAAAAAAATAAAGAAAGAAAAAATAAATGTCACGTCATGTTCATGGTTACATGCATTACTTACTAAGTCTTATACTATGAACTTTGTATTGTAGGTATGGGTATTACATAGAAAATGGCAAATGCGAAGTCACATTGAAGGAGCTTGCTCATGATGAAGACTTGGAGGTTGTTGGGTAATGTCCATGGTTTTATAAGTTGTATATTTTTATGGATTTGTAAAAGACTGTTAAAAATTTGAGTTTTGACAAGAAATTTATTTTAATAGTCTTCCACTACATTGTTGTTTGAATTGTATGGTTTAATAGCTCATTCAGAATACACTTTTATTTCAAATGGTTTTAAGTGAAAAATTTTGATGTTCATGTATTTAAAAAGAAAAAAATATATCATAAGAATTCACTACAAAATATGTTTTATAAAAAGGGAGGGACTTTCCAAAATTCAAAATTTTTCTCTTTATTTTTAGTATTAAACTATTACTTAAAATTTTCATTTCCTTAATCCCCTACCAATCAAACTAAAATCAATTTAGAAAAATAAACTAAAAACAAAATTATCAACCTAGTAAATATGAAACTAAAGAAATAAAACAAAAACATTCCCAAAAGCACTTAAATTTTAAGTCCACAACCTTACTACTTCCTTCTATTTTTAGGCTGGATCTCGCAAGAAAATGGAAGTTCTCTTTGTCAAATGCTAGTGTTTGTGAAAGCAATCATCTCCTTCATCTTCATATTCAAAATCTTCCATTGTGGACATTCTCAGTAATTTATTATTCCATTCTTCAATTATCAAAGAATTTAAGACATCAACAGCTGAACATTCGTCAACTTCATTAATCAATCGTATAGTGTTGAACACATTGAAAGTAACCTACTAATTATTAACTCTCATACTCAACTCCCCCTTTTGACCATCAATCAATGTTCTTCCTGTGGCTAGCAATGGCCTTCCTAATATTATTGGCACTTGTATGTCAGGTTCAAAATCTACACAATGAAGTACGCCGAGAATATGAATATATTCACCTTCACAAGCACATCTTCAATTTTTCCTTCTAGACATGAAAGTGATCTATTTGCCAACAACAATGTTAATGTCATTGGCTACTTCAAATTCTCCTTCTGGACATGCAAGTGATCGATTTGCTAACTGCAATGTTAATGTGGTTGGTTATGCTTCCCCAATGCCCAATTTCTTAAAGATTGACATTGTTCTTAAGTTGATACTTGCTCCAAGATCTCACAATGCTTTCCCAAAGTAATTATTTCCAATAGTATAAGGAATTGTAAAACTCCATGGATCTTTTAATTTTGGTGGAAGTTTAATCGGCAAAATTGCGCTGCTCCCTTTTGTCATCATCGTTGTTTCAAACTCTCCTAGTATTCTCTTTTTCATAAGAATGTCTTTCATAAACTTAGCATAACTTGGTATCTGCTTAGGCTTTCAACTAAAGGAATATTAATATGAAGTTGCTTCAAAAAATCTAAGATTCTCTTAAGTTCTTTGTCTTGTTATTGCTTATGAAATCGCTGAGGAAAATGAGGTAGTAGTATGTTCTGTTGTTGTTCTAAGAAATTCTAATGCTATTCTGGTTTGTTTTTCTGCAGCAATGTTGCAGCATTTTTTGTTTCTTCTTTTCATCAGCTCCTTTCTTTTCTTCCTAGACAAAATAGGGTTGCCTTGGCTGTCTAAAATAAGTTTCATTTGTTCGATCTCTCTTCCATTCCTTATTGGGATTACTTTGAAACATTCTTTTCCTTCTTGCCTTGGATTTTCAGTCTCACTTGGTAATGAACTTTTGGTGTAATACTCCAAATTTTATCGTATTAAGTGTAAGGTTGTCAAACGATGATATGATTTTGGTGTTGATATGGGTGAATTGCTGTAGAAAATGTTTGGTATTATGCATAAATTGATGTTATAGGAAGGTAATGATTAAGTGTACAAGGACTTAGTTGATTTTCTCTTGGATGCATTTGCAGTCGATCGGAGTAGAAGTGCAGTCGATCGGTCCATGGCAAAATTAAGTATCTGTAGAAGCGAAGATGGTTGGATCGCACATCTGAAAGCTCTAAGGTAGGTTTGTGATCGATCGATGTAAGAGTGTGGTCGATCAGTGTAAGAGTGCGGTCAACATGGATCCAAGGCAATTCCAGTATCCACAGAAGCATGGGTGACCACAAAAATATGTTTGGAAGCTCTCAGGTTGTATCGCGGTCAATTGGTGTCAAGGATGCGTGAACCAGTGTAAAGGTAGTAAAGAATGTGTTGCTCTCTAGTCATTTTGCGGTTGACAGACATGAGGTTGCGGTCATCCGCAATAGTGTAAAAATGACTTTCCGTGGGAGGCTAGGCGTCAATAGAGGAAGGTTAGGTTAAGGGTTTTCTTTAAAATGTAAAGGAGCAGTCGACTGGAGTTTAAGTGTGGTAGACCGGAAATGCAAAAGGTTACCTGAAATGAGGTTGTGTCTCATGTTTTAAGAGGGGAATACATGATTACTTAACATGAGTATTGCTGTGGTGGGTGACACCTCATGCTGAGAAGAAAAGGAAAAGGCTTAAGAAGGTTTCTTGGATGGGAAGAACTCCAAAATGCGAAGAAACATTGAAGATTGAAAGCTCTCAAGGAAAAGTGTTCTTTGCTTCAACCTGTGGAAGGTAAGAAGAATTCTTCCTATGGTTTCGAGGAATTTTAAGGCTTTGGGTTAAGTTTATAAGTTAAAAAGGCTAGATGGTATTGAATTGGTAAAATTGTTTAGTTTTGGTATTTGGAAGTTAAAAGTTGTCTTAATGAATTTCAAATCCAAAACCATTCTAGTATGTTATATTAGACATCTCAAGGAATTTATGGATTCTGGAATTTATGGATTTGGTTAAGTATTTTATAAGATATGAATGTTTGAATTTGGGTAAAAATAGTGAAGAGAAAAGTGGAAACAGTAGTATAAATGAATACTAACAAGGAGTTTATCATGTTTTAGGTTTTTAGTTCAAGAATATAACTTCATAAATAGCAGGACGTTGTGCCAAGACGTTAAGGTAAGTAATGATTGTATATTTTTGGCCTTCTGGTCTACACCATAAGATGATAGGTTAGGTTTGATTGTTAATATGTTATGTTATGGTATACGGTTAAATTGAGCATATATTGGATCGTCATGGATGCTTTGTTGATATTGATAGATGTTGTGCTTTATTATATGGTGATATTATTGATTCAAGGATATGCTTTTTGTTTAGCTATTAGGTTAGATTGGTAATACGTGTAATACTTGAGGATGTGTTATTTTATGTAATGTTAGAATTATGTTGATCTTTGGGGATATGATATGTGCTAATAATGCATATTGTTCAAGCATTATGTTTTAAAAAAAAAAAAGCATGAAAGTGATTTCCATGCATACGTTTTTCAAGTAAAAAAATAAAGAGGATTAAAGGATATGCTTGAGTTTGTTAGTTTGATCCTGATTGATGTCAGAACAGACCAGCCAATAGTGTGAGGTCATTACACATTGATGTGCATAACCGCTAGTGAGTCTTAGATTGATGTCGAGATAGATAGTTATGCATTGATGTGTACAGCTACTAGTAAAGCTTTTGATTGATGTCATAGCTAATTGCACCACAGGTGATGGGTTGTCGTGCATTGATGTGTGTGGTAGCTAACGAGCAACTCGATTGTCTATTAAGAGATATTGTGCATTGATGTACATGACAACTAGTGAGTCTTCGATTGATGTCAGGACAAATAGTTGTGCATTAATGTGTACAACTGCTAGTAGAGCTTTTGATTGATGTCGAAGTTCATGATATGGAATATGAAAAGAAAGAAAGAAAAGAAAAAGAAAACATAGTGGTTTTACAAATTGCATATCATGTTCATTTATGCATCACTATTTTATAGATTTGATGATACGTTTAGATATTCATTACTTACTAAGCAATAATCTTATAAATGAGTATTGTGTTGTTGGTACGAATTAGATAATTACATGGAAGAAAGAAAGATAAAAAAGAAATGATGTAGTTAAAGAAGTATCTCCGGAAGATGACATGAGTTGTTATTGCAAGACAGAGCATCTGGGCTAGATTTTATAAAGAAAATTGGAAGTGAACATGAAATGAGAAAATTTTATGAATAAGATTTCTATGAATAAAATGTCTTTATTGTTTTATGAATTTTATTTGAAAAGAAAGAAAAAGTCATCCACTATGCATTTTAAAGAAAAAGGTAGTTCAAACTACAAGTTTTAAGATAAGGAATGATAGAGAGTCACATTGGGGGTTGATTGTTCAATGCACTAGCTAGTTGACCCACTTGATTCTCTAGATTCCTCAATGAAGTTGTCTAACTCTGGATGGTTGTTGATTGATTCTAAATAATAGCATCATTTTTTCCCTATATTTCTTTAACAAATTTTCCATCAATGTGAATTGTTGCATGGGTTAAGGCTTTACTTGTTGTGCAAATCCAAGAGGTGGCTGTGAAAATCCAGGAGGATGATATGGTCTATTTTGTATGGTTGAAGAGCTTGCATTCTGCCCCTGAGAATTCCGTTAAAATTTTGGGTGTTGCCTCCACCTTGGATTATGTGCTCGAATATGGATTGTTGTTCATGTTGATATTTCCAAGATAGAACACTAATTCTGGGTTGGTTGGACGATTTCAAAAAGATGTGCTTCACCATAGTAGTGTGCGTGAAGGTATCCTAGCCTGCTGAGCATTCACTTCTGAAGTTAAATTCATTAATTTTAGTACAGTAGTTAGAGAGGATAATTAGGTAGTTAGAGTTGTCATTGCATACTGCAGCTACTCTTTCTGCTGGTCATTGATAGTTATTTTTGGCCATTCTCTCCAAAATTTCAAAAGCCTCGTTCTAAAGTTTTGTCAAAATTGCACCATTAGCTGAAGCATAAACTATAGATATTGTTTGTCCATTCAGCCCATTATAAAAAGTCTGCATTTGAATCTAGTGAGGAATCCATCCCATGGTGAGGATACTTACACAACAACTCCTTATTATATCTCTCCCAAGATTCATATAATGATTCTCCATCCATTTGCTGAAAACTCGTAGTATCATTTTTGAGCCTGGCATTCTTTGTCGGAGGAAAATACTTCATCAAAATTTTCTCGATCAAATCACCACAAGTAACTAAATTGTGGCACTTGGATTTCAAGTCTAACAATTATCAGATTCAACCCGTGAAGTATGGGAACTGCAAAGTCTCTAATAGCTCGGTCTCTATCATCCATATTCATATTCTGACTATTTTATACCCTCCATTGCTTCGATGTTTGTTAAGCCTTGTTGTACCCTTTTTCTGGCTCTGAATATCCTTTCAATTTAGGGATCCAAAAGCACCAAATCTTGGTGATTCAATCTATTCATGCAGATAATACAATTCCTAACAAGAAACAAACAAAGAAGGTGAAATAGCACCACACAAGCATACATATTGCCATCAAGTAATAGAGTGAAAGTAGAGTGTTGATCTCACAAACAAAAAAGTATCAATAAAATTCTGAGTAACAAGTATGAAATTAACAAAAACTTTCAGATTAGTTTTAAAACTAAATTCACTAAAATACTTCTACACTGAAAATAATTAGTAAAAGGGCATGCAACCACCAAAATTGAAGATCAATTAAGTATGAGATGACGGATTTAATTTTCCTTTCACTATAATTTAAATTATGTTTCACTTCTTATTTTATTTGAAGCATATTCTTCAGTAAAAAAGAATGAGAAGTCCAATTTCTATTAAGTTATGTGAGATAAATTGCATTCATGTCAACTTGTAAAATTAAACAAATCTATCAAAAAGACTAGTTAAACTCACAATTTAAAATGGGTCTCAACTGTAATAAACTTTCTAGTATGTTAGAATCAATATATATTCTGCTCAAGGTGGTCAATCAATGAATAAAACTTTAACTTGCAAAACAATATATAATAAATTGTTCACACTGCTATGGTAATGCTGAACTAGCAGATTCCAAACCAAAGATCCAAGTGTTTTAAAAATGCCAGCCAAAAATAGGTTGGTTAATAGTTGAGAATTCGAATACAACAAAATATTATTTAAATGATAAAGAAGATTTAAATAAAAATCAATGCAGACGAGAAGATAAAAATTAATGAAACTTCTCGTGTAGCATATAAACTCAACCCTCCACATGTTTTTAGTCTTCTTCTCCCAGCAACCATTTTTCTCCTCTGTTCTCTCTCCTACCGAATACTTCTTTTTTCTAGAGAGGTGAAACCTCACCTTTTATTGTTTAGGGAAAAATAGAGAAATTCTCTTTTACTCACGGTGGAACCACAAGTTGTCTTCTTTGACAACTCATCAAAATTTTCCCCAGAAACTTTTTCTGCCATCAAGTCAACCTTCTCTTTTATCTTCTTTGATAAGCTTTTGCCAACTCATTCTACAAAAAAATTCAAAATTAGAATTTGCAAATGAAAAGAACTTCCAACAATTACATATTACTCAAATTTTGGGGAATTTAAGTAGAAAGTGAAGAAAAATATATTCAAATATTGTTGAGAAATTAACAAAACAACCACTAAATTATGGGATCAGTGATAAGGCAAGCATTAAACAATTTTTGCAAACAAATAAAATATTAAACTATGAGAAATCAACGACGCAAACATTGTTGTCATGTTTTTCGTTAAAAATTTCAATTTCTTTCCATAGCGGAGAAGTTCGCTTTCCGCAATAGACGCATACATGAAGTAGTCTTAATCGAAGAACTTGCTTTATGCAGTAGAAGACGCATTTCTACAGCAGAAAATACTAGTTATGCAGCAGAAACTTGCCTTCTGTTGCGAAAAGCAAGTCCTAATACATGACGCTTACTTTCCTTAGCAAAACTATACTTTCGCAATGGAAACGTGTCTTCCACTATGAAAAGTTAGTCTTAATCCAAAAACGCTCCTCAATACTAAACTATGACATTGAGTAACCTTCAACTCCATCTATATAAGTGGTAAGAATGTCCTTTACGAGAGCAAATAGAAGCCCTAAGTCCCTGAACATCATCCATGAGCAAAATATTATCAAAAATGAAGATGAAGCCTATTTTGGTAGTCCATGTCAATGAGCAATGTGTGTTCGATCACGAAGATGTTATAGAGATGCATTCGACCTTAGCATCTCTAGATGATGAGCTTCATTCATTATCTAACTTAAAAGATTATGATTGAGTGGAGAGTAGGCCTCCTCAACTAGAATATGAATTTAGAGCCCAATCTTATATTGATGGAGAGTTAACAGAATGTGGTTCAAGAAAGTGATGTTTTATTGTTGAAGTATCTATTGGAGCCTATTGTTACCCCTAAATACTTGTAGCAACAACCCCAACCCATCTCCAAACTTCTCAAGTTTTGCCAAAAACATGGAAAGTAAGTAGATTTCTAATATTGGAAGAGCGATAACAAGAGCATCACAAGTATATATTTGTTGGACTTTCATATGAGTTTGTCAATTAATTGTAAATTAAGTTTTGGATAGTTCTATATAGATGCTAATGAATGCAGTGGATGAATGTATTGTATTGGAACATGTATAAATAGATAATATTATGTCAATGAACCATCATTTGAGCTGTGAATTGAAATCGCAAGTCATAAGTTGTGAATTGACTTTAAAATTACATCATTTGAGTGAAGAAATAGAAACATAAAGCTATATTAATTCAATGTTAATACATAACCTGAAAGGAGAGAGAGGAGAGAAACTGTAAGTTGAATGACATTCATTGTGGACTAAGGGATGACACAGTGAGGGTAAGTGTTAGGGAGGGTAAAGGTTAGATTTAAAGTTCAATGAGAAAATTGCTCTGCCTAGTGTGCTCTATCCGCTACTTAAAATACCCTTTTTGCTGCAAAAAATATTCTTTTCACTATGGAAAATACTCTTTCTATAGTAAAAATGTGTCTTTCATTGAGGAAATCAAGTCTTTGGATTAGGACTTACTTTCCACGGTGGAAGGCAAGTTTCTGTTGCAGAGCCAAATTTTTTGCAGTAGATACTTGTCTTCTGCTGCAGAAAGCAGTCCTTTTATTATAACTTACTTTCTATGGCAAAAGGCAAGTAATTGCTATGGAAATTACCTTTTATACAGTGGAAGACACATTTCTGCTGTGAAAAATACTCTTTTAGTGAAGGAAAGGTGCTTTATGCAGTAGAAAATTCTATAATTATGTATATAATCCAACACTATTGAGGCTTATCCTAGAGAACTCTAGATCATTCCGAGAGCCAAAGCAGACCTCATCCAGGAAAATTTGAAGTGTTCTTAATTGTTTCTCACCAATGGCATCGAGGATAGGTAATGTCCATGCATTGATGATAACATCACCACACCCCCATGCACATGCATTATTCGCCTAACTAATTCTCTAACAAAAAATACATCTATGTAATGTAATTGGAGTGCGAATGTTTTGTTTTTCTAACACAAAAGAAAGCAACAATTAGGAATCCGTTAATTGCATATTGGAAATGAAGCCGATGTTGATAGTTTTGGCCTATGAGCTTTGTGCATTCACACACAAAGTTGTTATAGAGGTGCGTTGAATCTTGGCAACTCTAGATGATGAGGAGCTTAGTTCATTATACGAATCCAAAGACAAAGACGTGGGGGAGAGTAGGCCACAACCACAACCGAAATATTCTTTCATGAGTATGTTTATGGGGAAGAAGTATAGTTCATAAAACAAAATTAAAGAAGAAATATTGATTATGCATTTAAGAATAGGTATGAGATAAAGTTCCCACATAGTGACTCTCATCGGTTGAGGGCCATGTACTAGCAAGGATGCACTTGGCAGAAGCACTCTTGAAATATGCAAGGTGAACTTACATTTGAAATAAAGAGCTATAACGCCGTTTATAATGGCTCGGTTTTCCTTACGTTTTCAAAATCCGTTAAATTTAAAAACTTTTCTTTTCCTTTTATAAATTGTAAACAGAGTTCTTTTCTAAAAAGCCGCAACGTTAAAATTTATGAAAAATCACTATAAGCAATAGAAAACTATAGTTATAAAATCTTTTCCCCAAAGCATAGCGAAAGCGTAAATTACTCAGTTAAGGAATACTAAACAATTTAGTACAGGTTAGTTACAAATGTTTTTCTCATTTACTGTCTTTAGCCTAGTCAGCCACAAGTCTCGCACGTGCAAATCTTTCATCAACTGCTTCTTTATTTTTTTCCTCGTGTGCACCTACACCATTAGCAAACCGTGAGCCCGAGGCCCAGTAAGAAATGAGATATGCAGTAAGTATTCCTCTAACTCATTATGTCAGAATGGGTCTGCCCCAACCGTTCTTTTCTTTACGTATTTTATATAACTCGTACATCGAGCGGGAGATTGAGGAATCTATAAAGGAGAGGGCGTCTCATTTCAGCCTTTAGCCACCTAGTGTTGACAGTCTCGCAGTCCTAACAAGGGAAAAGTATAGTTCTTTTCTTCTCGTAGCCCGTGAGAGGGTATAAATTTCTGTCTACCAAGCTAGACCCGAACTTACCCTTCCATCCCCCAACTCCCCATTCTTCTTCTTTAATTTTTTTTCCTCACTCAATGCATATGAGTCCCAACCCCAAAGGTGGCACTTCCTACTTGTTTCTATTAATATGATTCATGTCAATGCAATTGCTAACATTACAACTAGAATCCATTCATCAAGGAAACAATAGCAAAATAGGAAATAATAACGGTATAGATATGCTTGGCAATTTAAAGGAAATAATAACAAGATAGGTATGTTTGGCAGTTCAAAGGAAATAATAAAATATAGGTATGCTTGGTGATTTAAAGAAAGCAACAACAATGTAGACATGCTTGACTATTGAAAGGAAACGACAACAATATAGACATGTTTAGTAATTCAAGGGAAACAATTATAACAAAGGCATGTTTGGCAAGTTAAAGGAAATAATAACAATGTAGACATGATCGATACTTTAAAGAAAAGTGATAGCAGTATAAACGTGCTTAGTAATTTAAAGGAAACTAAAGGAAACCAAATGATATGCTACCATCCTAAACATGCTCAGAGATTAAAATAATAACGTGCGAACAACATAGGCATAATATGGCAGCATATTTGAAATGTAAACAAGCAATTTAAGGGAAAGACACTGCTAATGGTGTAGAGTCTCCACTTGCTAATGACTTTACTCAATTTCTTACCTCGAAGCTTTATTGCGCGTTAGCACTTAATCGTTATCCCTTTTCTCTTTCAGATACCTTCACAATTAAAATATTTACTTATTAAAAATCGCAACCTATTCATTGCATTGTTTGCCTATCCTTAATTTACATAAAAATTCTAGGGACTCATTGACACCTAAAACGGAACCTAACCTATCCCCGTCAATTAATCCAATCACTAGAATACACTTATCCAACTAAATCTAACCCAACAAAGCATATCATCAAAGCTTTAACTAAACAGGTTTATTCTAAACAACATAACACTTCCATGCTTATCAACATCCAACAACAATTAAAGGCCCCCAACCAATTAACAGTTTCTCGCAATTTCAACAGGGAACATTACGCTTCACTATGTCACTATGATTATCCTTAACTATCAACAGAGGCATTAACACATCAAGGCAAAATCTAACATTCCATGCTTCACATACAACAATAAGGACAGTGACTATATCCAAACAATTGGTCTATGATATCCATTACAAATAGTTTATTGAACCTAAATCCAACAACAGAGCATTTCATACAAAAATTCTATCATCCAAAAATTTCATTCAGAGCATCAATTTATCATTTTCTACGTCGAAAAATTTAGCCATAATACTTATCCTTAACATGCTTCAAATTATCAATTAACAGAGAAGATTTAAGTTACCTAGGGGAAGTCCAAGCTGAACCAGGAGACCCGAGGACAGGAATGGGATCCTAAGGCATGACTTATCTCCCCAATGGACACCCACTTCACTCACACAACTCACGCAGAACAAACACACACCAAGGTTCCTTCATGCTAGAAGAGAGAAGGAAAAGGTAGAGAAGGGTTCAGCTTGGATCATTAATAGACAACACCTTGCCTGGGGAGTGGTGGTTGCTCAACGAACTGGATGGGAGGACACCCCATGGACGTGGAGGGGAGCTGCCCAGGCATGGGGGAGGCGTCCCCTTGTCGAATAAGTGGGTTTTTATGGACTACACAGCAAGGAAACCTTATTTAAAATCTCTGTATTCGCAGTACTAGGCATTTTCAAACGAGGGAGTGCATCCTTGCCTCTTCCGCAGTCGTCCAAAATCCCCATGACCCAGGCAGATTCGCATTTTTGAACGAAGGAAGTCTTCCTCGCCTTCGTCCGTGTGCGTCCTAAACTATCAAAAAATTGGACAGATTCAAACCTTCAGCGTCTACGCTCGACCTGGCTCACCCGAAATCCCGCATTGAAGGATGAATTGGGACGTGAAGCTTTGTCCTGCATAGTCCCAAAACATGGGGACGACGCGCAATGCGTTTTCGAACGTAGCTCCTTGATGTACCCCAAGATCCTATCATTGCTTATATAATTAGTTATTATTTTTGTAGGATTGAATAAACTAGAAGAACTTGAGTACAAACCAATGCGTGATGACAAGGAGGCTCCTAGACATTTAATCACATTTTGACCGAGGACAATTAGAAATTCACTTCCATGAAGGCTTGGAGAATGACCCAACAACCATGGACTTAGATAAGCCCACACACTTAATCAAATGGGTGGGACCAAGTCCAATTAGAGAAGAAGAGAAAGCTCACACATCCATGGCCCAATTGCTCTCCTTAAATGTATTAGGTGGCCTTGGAATTACTAAAAGAACTTTACATCTTCCTAGATAAGCTTTATCTCACCAAAGAAAGATATAGAGATGGCTATTCATATTCCAAGATGCTCTTGTTGTTTTCTAGACTCTTTTCATTTCCCTAGGTGATGAATCTTCCCTCTTTCTCATCCTCTTTCTTTTAAGTAATTAATGTTTGTCTTGGTTTACTAATGACCTTTCCTCTTCCTAGGTGGTTGGTTATTAGCATCTATTTATTACTTGCATTGTAACTTGTGTCCAAGATGGGTTATATATACCCCCTTTTGTAATTCAAAAGACAATAAACTTTGAATAAAAAACTCTTGTGTTTAGTTTGTGAAATTCTTTCACTCTCTTTTTGCCATCCCTTATTTTGGTGAGTCATATCCAAACAGTAGCTTGGTGAGTCATAACCAAGCTAGCCTCCATTTTTCTTGGTGAGTCATATCCAAGCGAAGTGTGAGTGTACATTAATTAACTTGATCCCTCAAGTTAATCCTCTCTCCATCAACTTAGCAAGGTGAGCTAAGTCCATTCCATCAAGAATAAGTCCAAAGACCCCCATGGGTCTCCCTTGTTCCTTTGTTCACTTCTGCATTGTTCCAAACCCCCGTTTGGGACACATCACTCCTAGTCTGCGTTGCGTCCGAAAACCCAGATACACATGATATTCGCTGTGTCCAAAATCTCAAGTATACTTTTTCTCATCAAAATTTCATACTTTAAATACTCCATAATATTTACCCCATATATACACGGCATAAAATAACACGTACCGTCATACAACGTGACATACAAATTATTCCAACCATTAATTTCATAGCATACACGGGGAAAATATTATCGAGGTATTACATTCCTCCCTTCTTATATAAATTTCATCCTCAAAATTTGCTATGCTAAATACCCCTTTGACTTAACAGTCCAACATAGTCATTTACCGTTTCATCACGTAAGTATCCAAACATCTTCTTATTTTAAACGTATCCTCTATCTTCTAAGGATTTCAATACTCCTACATCAATTACGTCTGTATTCTCAACATTTCATGACTTAACAAATGCTAAACTACACTTCCATTTCATACTTTAGTTTTTCTTGTTGCACTTATACTCCATTTCATTCAACTTTTCATTAGCTACATCAATTTTATTTGAAAGTTTCCCCTCAATCTACCATTCATTTTGTCCCTAGATCCTTGTTCAGTCTCGTTTCCCTTTCTGTATTCATATCCGCTTCCGTTTCTGTTTCTGTTTCTATCTCCATATCCGTACCTGTATCTGTTTTTGTGTCTGTTTCTTTGTCTGTATCCATATTTGTTCCCGTATCTATTTTTGTATCCGTATCCCTTCTTGTATCCGTATCTGTTCCTGTATCCATTTTAGTTTCGGTTTCCGTTTTGGTTTTTATCTCTATATTCGTTCCCATTTTCGTATCCGTATCCGTATCCGTATCCCTATCTGTTTCAGTTTCAGTTTCAATTTTCGTTTCCGTATCTATTTTTGTATCCATATCCATTCCTGTATCCGCATCCATTTTTGTATTCATTTTCATATTCGTTTTTGTTTTAATTTCAGTTCCTTATCCGTTTCAGTTTCCGTATCTGTGCCTGTTTTTGTTTTCGTTCCCGTTTTCGTTCCCATTTCCAGAAATTCATTTCTGGAAATTCGTTTCTGTTTTCGTATTTGTGTCCATATCTGTATCCGTCTCTATTTCCGTCTCCGTGTCCGTGGCCACATATGTATCTGTTGTTAGCCTTTTTGTTAGGCTAAGTTGTATTTTGATGATGACTAAAATGTTAATTAATTTAATAAATCAATAAGTTGTATTTTGTGTTATATTTTATATGTTCCGGATATTATTCTTATCATTTTTATCATAATATTTATATCCGTGTATATTGGAAATACCCTCAAAATGGGTATTATTAATGTTCTAACATGTTTATTTGAGTTCATGTAGTGTTGGATATCTTTTAGGGACTTAATAGTTCAATGTTAGATTTAGAGTGAAGTGGGGATGAGTCTGCGGAAGCCATTTTGCATCCTCAAACTAAACTGTGTAGATGCGGATGAAGCGGATGCAGTAGACGCAAATATTGGCGTCCAATTTGAATCTGTCATTTTCAGGGTGTTTTGCAGATGCAGCGGATGACATATGCGGATGCATCATAAACTGGTGAACAGTGACTTGTGGATGCAGCGGATGACAGATGCGGATGCAAATCTGCATCCTAAACTGGGTGAACAGTGACTTGCGGATACAAAAACTGTGACTTGCGGATGCAATAGACGCGAAATTCTGCGTCCTAAACTCCAAATTTCTGCACAACGGCTATATTTTCAATGGGAAAATTCCAACGGTCATGCGGACGATAGATGTGGACGCTGAGGACGTCCGGAAGCGGCAGTGGCAGTGTCTATAAATGTGGGTTCATTCAAAGCTCTCAACAACCAACGAATCGAATATTCGAGGCGAAGCCCTGGCAAAATCAATACTCGAATACTACTCTGTGAGCTTTTAATTGTGTTGGAAATCTAATTCTCCCTATTCCGAACTCGTGAGTTATATTTTGGGAGAATTCGGATTAGCTAGATTTAAGCTTAAATTTCCGAGTTTAGTATTGTGCTTGATTGTAAAGGGTGATTCCCTAAGAATTCATCATACGAGGGTGACAACTCGAAACACATATAGGCTCGATTGAACGCTCGTAAGTTCAATCATAGGGTGATGCCCCGCAATAGTCAAATTTAGGGTGACGACTCGTAAGAGTCTAAGGTTGACGACCTTATAATTAGTCAAGGGTGATGCCCCGTTTAATAGTCAATTTGTAAACGATTTTATTGGTACCCGTAAGCCAATTGCTTAGTGTATCTCCAAATAGAACTTGGAGCGCGGAATGTTGGCTAGTTTGCCGAACCGCGTAAACAAATATTGCATGCACTTCTCTAACCTTTACTCTTTACATTATTGCATATATTTGTTATCGATATTTTAATTATATGCATTAAATCACTTAGGGTAATTAGAGATTAAAATATCGCACGAAAATATTAGAAACGCTATATTCACCCCCCCTCTATAGGCGTATATCGATCCTTCAATTAGTATTAGAGCGGGTATTTAAATTTTTTTGTGATATTTTGTTGATTGTGCATATTGCTATAATTTATTGAGTTTCATCTATTGGAATAGATTTCCTTGTTAAATTTTGTTTGTGAAATTTGATTGAATATCATTAATTGGAATTTTATATATTTTCATATTATGGATTCCAATATGTTTATTGAAGGCCAATGCACATCTACACCTCCACTTTTTTATGGTTGTAATTATTTGTATTGGAAGTGTAGAATGAAAATATTTATACAATCTATTGATTTCTTTTTATGGAAAATCATTAAAAAGGGATTAATTCTTCCTAGACCAACATGTGATTTCAATGATATAGATAAACAAAATTGGAATTTAAATGCCAAAGCAATGAATATTTTGTATAGTGTCTTGAGTAAAAATCAATTTGATAGAGTTCAATCATGTGTTAATGCTTATGATATTTGGAAATCTCTTGAGCTAACACATGTAGGCACAATTCCAAAGATTGAAAGTGGAGAAAGCTCATCCTCCGAAAAAGAGAAGAAAGTGGCCAATACATGCTTCATGGCCAATGAAGATAAAATTGAGGTAACAAACTACTATAGCGATTCCGATTCTAATAATGATGATGATAGTGATTTAGTAAGTGAATTGCTAGATAGTTTGAATGAGCTTAAAGATAAATATAAAGTATTGAAAAAGGAGCATTGCAATTGGATCAAAAGACATGCTAATTTATATAAATCTTTTGAGGATCAAATTGTTGAATTGAAAAGCATGATTGATGATTCTAATGCTTCCTTTAAATCTCTTGAGCATGATTGTAACAATTTGAAATTGTTGAACAATGAATTGAAATCTACTATCATTTCACATGAAAATGAAATTGATTCATTAAATTTGCAAAAATTGTGATTTGATTTCTATTAATGAATGTCATAAGCATGAGATTTGTAATTTGAGAATTATGAATGATACATTGAATGGTTGTATCAAATCACATGAAAATGAGATTAGCCTTTTGGATACTAAATCTAAATCTATTTTTGATGCTAAGGCTAAAATTGAATTGCTTGAGGTTGATATATGTGAATTGAAAGCAAAGAATAATGATTTGAACTCTATTTTGCTTAAATTCACAAATGGGAGCAAAAATTTAAATATGCTCTTAAATTCGCAAAGGGTCACTTTTGATAAAGCCGGAATTGGCTATGAACTTTTTGCAAAGAAAAAGAATTACACTAATTTATTTGTTAGTTCATCTATTTGTAATTCATGCAATTGTGTTGGACACAAATCATTTTGTTGTCCATTAAAGTTGAATGCAAATGTTAATTCAAAATTTTCTTATTCCTTGGATGTAAATTCTAAATTTAAGTCTAATTTAAAAACTAAATCGAATTTAAATTCTAAACTTAAATCGAAGTTGAATTCTAAATTTGTATGGGTTCCTAAAGGAACCAAGCCTATAACAAATGGACCCAAAATGGTTTGGGTACCAAAGAAATCGAATTGATTTGTTTTGTAGGTTGGAGATTCTCCCAAGAAGCTTAAAAGAAGAATGAGTATTTAAATATCCGATACAAAAGGTGAGAAGCTTCAAGAATGCCTCCAATCCTTTAAAAATGGAAATAAACTTGGTGGAGGTACACAATTTTTTAATTGATTTAATTTGATTATTGAATTATTGGTTTGGAAATGAGTTGAATCAATTCTATTTTCTTGGTTAGGTTTGAAAGATAATTAGATCTTGATTTTGGATTGAATTGATAAATATCATAAATTGTGATTTTGATTATTTCTCCAATTGGTATTTAGAATTTAAAATTGTCTATTATCACTTGAATTTGTTAGTTTATCTTTGATTGTCTTCAATTGATAGGTGGCCATATACATTGGATATTTGTTGTCATTTAAATGATAAGTTGTTGATTCATTCATTGCTTTGATTTATGACATCAATATGATGAATTTATATTCTTGTCTCGGTTTAAAAGATCGTTGAATGCCATGAATCCTTTATTGAGTAGAGTAAATTGGTTGATTTGGATTAGTAGATAATTTTTTCTTAGGTTCATTGTTAGCTTAATCTTTTTGTATATATAGATTGAAATATGTTTTATTCATTCACTTAGTATTTTGATGAATGGTTCTAACAATTTGATTATAAATTATATATCTTTGAATTAGGATTGTATTGAGATAAATTGATTTTGTTTTTGGAGTTAATGGATAGATATCATAGGTTTGTAAATTTGGTTATTTCTTCATTTGATATCTAGGAATTAAGATGTCATTATTCCTTCAATTTATATTTTGATGGTTTGCATTCCAACAACCTAGTCTCTAAATTGAACATACTAGTGCAAATTTTGGATTGTTGGATGCTAAGTTGGATTCTAAGTTGGATAATCGTTTGGACTAAATTGCTTTATATTTTTGAGAATGTACTTCTCCCATGAATTAAAATGAACTAGATATAAGGGGAGAAGAGTGAGAGATTTGTTAATAATGGTGTTTTGTTGATTTCTCCATTGGATTGAACTTGAATAATGAAATAGGGGGAGAAAAAAAAATTGCTAAGAATGGTTTTAGGTTATTGTTTTGCTCTTGAAATTATTTTGAGATCATTGACTTTGTTTTAAAATATTTGATTTGCTTCCGCTAAGGTACACTTTGATGTTTCTCCCTTGCTTTTAAATTGATTAATACTAAGGGGGAGAAAAGTAATTTTGTATAGAAATTATTAATTTATTTTCAAATGTTGATTTTATTAAAATTGAGTTAATTTGACTTCCTATTTTTAATTGAATTTGAATTGACTTAAATTCTTTAAAATGTAGCTTTGATCTTATTTTTGATATTTTTAAGTTTGGAAAGGAAGATATTGATAGTGTGCTTATAGGTTGAAATTTGTATTTTACGATTGGTATCTCTAAGTTAAATTTTGCATAATTCTTGTCTTGGATTATTTTTGTTGATTGAGATTTGGCCTCCAACAATTAGTTTTCTAGTCTTATATATTAAATTGTTGGATATTAATTTTGACTTGGTTTCTCCTTTGGATTAAATTTTGTACATGGATAAAATAGGAGAAAATTAAATTGATAGGAGAAAATTGATTTGCTTAACAATCGTTTTTGGTTTGAAATTTTAGAACTCTCTCTTGAATTACTTTTAACTATTGATATAGGAGAAGAAAAGTAGAAAAGATGTTTTTGTGCTCTTAAATGTTGATTTTAATTTTTAGTTTCGATAAACTTGCTTCCGCTAGGCTTAAACTTTGATATTTCTCCTTGAATTGAAATGAGATAAATGATTTAGGAGGAGAAAAATACAAATGTTTTAATCTTGATGAGTTTGCTTCCGTTATGACTAAAATTACTTATCATCAAATGGAAGAAGAATTTGTATATAACTTTCAAATTGGTTTTTCACAATCTTCTTTTTTAGTTTCAAATCTTTAAATGAATGTATTTATTTTTTCAATTGGTATTATATGGTAAGACCTTGTTTTTGTATCATATTCCCCAAATGTTTTCAATTTTTTGATTTGAAATGGGAAATAACTTTTGTAGTTGACTTTCAACTTGATATCAATATTGACCCTTGGTTTGAACTCTCTAAATTGGTATCAATAATTGTTTTGCTTTAAACTTCTACAATTGGTATCTATCTTGGATTTCCATCCCCAATGTTTTAATTGTATGCAATGATTTAGGGGGAGAGGAATGGTTCTTACCTTGAATATCCTTGAAAGATAGATTATATCAATTAGTATTTTTGAAATTAGATTTCATTTCATCAATTGGTATCAATAATGATTTTTGTTTTGAAACCTTTAAATTGGTATCAATAATTGTTTGAGTTTAAATTTTAACAATTATGTATCCGTTCAAAAATTTGGTATCATTGGACTTATTTTTTTTAATTGGTATCATGTATGAAACTATTTTTTTTATATCAATGAAATCATATTTTCTCTACAATTGGTATAATGTTCTTTGGATTTTCATTTGGTATCATATTTGGATTCCCCAAACTACTTGGTTATGTGCAAAATGATAGATGGAGTAAAATTTTGTTTGTGCTTACAAAGTGTGAACTCATCCATGAGTGTATTTCAATTGGTATATATCTTGTTTTAACTTGGATGTTTCATTATTACTCTAAGGGGGAGAGCAAATACTTTAAATTGGAATATATCCCCAATTTATTGTTGTTGTGATTAACATAGAGGGAGAGATATTTGAATTGATTTTGATATTACACATTGATATCTCTCTTTGCATTTTCTCTTTGAACGTACCATTGGTATCATAATTGGCAAAAATGATTCGATTTTAACTTTGGATTTACAATTGGTATAATTATTTGAAAAACTTGTTTTGCTTCAAATTGTGAATTATCAAATGGTATCCTTTGTTAATTTCTTAATTCTTAAATTGGTATCACTTGTTTGAATGTGAACATGTGTTTAGAATTCTTGAACTTAAATGGATTCTAGTTCCTACATTTAGTATCTAATTCTTGAATCCCATTTTTTTGGTATATATATGATTTGGACTTTAATATTCCCTCAAATGAGTTTAGGCTTAATGAGCAAAAAGAGGGAGAAAATTGTGTGGTTATTTTCAAATTGGTATCTCTACTTATAACCACAACTTGAATTTGCTTGCTAGCTTTATTCCCTCAAATGTGTATGTATGCTTAATGACGAAGAGGGATGGTATTTTTATTGAATTGCGATTGTGGTTATTTACAATTGGTATCCTTCTTTTAACCACAAATTGAAATTGAATGTATATTTCTCTCCTTTGTTTGCTTTATGGATTAACTCTTTGATTATAAGGGGGAGAAATTTGCTTGAGTAGATTTAATTGTTAAACTATGTTGAATTTATTCTTGGATTCTTTTGATAATTGCTCTATGAGTAATTATATTCTATCTTGTCTATTTTGATGATTTTATTTGGATAAATCTTTTCTTTGGATGTTTAGGACTCCCCTCCCCTAGTATTACTTTTTGATTATGACAAAAAGGGGGAGAATGATGTATAAGTTGTAATATATTTTAAGGGGAGTTGAATAACATGGAGTAGCATGTTGCTTGGATTTTATTGTTTGATAAATTGCATAAATTACTTTGAGAAACCTAATATGCAATATTTGTATCCAAATACTTAGTTTTTGAAAACAACTTATTGGATTTTGTCATCATCAAAAAGGGGGAGATTGTTAGCCTTTTTGTTAGGCTAAGTTGTATTTTGATGATGACTAAAATGTTGATTAATTTAATAAATCAATAAGTTGTATTTTGTGTTATATTTTATATGTTCTGGATATTATTATTATCATTTTTATCATAATATTTGTATCCGTGTATATTGAAAATACCCTCAAATGGGTATTATTAATGTTCTAACATGTTTATTTGAGTTCATGTAGTGTTGGATATCTTTTAGGGACTTAATATAGTTCAAGGAGAGATTTGGAGTGAAGTGGGGATGAGTCTGTGGAAGCCATTTTGCATCCCCAAACTAAACTGTGTAGATGCGGATGAAGCGGATCCAGCGGACGCAAATATTGGCGTCCGATTTGAATCTGTCATTTTCAGGGTGTTTTGCGGATGCAGCGGATGACATATGCGGATGCAATAGATGCGTCCTAAACTGGTGAACAGTGACTTGCGGATGCAGTGGATGACAGATGCGGATGCAAATCTGCGTCCTAAACTGGGTGAACAGTGACTTGCGGATGCAAAAAACTGTGACTTGCGGATGCAGCGGATGCGAAATTCTGCGTCCTAAACTCTAAATTTCTGCACAACGGCTATATTTTCAACGAGAAAATTCCAATGGTCATGCGAACGATAGATGCGGACGCTGAGGACGTCCGGAAGCGGCAGTGGCAGTGTCTATAAATGTGGGTTCATTCAAAGCTCTCAACAACCAATGAATCGAATATTCGAGGCGAAGCCTTGGCAAAATCAATACTCGAATATTACTCTGTGAGCTTTTAATTGTGTTGTAAATCCAATTCTCCCTATTCCGACTTGTGAGTTATATTTTGGGAGAATTTAGATTAGCTAGATTTAAACTTAAATTTCTGAGTTTAGTATTATGCTTGATTGTAAAGGGTGATTCCCTAAGAATTCATCATATGAGGGTGACAACCCGAAACACATATAGGCTCGATTGAAAGCCCGTAAGTTCAATCATAGGGTGACGCCCCGCAATAGTCAAATTTAGGGTGACGACTCGTAAGAGTCTAAGGTTGACAACCTTATAATTAGTCAAGGGTGATGCCCCGTTTAATAGTCAATTTGTAAACGGTTTTATTGGCATCCGTAAGCCAATTGCTTAGTGTATCTCCAAGTAGAACTTGGAGCCCGGACGTAGGCTAGTTTGCCGAACCACGTAAACAAATATTGCGTTCACTTCTCTAACCTTTACTCTTTACATTATTGCATATATTTGTTATCGATATTTTAATTATATGCATTAAATCACTTAGGGTAATTAGAGATTAAAACATCGCACGAAAATATTAGAAACGCTATATTCACCCCCCCCTCTATAGGTGTATATCGATCCTTCATCTGTATCCATGTCTGATTCCATTTCCATCTCCGTTTTTGTGGCTATATCTGTATCTATCTCTGTTTTCATTTTCGTATCCGTCTCTGTTTTCGTTTTCGTATCCATATCTGTATCTGTATCCGTATTAATCTCCATTTCTTTTTCCTTATCCGTATTCGTATCCGTATCTGTATCTGTATCCATATCAGTTTTCCTTTTCGTTTCTGTTTTTGTATCTGTATCTGTATTCGTATTAGTCTCCATTACTGTTTCTGTATCCGTATCCATATCCGTTCCCGTTTCCGTATTAGTTTCCATTTAAGTTTTCGTCTCTATATCTGTTTCCATTTTCGTATTCGTATTTGTATCCGTATCTGTTTCCGTTTCAGTTTTCGTATCCATATCCATTTCCATTTCAATTTTTGTTTTTGTATCTGTTTCTGAATCCGTGGTCATTTCTATTTTCGTTCCCGTTTTCGTTTTCGTATTTGTATCTGTATCTGAATCCATTTCCAAAAATTTGTTTCTAGAAATTCGTTTCCGTTTTTGTATCCATGTCCATATCTGTATCTGACTTTGTTTCCGTCTCCGTTTCCATGGTCGTATCTGTATCTAATACCGTCTCTGTTTCCATTTTTGTATCCGTCTCTATTTCTGTCTCCATTTCCGTGGCGGTATATGTTTCCATATTCATCTTTGTTTCCTTTTTCGTATCCATCTCCATTTCCATTTTCGTATTCGTATCTATATCTGTATCCGTATCAGTCTCCATTTCCATTTCTGTATCCGTATCCATATCAGTCTCCGTTTTCGTTTCTGTTTATGTACCCATTTCTGTATCTGTTTCTTCGTCGTCCCATGTATGTGGCTGAAAACTTACGAAAGAACTACTTCGTTTCAATCTCCGATCCTTTATTTCTTCAATGATATGAACTTTTGACACTATTTTAGAGTAAGCCGTGTCTTGAATTCTGGACACCACTATTCTTTCGTGAATTTCTGTCCAGGTTATTACAGCCACATCCTGTAGCATATTTACTTGTGCTCTTTTCCATTTATCTTTCACATTTTCGTTTTGTGTTCTTTTCCATTTATCTTTCACATTTTTGTTTTGTGTTCTTTTCCATTTATCTTTCACGTTTTTGTTTCTACGCGTAATAATTCCCATAAAGTTACGTTTCATTCATCCTGCAGCAACCCAAGCAGTTTCGGAAAATGTCATTATGCATTAAAGAGTTCCTAAGGAAACCATACACTATCTTTCTTGGACTAGTCTTATGGACACATTCCAAAACATACCATGGTACACCCTTGAACCTATCATTACAAAACATAGTTTAGTTACATGTCCCTCATCATTTCAAAACACAAAATACTTAGTCGCTAATTGGTCTTCTATTCCCTCCCCCTGGCTTGTTATAGGGTGAAAACTTCATCCAGTTCTTTCTTCCTTTCCTCGGACAAGGGGAGGCAATGCCGGGCGATGTGTCCAGACCTTTTGCATTTAAAACATTGCCTCGACCCCGCCAGACATGCTTCATAATGATTCTTGGTATACCAGGGGTATAACTTCTTTCATGGTGTCACCACCTAGGGTCCCCCAACAGCAGTGTTTCCTCAGAGACGTTTCCGAACCCCGAGCTGAATTCTGTCCAGCAAGGGCCTTTTACTTCCCTCAGTGCTCGGCTCTCTTCCCTCCTTTGGTGGTGCTTGCATGTCTTCCACGAATTTCTTATTGAAAGCTCTAAATCCTCCAACCAATATTTCGATGAGTTGGAACTGACTCTCCCTATATTCCATTAACTGATTGACAATCTCATTCACAGCTTTTGCTTCTCCCTCCATTTTCATTCCTAACAAACTATTTACTGAAATAGAATAAGTAATCATATGATAACTAAAGTAGTAAGTATTATACTTGTAACATCTCATTTCCGTTTATAAAATTTTTTGTAATTTTTGAACATTTTTTAAAAATCACATTCCAAATATACTTTATTAAATCATATCAGAGTACGTTACGCGGAATAAAACATTTAACTATTTACACATTAACATAAAGAAATACTTAAAAATTCATGACAGTATTTTATGCATAAAGGAAATAACTTTATTTAATAGAGCCATAACCCCCGAGGTCGTTTTGCGCATGGAAACATAAGCTCGCATCACGTCATGCTCCTTCAACATTTACTTCAACCGGCTCACCATTCATACCTACATCACAGGAGGAATAATGAGCCTATTGCCCAGTAAGAAATATAAAATGTAGCGCGACCTTAACCTCTATGACAGTTCTACAAGCTTTAGTTTCATATACTTGTAAATTGGGTGGGAGCAAACTCTTCATTCTCTGAACTCACCACTTGGATTTGTTTTTACATGAGAGAAACCTCTTCAGTCTCCGAACCTAGTAAAAATAGATACACCTACATTTACATTCATTACCGTTTACCATTTTATAGTTAGAGGTGAGAGCAACCTCTTTAGTTTTCGAACTCACCACTTGTTGAGTAAGAACAACCTCTTTAGTTTCCGAACTTACTCAAATGAGCTTTTTCTATGTGTGAGCAACCGCTTAAGTTTCTGAACCCACGTAGAAACATCGTTATTATCTTCATTATTAGCCCATGAAATGCATGACATATATCTTATAACGTGTCTACATGAATGTCATACAAAGCAGTTTATATATCGTAACAAACAATTATGAAATAATTACTATGCTTTATAACCTTAATATTAAACATGCTTTACTTACAGTAACATACATCCATGGAATAAATAACGGACGTGCATGTGCATAAAAAAAAAACAATTTACAGAGAACAACAATTTCACAAAAGATAACAACCTCATATTTAGCAATAAAACCTACCCAATATATGCATAAAAATTAACAAACAAAAGCATCTGCTCATGAATACCATCCATTAACTAACATCTACGAAGAATAGCGATTTACAGAGATCAACAAAGAGCAACCCATTCACAAAATCTTACTCCTGCGATGTATGTCCTTATGGACAAACCACATGCAAATATTCCTTACCTCATTCGTTACTCCTCTTTGTTTTCCTCAGCTCCAGCCCTTCACTGTGGCAAAAGTCTCTTACAGAAGTTCTCTCTCTGTCCTTCTTTCTTCACAGTTTTTCCTCTTGAAAAACTTCATCCTATGTCCTATTTATACATGTTCAGTTTGACCCTTCAGATGTTCATTGAAGTGTAAACATTTGGAGAGTCGTTGGATGTCACTGGAATGCCAAAGGTTGATCTTTTAATGTTTCTGGCGATTGAGTATCGCTTCCAGACATTCAAATTTAATGGCGGATGATCGATTTAAATGAAGGACGATCGACCACCATTATGCAGATCGTCCGTGAATTTCTGTCTTCGTTAACTCCGGCTGATCGCGCTAGTTGATCGCCCAGAATGAGTTTGACCGCCGCGATTGACCGTCAGATGCATGCATTGAATATCGCCTATATGTATATATTAATATATATATATATATATATATATATATATATATATATATATATATATATATATATATATATATATATATATATATATATATATATATNTATATATATATATATATATATATATATATATATATATATATATATATATATATATATGTGTGTGTGTGTGTGTGTGTGTGTAAAAGTTCCAATACTCTATAAAAATGTCAATAATTCATATTTTTACTCTAAATAATTAGACGAATTTAAATACCCGGGTTATTACATCCTCACCACCTTATTTAAAATTTTTTCTTCAAAATTTTAATTACTGAAACAATTCTGCGTATTTAGCTTCCATTTCATCTTTTCTTTCCCAGGTAGCTCCATCAATAGTATGATTCTACCATAATAACTTGATGAGTGGAATCTTCTTGTGTCTTAATTCTTTAATTTTTGAATCAAGATCCGTACTGGCTTTTCTTCATAGCTTAAATTTGGTTGAAGAATAACATGTTCTTCAGGCTCGACTTGGATTGGATTTCCCAAACATTTTCTTAGCATGGACACATGGAATATGTCATGAACTCCATTCATTTTCGTCGGCAGTAGTAATTGATATGCCACTTTCCCAATTCTTTTTGTAATAGAAAACAGACCAACATATCATGGACACAACTTCCCTTTCTTCCCAAATCACATAACTCCTTTAAATGATTATATTTTAAGAAACACCAAATCTCCCTCTTCAAATTCTAACTCTTTATGATGATTATCAGCATAACTTTTCTGGCAACTTTGAGCAGCCAACATTCTTTGATGAATGATCGCAATAGATTCCTTAGTTTGTTGTATCATATCAGGTCCATAGAATTTTGCTTCACCGACTTCATCCCAATGTAAGGGAGATTTACACTTTCATTCGTACAAAGCTTCATAAGGTGTCATTCCAATCGTAGCCTGAAAGCTATTATTGTTAGTGAATTCTACCAATGGCAGCATTTTCCCCATCCAACATGAAATTCCAATATGCATGCCCGTAACATATCCTCCAATATTTGAATTGTTCATTCACTTTGTCCATTAGTTTGAGGATGAAAGGCTGTACTTAATTTTAATTCCATACCCATAGCCTTGTTTAAACTTTTCCAAAACGTAGATGTAAATCTTGGGTCAGGATCAGATACAATAGTCACAGGTACCCCATGTAGACGTACAATTTCTTTGACATACAATCTGGAAAATTGATCAATCTTATAGGTCATAGCTACTAGCAAAATGTGAGAAACTTTAGTCAACCTATCAACGATTATCCAGATCACATCATGTCCTCTTATAGTCCTGGGTAGACCCGAGACAAAATCCATAGTGACGTTCTCCCACTTCCATTCAGGTATAGGCATTGGCTGTGGCTGTAACATCCCCTTAGGCCTTTGGTGCTCTGCTTTCACCCGTTGACATACGTGACACAAAGTGACATATTGTGCAATGTCATATTTCATTATGGGCCAGTAGTAATGTGACTTGAAATCTTTATACATCTTATTACAGCCAGGATGCATAGAAAAACTTGAGGATTAAGCTTCCTTTAAGATTGCCAACCTTAATTCAGATTTTCTCGGTACATACCATCTGTCTTTAAACTTCACAATTCCATCGCCTGAGATGGAAAAGTGCAAGTATCTTCAAGAGTGGGGTTTTGCTTATACTCTTCACACTTCTGATCTTCAAGTTGGGTCTCTTTAATTCTTTACAATAACAAAGGCTTTAATGTCAAAGTAGACAAAAGAGTAGTTAACTGTGTAGTAACTAATTGCATATTCATATTTAGCATATCAAAATAGAATTCACCCAGTATTTCTTCATGTACCACATTCATCACAGCCATCTTTCTACTAAGAGCGTCAGCCGCTACATTTGCCTTTACAGGATGATACTTAATTTCACAATCATAGTCTTTCACCAATTCCAACCATCGTCTTTGCTTATATTCAATTTTTTTTGAGTGAAGATATAATTTAAGCTCTTATGGTCTGAGAAGATTTCACATCGCTGTCCATATAGGTAGTGTCTCCATATCTTAAGAGAAAACATGACAGCAGCAAGCTCCAAATCATGTGTAGGATAATTTGCCTTATACGGTTTCAAATGTCTAGACGCGTGTGCAATTACCTTTCCGTTTTGCATAAGCACGGCACCCAAACCATTTTTAGAAGCATCACAATAAATGCAAAAATTTCCTTTGTTAACGGGTAGCGACAATATGGGACCCAAAGTTAGACAACGTTTAATTTCTTGAAAGCTCTTCTCACATTCGTTCATCCACCAAAATCATTCATTTTTCTTTGTCAAGCCCGTTAGGGGTAGTGCAATCCTTGAGAATCCATTTATAAATCTTTTGTAATATCCCGCCAAGTCAAGGAAGCTCCTTACTTCTCCCATATTCTTTGGCTGCGTCCAATCAACTATTGCTTGAATTTTTATAGGGTCTACTTCAACACCATGCTTAGAGATTACATGACCAAGGAAACTCATTTTGCTTAGCTAGAACTCGCATTTAGAGAACTTCGCATACAATTTGTGTCTTGCCAATATAGACAAAGAAATTCTTAAATGCTCTCTATGTTCCTCTTCCGAGCACGAGTAAATTAGTATGTCATCGATGAACACAATTATAAATTTATCTAAGTACTTACTAAAGACCCGGTTCATTAAATCCATAAATGCCGCCAGGGCATTAGTTAGTCCAAATGACATAACTAAAAACTCATAATGCCCATATCTCGTCCTGAATACTGTCTTGGGAATATCATCAGGCTTAACTTTCAACTGATAGTATCCAGAACGGAGGTCAATTTTTGAGAAGACACAAGCTCCTTGCAATTGGTCGAACAAATCGTCAATTCTTAGTAGAGGATATCGATTCTTAATAGTTACCTCATTTAACTACCGATAATCAATACACATCCTCATCGACCCATCTTTCTTCTTCACAAATAGTACCGGTGCACTCCACGGTGAAAAACTGGGATGAATAAATCCATTGTTAATTAATTCCTCAAGTTGGACCATCAATTCTCTCAATTCGGTAGAGGCCATTCTAGGGTGAAGATCAATCACAAATTCTAGTTCCCAATCCGGAGGTAATCTAGGAAGTTGGTCCCAAAAAACATCCGAAAAGTCTTGAACAATGGAAATCTCGTCCATCCTTATTTTTGAAGCAACCGTAGTATCCAATATATTAATGAGAAACCCTTCATCTACATTCTTCATTAACTATTCAGCCTTGAGCACAGAGATAATAGTCAATCTGCCTTCTTCCTTAACTCCAACAAACGTATGTTGTTCACCATAAGGGGAGAAGAATAATACTTGTCTTCTTCTAAAATTAATAATTGCTTGATGATGGGATAGTAAGTTAATACCCAAGATAATATCATACCCCTTCATGTCTAAGACAATCAAATCGACATAGAAAGTTCGATTGTTTATTTTGATGGCATAAGCCCATTGGATTCCATTGGTAATTAGAAATTCCCCAGTGGGTAGGAGGACGTGATTATTACTTTCTTCCATTTCAGGGAAACAATTTATCCTTGTACTAAATTCCTTTGAAATGAAGGAATGCATAGTACCGGAATCCAATAAAAGATATGCCGCTATATCATTAACGTAAATCGTTTCTGACATATCGAATTGTCATAACATTATTATTTACTACTCATCCTTCAAGGAAGTACATCAATATATATTAACTTAAACTTCAAGGCGTACCTGACACCACAGCAGACTGGTCATCCCCTGCCATTTCATCGATTTGGACATTAGGCGCCTCCTCACCATATAGGGAAAAGACTCTGGTGTCATACCACCAAATCCACCAATACCCGCTGAACAAAACTTTGTGATATGCCCAGGTTCCCCACATTTATAAAACGGACTAGTGCCTACTCTGCATTCTCCAAGATGGTTCTTCTTGTACTTTGGACATTGACTAAATTGTTGGGTCCTCATATTCGGTGGGGTAGTGTTTGTCATATTCATTGGGCGTTTATCCTTCATATGTTGTATTTCATGTTCTGAACCCATTTTTGTCCCTTTGTTTATCATAGGTCCACCCTTTTGTAGTTGGTTAGCAATGTTGTTCCAAAATTTCTGATTTACCTCCCGCTGTTGAACCACCATTAACTCAACATCTTCCACTTCCAATGCTTTAGCAATAATCTTTGAATAAGGAACACCTTGACAACCAGAAATCTTAACTCCTCTTAAAATTTCAACTTTTAGTCCATGGAAAAACTGATGGACCTTGTGCTTATTATTTTCCACAAGATGAGATGCAAACTAAGCGAGTGCTTGAAACTTCCTCACATACTCGGATACAGATCCAGTTTGGCACAACATAACAAATTCTAGTAACCTCTTTGATCAAACAAACTGGCTGAAGTACTTTTCGTAGAGGATTTGCTTAAATTGATCCCAAGATAAAGTTCGTATATCGCGTACCGCCTTAACAGTATCCCACCAAAAGCTTGCATCCTGAGTTAGTAGGTACGCAGCACATGAAACCTTCTTGGTCTCCCAAATTTTTTGTGTACTCAAACATATCCTCTAAAGACCGAATTCACTCTTCAGCACAAACAACATCAGCCATAATTCCATTGAAGCAAGGAGGTTTGAGTCTCTTGAACTTCTCCCAACTAGCTTCTACCAGAGCAACCAATTGTCGCTGATTCCCATTCCCATTTTCCTTTTCAGCGAGACGTTCCACAATTGTTGTCAAGCAATCAAGAACATCATTTCTGACATCTTGTGAAGCGTTATTCTCATATCCAACAGCATTATTCTCATATCTAGCAGCTTTATTCCTATTGTCATTGTTGTCATTGGCATTATTGGCTTGAACATTTCCTCTGGTTCCTCTTGCCATTTTATTATCCTACAATGATATGGTTTTTGTTACAAAAACTATTTCAAAGACTAATTGTTGTAGAGAGTGTACATTAGAAAGCTTGTAGGTTCATTAGGTGTAAAAAGGATTCTTACATTATATTATTTAATGGTTAATGTTCCAAATTAAGTTTTAAACTAATTATTCCAAAAGACACTTAGTTAATTATTTATCACAATATTTTATATAAAGATGTTAATAAAACTAAGCAATTAACATAAATTGTCATACATAATTGTGAACTATAACAGAAAAAATTCAAGCTTAGCACAATAAATATAGCACTTACAGCTGAAGAAGTATGCCACGACCGATCTTATGTTACCCACATTCTACAACCAGCATTAGACCGGTTATGCTCTGATACCATAATTGTAAAATCACATTTCTATTTATAAATTTTTTTGTAATTTTTGAGCATTTTTTAAAAATCACATTCCAAATATACTTTATTAAATCATATTAGAGTACATTAAGCGGAATAAAACATTTAACTATTTACATAATAACATAATGAAATACTTAAAAGTCCATGACAGTATTTATGCATAAAGGAAATAACTTTATTCAATAGAGCCATAACCCCCGAGGTCATTTCGCGCATGGTAACATAAGCTCGCATCACGTCATGTTCCTTCGACATTTACTTCAACCGGCTCACCATTCATACCTACATCACAGGAGGAATAATGAGCCTATTGCCCAGTAAGAAATATAAAATGTAATGAAACCTTAACCTTTATGAAAATTCTACATGCTTTAGTTTCATATACTTGTAAGTTTGGTGACAGTAACCTCTTTAGTCTCCGTACTCACTACTTGGATTTGTTTTTACATGAGAGCAACCTCTTCAGTCTCCGAACCCAGTAAAAACAAATCCACCTACATTTACATTCATTACCGTTTACCGTTTTACAGTTAGGTGAGAGCAACCTCTTCAGTTTCAGAACTCACCACTCGTTGAGTAAGAGCAACCTCTACAGTTTCTGAACTTACTCAAACGAGCTGTTTCTACGTGTGAGCAACCTCTTAAGTTTCCAAACCCACGTAGAAACATCGTTATTATCTTCATTATTAGCTCATGAAATGCATGACATATATTCTATAACGCGTCTGCATGAATTGTCATACAAAGCAGTTCATATATCGTAACAAACAACTATCAAATAATTACTATGCTTTATAACCTTAATATTAAACATGCTTTAATTACAATATCATACATCCATGGAATAAATAATGTACATGCATGTGCATAAAAAAAAAAATTTACAGAGAACAACAATTTCACAGAAGATAACAACTTCATGTGTTGCAATAAAACCTACCTAATATATCCATAAAAATTAACAAATAGAACCATCTGCTCATGAATACCATCCATTAAATAACATCTACAAAGAATAGTGATTTACAAAGAGCAACCCATTCACAAAATCCTACTCCTATGATATAGGTCCTTACGGACAAACCACTTGCAAATATTTCTTACCTCGTTCGTTACTTATCTTTGTTTTCTTCAGCTCCGGCCCTTCACCGTGGCTGAAGTCCCTTACAGAAGTTCTCTCTCTCCTTCTTTCTTCATAGTTTTTCATCTCGAAAAACTTCATCCTATGTCCTTTTTATACACGTTCAGTTTGACCCCTCAAATGTTCTTTGAAGTCAAACTGTTTGGAGAGATTTTGGACGTCACTAGAACACCGAAGGTTATCTTTTAATGTTTCTAGCGATTGAGTATCACTTCCAGATGTTCAAATTTAATGGCAGACGATCAAATGAAATGAAGGACGATCGACCACCATTATGCAGATCGTCCGTCAATTGCTGTCTTAGTTAGCTTCGGCTGATTGTGTCGATTGATCGCCCAAGACGCGATCGACTGCTGGGGTCGACCGTTAGATGCATCCATTGAATATCGCAATTTTTTTTTATTTTCATTAAATCTGTATCTCCTATATGTATATATTAATATATATATATGTTCCAATACTCTATAAAAATGTCAATAATTCATATTTTTACTCCTTTCAATAATTACATGAATTTAAATACCCGAGGTATTACAATACTTCCAATTGATGTAGTATTTTCAACGTCGAAGCTTGTACTAGTAGGAAGTTTATAGAATCAGTTTTAAAAACACAATTGCTCTGATACCAATTATCACGACCCGATTTTCCTTACGTTTTCAAAATGCATTAAATTTAAAAAATGTTCTTTTCCTTTTGTAAATTGTAATCAGAGTTTTTTTCTTAAAAGTCAGACCGTTAAAATTCTTTCTTTGAACTCGTTATGAAAAATCATTATAAGCAATGAAAAACTATAGTTATAAAATCTTTTCCTCAAAGCATAGCGGAAGCGTAAATAACTCAGTTAAGGAATACTAAAAAATTTAGTACATGTCAGTTACAAAACATTTTTCTCATTTATTGTCATTAGCCCACCTAGCCACAAGTCCCGCGCGTGCAAATCCTTTATCAACTACTTCTTTATTTGTTTTCTCGCATACACCTACACCATTAGCAAACTGTGAGCCCGATGCCAAGTAAGAAATGAGATATACAGTATGTATGCCTCTAACTCATTATGTTGGAATGGGTCTACCCCAACCAATCTTTTCTTTACATATTTTATATAACTCGTACATCGAGCGGGAGATTGAGAAATCTATAAAGGATAGGGTGTCTTATTTTGGCCTCTAGCCACCTAGTGTAGACAGTCTCGCAGTCCTGACAAGGGAAAGGTATAGTTCTTTTCTTCTCGTAGCCCATGAGAGGGTATAAATTTCTATCTACCAAGCTAGACCCGGACTTACCCTTCCATCCCCCAACACTCCGTTCTTCTTCTTTAATTCTTTTTCCTCACTCAATGCATATGAGTACCAACCCCAAAGGTGGCACTTCCTACTTGTTTCTATTAATATGATGCATGTCAATGCAATTGCTACCATTACAACTATAAGTCATTCAATCCATTCATCAAGGAAACAATAGCAAAACAGAAAATAATGACGTTATAGATATGCTTGACAATTTAAAGTTAATAATAACAAGATAGGTAGTTGGGTAGTTGAAAGGAAACAATAAAATATAGGCATGCTTGGTGATTTTAAAGAAAGCGATAACAATGTAGACATGCTTGGCTATTGAAAGGAAACGACAACAATATAGACATGTTTAGTAATTCAAGGGAAAAAATTATAACAAAGGCATGCTTGGCAAGTTAAAGGAAATAATAATAATGTAGACATGCTCGATAGTTTAACGAAAAGCGATAACAGTATAAACGTGCATAGTAATTTAAAGGAAACGAAAGGAAACTAAATGATATGCTATTATCCTAAACATGCTCAGAGATTAAAATAATAACGTGCGAACAAGATAGACATAATATGGTAGCATATTAGAAATGTAAACAAGCAATTTAATGGAAAGGCACTGCTAATGGTGTAGAGCCTTCACTGGCCATCGACTTTACTCAATTTCTTACCTCAAAGCTTTATTGCACGTTAGCACTAAATCATTATCCCTTTTCTCTTTCCGATACCTTCACAATTAAAACATTTACTTATTAAAAATCTCAACCTATTCATTGCATTATTTGCCTATCCTTAATTTTCATAAACATTCTATGGACTCATTGACACCTAAAACAAACCCTAACCTATCCCTATCAATTAATCCAATTACTAGAATACACTTATCTAGTTAGTGACTCAAATCTAACCCAGTAGAGCATATCATCGAAGCTTCAACTAAACAAGTTTATTCTAAGCAACATAACACTTCCATGCTTATCAACATCTACCAACAATTAAAGGCCCCCAACCAATTAATAGTTTCTAGCGATTTCAACTGGGAACATTACGCTTCACTAATCATCAACAGAGGCATTAACACATCAAGGAAAAATCAAACATTCCATACTTCACATAGAACAATAAGGACGGTAACTATATCCAAACAATTAGTCTATGATATCCATTACAAAGAGTTTATCGAACCTAAATGCAACAACAGAGCATTTCATACACAAATTCTATCATCCAACAATTTGATTCAGAGCATCAATTTAACATTTTCTACATCCAATAATTTGGCCATAATACTTATCCTTAACATGCTTCAGATTCTCAGTTAACGTAGAAGAATTAAGTTACCTAGGGGAAGTCCAAGCGGAACCAAGAGACCCAAGGACAGAAGCTGGATCCTAAGGCACAACTTATCTCACCAATGGACACCCACTTCACTCACACAGCTCACACAGAACAAACACACACCAGGGTTCCTTCATGCACGGAGAGAGAAGGAAAATGCAGAGAGGGGTTTAGCTTAGACCATTAATAGACAACACCTTGCCCGGGGAGTGGTGGTTGCTCAATGAACGGGATGGGAGGACACCCCATGGACATGGAGGGGAGCTACCAAGGATGGGGGAGGCTTCCCCTTATTGAATAAGTGGGTTTTTATGAAATACACAACAAGGAAACCTATTATTTAAAATCTCTGTATTCGTAGTACTGGGCATTTTTGGACGAGGGAGTGCATCCTTGCCTCATTCGCGTCTGTCCGAAATCCCCAGGACCCAGGCAGATTCGTGTTTTTAGACCAAGGAAGTCATCCTCACCTTCGTCCATATGCATCTGAAACTGTCTAAAAATTAGATAGATTCAAACCTTTGGCGTCCGCGCTCGACTTGGCTCGCCCAAAATCTCGCGTTGAAGGATGAATTGGGATGCGAAGCTTCATCCTGCATCATCCCAAAACGTAGGGACGATGTACAATGCATTTTCGAACGCAACTCCCAGTCCCCGTTGCGTCCGAAAACCCAGATACACATGATATTCGCTGTGTCCAAAATCTCAAGTATACTTTTTCTCATCAAAATTTCATACTTTAAACACTTCATAATATTTACCCCATATATACACGGTATAAAATAACACGTACCGTTATACAACGTAACATACAAATTATTCCAACCATTAATTTCATAGCATACACGGGAAAAATATTATCGACGTATTCCATTCCTCCTTCCTTAAATAAATTTCATCCTCGAAATTTGCTCTACTAAATACCCCTTTGACTTAACAGTATAGTCATTAACTGTTTCATCACGTAAATATCCAAACATCTTCTTATTTTGAACGTATCCTCAGTCTTCTAACGATTTCAATACTCCTGCATCAATTACTTTTGTATTCTAAATGTTTCATGACTTAACAAATGCTAAACTACACTTCCATTTCGTACTTTAGTTTTTCTTGTTGTACATATACTTCATTTCATTCCACTTTTCATTAGCTATATCAATTTTATTTCAAAGTTTCCCATCAATCTACCATTCATTTTGACCCTAGATCCTCGTTCAGACTCGCTTCCTTTTCCGTATTCGTACCCTCTTCTGTTTCTGTTTTTGTTTCTATCTCCGTATCTATTTCTGTTTCCGTATCCATTTTTGTGTCCATATCTGTGTCTGTAACTGTATCTGTTCTCGTAACCGTTTCCGTTTCTGTATCTGTATCTACTCACGTGTCTATTTCCTTATCCATTTTTGTTTAACTTTTTGTATTTGTATCCGTTTCCGTTTTCGTATCCATATCCGTATCTGTATCCATTTTTGTTTTAGTTTCCATTTCCGTATCTATTTTGTATCCGTATCCGTTTTCGTTTCAGTTTCCGTTTCCGTTTCTGTATTTGTTTCTGAATCCGTGCCCATTTCTATTTTCGTTATCGTTTCCATTTTTGTATTCGTATCCATATTCTTATCCATTTCCAGAAATTTGTTTCTGGAAATTCGTTTCCGTTTCTATATTCGTGTCCATATCCATATCCGACTCTGTTTTGTGTCCGTTTCCATGGCCGTATCGGTATCGGTATTCGTCTCTGTTTTCATTTCTGTATCTGTCTCTGTTTCCATCTCTGCTTCCGTGGCCGTATCTGTATCTGTATCTGTTTTCGTCTCTGTTTTCATTTTCGTATCTGTCTCTATTTCCATTTTCGTATCCATATCTATATCCGTATCCGTATCAGTCTCTATTTCCATTTCTGTATCCATATCTGTATCAGTATCCGTATCAGTCTCCATTTTCGTTTCTGTTTCTATACCCGTTTCTGTATTTGTTTCTTCCTCGTCCCGTGTATGTGGCTGAAAACTTTTGACATTACTACTTCGTTTCAATCTCTGATCCTTTACTTCTTCAATGATAGGAACTTTTGACACTATTTTAGAGTAAGTCGTGTCTTGAATTCTCGATACCACTAGTCCTTCGAGAATTTTTGTCCAAGTTATTACAGTCATATCTTGTAGCATATTTACTTGTGTTCTTTTCCATTTATCTTTCACATTTTCATTTTGTGTTCTTTTCCATTTATCTTTCACGTTTTCGTTTTGTATTCTTTTCCATTTATCTTTCACGTTTTCATTTCTACGCGTAATAATTCCCATAAAGTTACGTTTCATTCATCCTACAGCAACCCAAGCAGTTTCGAAAAAGGTCATTATTTATTAACGAGTTCCTAAGTAAACCATACACTATCTTTTTCGGACTAGTCCTATGGACACATTCCAAAACACACCATGGTACACCCTTGAACCTATCATTACAAAATATAGCTTTGTTACATGTCCCTCATCATTTCAAAACACCAAGGGTCCCCCAACATTAGTGTTTCCTCGGAGACGTTTCTGACCTCCGAGCTGAATTCTGTCCAACAAGGGCCTCTTACTTCCCTCAGTGCTCGGCTCTCTTCCCTCCCTTGGTGGTGCCTACATGTCTTTCATGAATTTCTTATTGAAGGCTCTAAATCCTCCCACCAATATTTCAATGAGTTGGAATAGACTCTCCATATATTCCATTAACTGATTGATGGTCTCATTCACGGCTTTTGCTTCTCCCTCCTTGTTATTTCCTCACAAACTATTTATCGAAATAGAATAAGTAATCATATGATAACTAAAGTAGTAAGTAGTATACTTACAATCAATGAAATATTTTCCACGTCGAAGCTTGTGCTAACAAGCAGTTTACGGAATCGGTTTTAAAAATGCAATTACTCTGATACCAATTGTAACAACTAGGATTTCCTTACGTTTTCAAAATGCGTTAAATTTAAAAACTTTTCTTTTCCTTTTGTAAATTGTAATCAGAGTTCTTTTCTAAAAAGTCAGACCATTAAAATTCTATCTTTGAACTCGTTGTGAAAAATCGTTATAAGCAATGAAAAACAATAGTTATAAAATCTTTTCCCCAAAGCATAGCAGAAGCGTAAATAACTCAGTTAAGGAATACTTATCAATTTAATACAGGTTAGTTACAAAACTTTTTTCTCATTTACTGTCTTTAGCCTAGCCAGCCACAAGTCCCACGCGTACAAATCCTTTATCAACTACTTTTTTATTTGTTCTCTCGCATTCACCTACACCATTAACAAACTGTGAGTCCGAGGCCCAGTAAGAAATGAGATATGTAGTATGTATGCCTCTAACTCATTATGTTGAAAAGGGTGCACCCCAACAATTCTTTTCTTTACATATTTTATATAACTCGTACATCAAGCGGGAGATTGAGGAATCTATAAAAGAGAGGGCATCTCATTTCGGCCTCTAGCCACCTAGCGTAGACAGTCTCGCATTCTCGATAAGGGAAAGATATAGTTCTTTACTTCTCGTAGCCCATGAGAGGGTATAAATTTTTGTCTACCAAGCTAGACCCGAACCTACCCTTCCATCCCCCAACTCCTCATTCTCTTCTTTAATTCTTTTTCCTCACTCAATGCATATGAGTACGAACTTCAAAGGTGGCACTTTCTACTTGTTTCTATTAATATGATGCATGTCAATGCAATTGCTAACATTACAACTATAGCCATTCAATCTATTCATCAATGAAAAAAATAGCAAAATAGGAAATAATAATGGTATAGCTATACTTGGCAATTTAAATAAATAATAACAAGATAGGTATGTTTGGCAGTTCAAAGAAAATAATAAAAATATAGGCATGCTTGGTGATTTAAAGAAAGCGACAACAATGTAGACATGCTTAGCTATTGAAAGGAAACGACAAAAATATAAACATGCTTAGTAATTCAAGGGAAACAATTATAACAAAGGCATGCTTGGCAAGTTAAAGGAAATAATAACAATACAGACATGCTCGATAGTTTAAAGGAAAGCAATAAAGTATAAATGTGCTTAGTAATTTAAAGGAAACCAAATGATATGCTAACATCATAAACATGCTCAGAGATTAAAATAATAACGTGTGAACAACATAGGCATAATATGGTAGCATATTAGAAATTACAAGCAATTTAATGAAAAGACACTGCTAATGGTGTAGGGCCTCCACTGGCCAATGACTCTACTTAATTTCTTACCTCGAAGCTTTATTGCACATTAGCACTTAATATTTATCTCTTTTATCTTTCTGATACCTTCACAATTAAAACATTTACTTATTAAAAATCGCAACCTATTCATTGCATTGTTTGCCTATCCTTAATTTAAATAAAAATTGTATGGACTCATTGACACCTAAAACGGAACCTAACCTATCCCCATCAATTAATCCAATTACTAGAATACACTTATCCAGTTAATGACTCAAATCTAACCCAACAGAGGATATCATTAAAGCTTTAACTAAACAAGTTTATTCTACGCAACATAACACTTCCATGCTTATCAATGTCCAACAACAATTAAAGGTCCCCAACCAATTAACAATTTCTAGCAATTTCAACAAGGAACATTACGCTTCACTATGTCACTATAATTATCCTTAATCATCAATAGAGGGATTAACACATCATGGCAAAATCCAACATTCCATGCTTCAGATAGAACAATAAGGACAGTGACTATATCCAAACAATTGGTCTATGATATCCATTACAAAGAGTTTATCGAACCTAAATCCAACAACAGAGCATTTCATTCACAAATTCTATCATCCCACAATTTGATTCAGAGCATCAATTTAACATTTTCTATGTCCAACAATTTAGCCATAATACTTATCCTTAACATGCTTTAGACTATCAATTAACATAGAAGAATTAAGTTACCTAGGGGAAGTCCAAGTTGAACCAGGAGACTTGAGGACAGGAACTAGATCCTAAGGCTCAACTTGTCTCCCCAGTGGACACCCACTTCACTCACACATCTCACACAGAACACACACACACACCAGGGTTCCTTCACGCACGGAGAGAGAAGGAAAATGCAAAGAGGGGTTCAGCTGAGACCATTAATAGACAACACCTTGCTTGGGGAGTGGTGGTTGCTCAACGAACGGGATGGGAGGACACCCCATGGACATGGAGGGGAGCTGCCCAGGCATGGGGGAGGCGTCCCCTGGTCGAATAAGTGGGTTTTTATGGACTACACGACAAGGAAACCTATTGTTTAAAATCTTTGTATTCACAGTACTGGGCGTTTTCGGATGAGGGAGTGTGTCCTTCCGTTGTCCGTGTTCGTCTAAAATCCTCATGATCTAGGCAGATTCGCATTTTCGGACGAAGGAAGTCTTCCTCGCCTTCGTCCGCGTGTGTCTAAAACTATCCAAAAATTGGACAGATTCAAACCTTTAGCGTCCGCGCTCAACCTAGCTCGCCCAATATCCTTTGTTGAAGGATGACTTGACACGCGAAGCTTCTTCTTGCATCGTCCCAAAATGCGGGGATGAAGTGCAATGCATTTTCGGACGTAGCTCCTAATCTGCGTGCGTCCGAAAACCCAAATACACATGATATTCACTGCGTCTGAAATCTCAAGTATACTTTTTCTCATCAAAATTTCATACTTTAAATACTCCATAATATTTACCCCATATATACACGGCATAAAAGAACATGTACCATCATACAACGTAACATACGAATTATTCCAACCTTTAATTTCATAGCATACACTGGAAATATATTATCGGGGTATTACAACGTTTACACTTGCTCTTGAAAGATGAAAAACATGCATGTCTCTATCAAATGGGTGGCAAATCAATACTTTGACAAATTCAAAAGTCAACCCACAAGGACGTTCCTTCCATAATCAAGCAGCTACGAAAGATTTTAATGTGAACATTACACTCAACCTTGCAAGAAGGGTAGGAAATGAATCCCAAAAACTGAATGAAAAGGATGATAATGAACAATACAAGCTTATATGTTCATACAGAGAAGAGTTCCAGTGATCTAATCCTGGTACCTCAATGCTTATTCAGTTAGATAGGATTGATCTTTTGCACAATCCAACATTTAAGAGGATGTACATGTGTTTGGTTACATGTAAGAGGAGGTTATTGGACTACAGTAGACCTCTCATTTACTTGGTGACTATCACTTGAAGATATCGTACCTAGGACAGTTACTCATAGCTGTCGGCATAGACATGAATGATGGAATTTATCTAATTGTTGTAACAATGGTTGAAGTAGAATGCAAGGACTCTTCGGGCTAGTTTTTGAAATTATTGCTTATGGATTTAGACAATCATTCCAGTTGGGGGTGGACAATCATTTCCGATCGACAAAAGGTATAATGGATTCTTTTGTAATGTATGTTTATGTTATGCATTGTACATGAACATTTGTCTTAGCCTGTTCATTTTTGTATAGGTTGGTCTAGTTATTGGTAAGTTTGCAGAGTTAGTGAAGCGTCATTTTTTGCCTCAAACACTGGTATGTCAACTTCAAATTAAAAGTAAGTTGTCGAAGGACACGATGTGGAATGCATCTAGGGCCACAACAGTAGCACACTTTGAGAGAGAGATGTAGAAATTATATCTAGAAAACATGGAAACACACATACATACAAGGAATCAATATGATATTTTGGCCGAAACATGCTTTCAATTCAATCCCAAAATGGAACATAAGCCATAACAACTTGAGTGAGTCCTTCAACGCCTACATCCTACTAGCGCGGGACAAACTGATCGTAACTATGTTCAAGATGATAAGAAATGACATCATGTCGAGAATAGTTTAGAAAAATGAAATGATGGTTTAGTTGACAGACCTTTTGTGTCCTCACATCAAGAAGACGCTTTCCAAACTACAACTTAGAACTTGAAATTGGAGTCTAATTTTTTTAGGAGCTGACCAATTTGAAGTTAGCAACGATAACGAACAATAGGTAATCGATTTGGACAAGCATACTTGTAACTATTACCAGTGAGAGCTTATTGGAATCTCAGGTGTGCATGGAATCCCGTGTATACATTTTATAAGGAGACCAATTGAGGAATTTGCACATGAATACTACCACTAGGAAACATACATGAAGTTATACTCGCACTTTGTCCAACCAGTTTGTGGACAACTCATGTGGTCTGTAACATACCATGATCTAATTATGCCACTGCCAAATAAGAGATGCTAGGAGTGCCTCAAAAACAAAGACTCAGGGATGTTGAAAAGCCACATAGTTGGACAGTCTTAAACAAGAGAAATGTTAACATGACATGTAGCCAGTGTCAGGGTGTGGGCCACAATACTTGCACTTGTCCAAGTGGAGGCCCGAACATGGGAGAGGCAAGTTGTAGTGGCAAGTCTAGAGGAAGAAGTCGCAGAGGCGGGAGAGGAATCTTGTAGGACACATTTATGGGTTTCACAATTGTTGGAAAGTAGATGAGCACATTTTTAAGTTTACATTTTGAATTGTTATTTTAATAAGGGTAATTTTATTGGCAATGTGTTTCAATTGTTATGTAAGAATTTGTCACGCAAGGATCACATATATGAGAGGTCGCTACAAAAGACAAGTTTTAATTGACATGTTGGTTCTGACTATGTTGTAATGCATATTTTCTTCATTTTAACTTGTTGTAATGAACATGTTAGCCTTTTTTATAGATGCATACCATATTCCTCTCGCTTTCTTTCTTTGAATGTTTAAGTACAGATTATATATTCTCTTTTCCTCGCTCATCTCTCTCTCTCTAAATGAACGCAGAATAATCATGCAGCTTTTGAGACAAAAAAGAAACTTGCATAGGGAATGAGAACATCGATACTAATCCACCATTTAAATATGAACTTCATAATGCAATTAACTAATATACCTGCACATCAACCACCTATGCCAGTGGCTTCCTGCGAGATTTCCTTTGTAAATCGATGATATCAAATGTGCAAGTTTGATCCATGTATATGCCAGAACCTTTGCATGCAAGAGAGACCCATCTAGTACATTTGCATGAAGGTGGAAGCTAGTCTCCCTACAATTTTGGAGCAGCCCTAAACCTATATTGGTACACTGAAATATGTCATGCGAGCTGAAATGGAAACGAAAAAATCACCACATAAGTGGAAAGCAACATGAATCTACATAGGTGAAAAGATATACCTCTCTTTATCTATTGGTGCCATAACAATTGCAATTGCATTTAGTAGTAAGACTTGATATGGGTAGTGAGTGTGCAGGTCAATAGATAATAAAAAACACAATTATGATGGGTGTGTTTGAAAAGTAAACTATGTATTAGAACTGTTCAAACATGAAGTACAACAAAATCAAGAAGTTTACTTATGCGAATCCACTCTAGCATTAAAAGTGATATTTCCATTTGACAGGTGAAGTGTTCTTCTTCATTCAACGTATTACACTACATACAAATAACGCAAGGATGAGTAATAAAATAAAATCTTCTAAACCACTTAATTTAACATAACGTAATTTTCACCGTGTTTTCTATCAGTTTTTGCTTTGGGATGATGAGAGTAATAATGTGGTACCTATCATCTCTTTGAAAATGAAAACAGAAAGCAAAATATCCAAAGCATAAAATCTAAAACAGATAATGTTAGAAAATGAAATAGTTTCTTACCATAACCCCTGCAAGAATACTACATGTCTCTAGGTTTTTATTTATATTTTCACAAACCAGTCTGAAAAAAGTATCCTTCAAGTCTAATGGCTATAATGAACAATTTCAAACCATCAAACTAAGAAGGCATGAATAATGGCAAACACGTAGATAACCAAATTGAAGACCTACTACATGCAAAGTTTGAAGTTGAGGTTGTATTCCACTCGAAATACCTGTCGATGTAGAAACGAGAGTCACTATCTGTTGCACCTTGGTAAATACTATAACGACTCAAAATTTAAAAACCCTTTTTCTTTTCTTTATCGTGTGAAATTTAGCCAAATTAAAATTTTTCTTTAATTTATTTAAAGCATGTGAGGGGAAAGTAAATCAGAGTAAATAAACGTAGACTAGTAGAAATCTAATAATACGATTTTACATTTTAAACTAAAGTCCATCGTGTTAACAAAAAAATTACCGTATTTCAAAATACAACCTTAACTATTCAAAATTCATATTTTTCTTCCAGTGAGCCATAACCTCTCAGGTCAAATTCCCTGTATAACCCAAGTGCTCAACAGGCAATGCCTCCTCCTCCACATCGAGAACACTGATATCCTGACAATCACCTACACTACAAGCAAATTATGTGCCTAACGCTCAGTAAGAAGTAAGATGCAGTATGATGTGTCTTATTATATTAGAAAGGAATCCATCTAATTTGTCTTTTACTCATGGTTTCATATACATTAAACTCATACATTGAGCTGAGACATTGAGAATATTTCTCACAAAAAGAATAGTTTTTGGCCGAAAACTAAACCTTGGCAAACAGGCTCGCACATCCCAATGAGGAAAGGGTTAAATCTTGAGTCTATCGGTTAGAATCAGAACTACCTCCCCAACCCCCAATTGCCATTACATTCATTTAGTTTGATTTTTCTTGTGCAATGCATGTGAATACCAACCACATGGTATCCTTATTTGTTTCTAACCATGATCCATGTTCATGCAATGAAATATAAATAACAGTAGTACAATGTATATCATATCAGACAAGTCTATAACATGAAATAAAGCAAGTCAATATCAATAGCATGTAATAATCATAGGAAAATGGACAGAATACCACAACAATATATCGATGTCACATAACAGGTAAGGAAACACATTCAATTAGTCAGAGAAAATTTTAACATAGCAATAATTAACAGAGAGATAACATGGAAGAGCATCGGATATAGCTTGAAGCAAACAGAGCAATATAATATGAAGCAAATTTCCACATAGTGATAGTTTAAATGCCAGAAACTTAAACTAAGTAGAGCAATTTATAAGTTATTCAACAAAGCCATTTCAAACATATCCAAATAGAAAACTAAGAACCTATTTATTTCATTAATAGGGTGATAGTTAATAATAGCTAACAAAATACGCAATTAATGTTCGGTCATTATAATATGAATTAAAGATCGATAAAGTAACACTTTGAATACAGAGAGCTCAACATCGACAGAGGCATTAACAAAACAAACTTAAGATTATGGAACATCAAACGATACTAAGCCACAGATTGAATTCAAAGCAACAGAGCGGTTATTAACAACAGAGAACCAAACATGCGTTTAACTGAGATCTCAACTAACAACTAATAACTTTAAGTTAACCAAAGAGCAATATCAACAAACTTTCAAATTATGCATTAATTAACAAGGAACTCACAGATTAAGCATAAATAACAAGGGCTAAACCAGGTGGAAGTAACATTCAATCATTCATAGAATATTAATAAAATAGACTTTGCTTTGTGGTGTAGGCCCTCTCTGGCCACAACACTCTCACTTCTTACCTTACACTAACAATTCCAACTACATGTCTCTTCACTCTAACAGCAACAGGTCACTGCCACACAATTCCACTCAAACTCTCTAAAAATGCTCCTCCTCATTTTTTCTCTCTTCTCTCTAGCACTTTTTCTCTCTTTCGCTGCTCTCTGCCTTCTCTTTCTTTCTTCTCTCTTTCTGTCTTTCTTTACAGATTGCTTCCTTTGTATAGCAGAAGAGAAAGCTTCCTTGAGAAGCTTCTCGAGGATGGATGTTTCTTTTGGGAATATTTTTTGGGAGCGAACGACATCCCAGTCAACTATACATGTCAACCGAAGTAACGCAAAAATCAATTTCCTGCAAAATCATGTGGCATCGGTCGACATACCCAGTCGACCAGATATCACCAGTCGACATGCATAGTTGACTGGTCCTAAACAATTCAAGCTCCCATCATGTCATCCGCTGTATCGTCCGGTCCAATGCCTCTTTCGCAATATCAATCGGTCCCACACATTCCCTTTATTCTATTTTTTCGGCAAAAGCTGGTATCTTAATTTAACACTCCCTTTTTAATTAACAACTTTAATCTTCACTCTTTCAACATTTCTATATCTTAATTAATCTAATACTATTTCTTCACCCATTTCCATAAAATTCTTTATATTACATTAATCGAGGAATTTATCGGGGTATTACAAATACAGCGGGAAGAGAAGGTTAGCATGTGATAGAAAGAGTTCTACATATTTGTGACACGTTATTACATCTCATAAAAATAAACTAAAGAAAATAATTAAATCATATATGGACTTTGCATATAAACTAAAAAAATTACAAGCATTATGAGGGTTCGGCTACTGGAGAGAATGTTGTAGGGGCTGCTAGAGAGGATGTTAAAGAGGATGCTAGAAGCGCTGGTTGATCATGTGCATGCCTCATCATTCACTCCTCAAGTCTTTGTAATCGGTCCTCCATTCTTCGCAGGCGTTCCTCCACTCGCTCCATCATTCTTTATAAGCGCTCCTCCATTATTTGTGCTCACTCCTCCATTGGCTCCTCCATTCTTTGTAGGCACTCTTCCATTCTTTGTGCTCACTCTTCTACTCGCTCCTCCATTCATTGTAGGCACTTCTCTTGTTGCTCCCTCATTGGTTCTATTCGACTCTCCAAATAGCCAATGATCCTATTGAACATCTTTTCAGCCATCGACGTAAATTGATATGACTAAGAAGGGGGCAGAGATATAGGCTATGGAGTATCATCCTCCATGGACTACAGAGGAGATGATGCACAATGTTTGGCTGAGGTGGATGGTAGTTGTCTGGCTGAGGAGACTAGAGGTTGGGCAACCTTGGATTGAGTCTTAGAGGTAGATTTGGATGGAGACTTGGATACTCATTCTCCTTTGACTTTGTCAATCCCCATACGACCCACTTTTAATTTATTATAGATGTTGTCAGGCTTCTCTTGGATTCTTGACTCATCATCAGATATTGGTACCATGTTATGCTCAACAATCTTCTAGCCGGTAGACAATTGGCTAGGTTATTGAGAACGTCGTACATGTGACTCAAAATCACATACCTAATGTTCACCCTCTTTTAGTTGAACATCTTCTCCAGCATATAAAAATCTATGCAGCTAACATGGTTGCGATGCCCATCCTGTGGTAAAATAGTGTGTGTCATGATGTTTTGGACCACTTGGGCTTTACCATTCAAGTCTTTGGACTTTGGCTTCTTGAACACTTCAATCTCAAGATTGCAGTGCAAATGTCGAAGCACTGCCAAACCTTTGCCTCATCTAATGAAATATGGATTCCTAGATACATGGTAATATTGCTTGTTTGGTCCCTCCATTGAACATCCAAGCAGCAGGTTAATATTATTAGGAGTCAACCTCAACTCCCGTCTAAACATATAAGTCCAAACCTCTAATGGTTGGGTGGATAGTTCCAAATTGGCATAAATTATCTTGACAATCTGCTCATAATAACTTTCACCCAATCTATATAAACTCGTTAATCTAGCACTGTAATATCTTGAATTTTAGTTATGTTAAGCACAAGACTTATGTGATGATTTTGGAGATGATAGGAGTTTAGTTAGACAAGTAGAGATATTAGTCAAGAGAAATGCATTTGGAATAAGTAAATTATGATACTCCGATATGTTCATAATTAGTTTAAGGAAAGGATTAAGGTTATTATATAATGGATGATGACTCTTGGATTTAGAAAAGATAATATTAGGACTGAGTTAGTGTTTGGCAGTCAATGGATTAGTAAGAGAAAATGCACTTGGATATAATGAGATTGAAGTTATAAGGTTTATTATAAATTGGAGTGTATTGGATTTAATAAAAGAATAAGGTGGAAGAGAAGTTATAGAATATATACTTTAAGTGGGATAGATTATGGATAGTTGGATAATTCTAGTATTGACCAAAGAGAAAATATATTTGAACATAATTGGACGTATTGGGTTGTTGTAAGGATACTGTAAGAATGGAAGTTTGGATATAATTGGGTATGGAAATTTGGAGATTGATGACGTAAATGTTTATATATATATAGTTTTGGTGCATAAGGATTTGGAAAAGTTGAAGTTCTATGGAGGATATTACAATTACAGTTATAACCTTAGATTATGATTTCAATATAAAAATATATATTAATATATATCAATACAGGTAGGTTGACGTATGTATGAATTGTCACGTTATTTAACGTGTGCATTTACATAGTCTGGAGAACTATGCGAAAGTCGACATTTGATGACAGCGATTGATCTCGGCGGTCGATTGACGAGCGTCGATCGATCGACAGAAAATCAGAAGAATGAAATATGTGAACGTTTCGCTGAGGAGCGGTCGGTCGTCCTTCATTAAATTCGATCAGCAGCAAATCTTAAACGTCGTCTAAAGATGTAAACTGTCACTGGATCTGAATGGTCTTCAACGTCGATGCTTTACTGATGCATGAAACATTATTGTGGTCACCTCTTCATCTTCAGAAGGTTGCTGGAAGGACGGTGGTGTGTGGCCGTTGAGGATGGGCATCTGTTGATGATAATCAACGTATGGAGATGAAAGGTTTGATTGGTCTGAACGCCTGGATGGTTTAATACGTGGCCTATGACCTTTTGTCTCCAATGGGACACTGAGGAGACATTGTTGGTAGTCTATAAATAGAGGGGGAAGAGAGCAAAGTTGGGGGAAGGAAAACCTGCGTGGAAGCTCTGCCAAAATGGTTTGAGAGAGAGTGAGACAATGAAATCGTGAGGTTCTAGAATTGTGAGAATAGAGAGAGAGAGAGAGAGAGGAGAGAGAGAGAGTCTGAAACTGTGAGTTACGTGAGGAAATGAAGTTGCATGGCTAAGAAGGTGAGATGACAGTGAGGGTATGAGGGAAGGTTTGAGGTGGGTTGTGATGCACTTCTCTGGTTTAAAAAGAAGTAAAAATCGTGTGTAAGAGTTCTGAAGGATTTATGGTTTTGGAGTTTTGAAAGAGCATAGAGAGAAAAGTAGATGAGTTGCATAGTTTTGTTCTGTTCAGAAAGGGATACTACGGCTGTAATGGAATTATTTGTGAAGAAAAGTAGAGTTAAGTCTCTAAATTGTTATGGTGCTTCGAGTATTGAAGAGAACGAGATTTTAAAAGCTATCATGGTAAAGCTAAGGACTCCAGGTAAGGAATAATGCTTGTGTTTTGTCCGAAATGACCTACATCGTAGGAGTAGGGTTTTTGTGTAAATTGATATCTTAGTTTTTATTGATGGTTATCTGGTTAGGTTATATTCCTACATTAGATTACTAACAGTTATGATGAAAATGGTTTTCTAAGATGATGGTCTATGATATAGAAAAGTCAGATTATATATATAATATAGTTAATTAATGTAGGACCTCAATTCATATTCAAGTGGTGGATACCATTGGATAGTGTTTATACTGTTTAAGACTAAGTTAGAAATAATATGTCAAGGATAGAAGATTAGAAGTAGAACGTTATAGCGTAATAGGAAAGTTCTTAATGTTAATGTTATAGTTGAAGCATAGTATTGTTTGTTAATAGTATTATTTACAATATATGAACTGTTGTGTGTGACATTCATATAGATATGTTAATAGAATGTACGTCATGCATTAACGGTGCTTCTATGTGGGTTCAGAGACTGAAGAGGCTGCTCACACGTAGAAACAACTCGTTTGAGTAAGTTCAGAAACTGAAGAGGTTGCTCTTGCTCAATGAGTGGTGAGTTCGGAAACTGAAGAGGTTGCTCTCACTTAAACGGTAGCAGCTCATATGAGTAAGTTCAAAGACTGAGAAGGTTGCTCTTACTCAACGAGTGGTGAGTTCGGAGACTGAAGAGGTTGCTCTCACCCAAACGGTAATGAATGTAAATGTAGGTGAATCCATTTTTACTGAGTTCGGAGACTGAAGAGGTTGCTCTCATGTAAAAACTAATCAAAGTGGTGAGTTCGAAAACTGAAGACGTTGCTCTCACCTATCTTACGGATATATGAAACTAAAGCATGTAGAGTTGTCATAGAGATTACAGTTGCATTTCATGATTATAGTCCTTACTGGGCAATAGGCTCATTGTTCTTCCTGTGATGTAGGTATGTAAGAGATCAAGGATAACAGCAGTTGATGAGGCATTTGTGCATTGCGGGCTTGGTGGTTGGTTAGGCTAAAAGGTTTAAAGAAGAAATGTAATGTTTGAAAAGAATGACTTTGTTATGGTGTTTTGTTACATTAAGTAGATTTTCAAATGATATTAAACTCTTTAAGTTTTAAGGTTTTATAGTACGAAATGTTTTAAGTGATAAATGATTTAACAAAAAGGAATTTATTTATGCAATTCTTATTTAAGTTAGTTTTCAAATGAAAAGTCTTCCGCTGTGATTTTAAAAGAAAACGTTTTCAAAAATCATAAGTTTTAAATTGAAAGAATAAATGGGATGTTACAAGCACTCTCAACAAAGTCTTCTATTCTTATATCATACAATGAATCAAAATCTACTCTTCTTGATACAATAATCAAACGATGTTTAATATCCTTTTTGTACCTATCATTCGTTGATGCAATTCTAAAGACCGGTGAGTGAAAACAATCTGATATAGGTTAGAAATGGACTAATTGAGATATTGGTCATGCTTGAAATTGAAGTTGAGGTTGTGATTCACCTCAGGTTATACTTTACCCTTAGGTTGTGCATTGCGCTGAAATTGAGTGCAAATGAACTTAGTTGTATTTCATCTACAGGACAGGTCCAATTTAGATTCAGATTTAGGTTGAGGTTGAGGTTGAGGTTCAGACTTAGAAGGAGCAGCTTTACACTTGAGAGTGAATTTCGTAGTCTTGGTAGAATCCATTGGATTGGATGAGACAATGAGGGTTAGGGTTAAGGTTCTGAGTTTATTGGGGAAATCGCTATGAGAGTATTGTGCTCTATCTGAAGCGGATTGTGTATTTATATACTAAGGCAATGAAAGGTAAGGACATACTTTATGCTGTGGAAACTACTCTTTTCGCTGTGAAAAGTATTCATTCCGCTGCATAAGTATTCATTCCACTCTAACTAGAAACGCCATGGATTAGGACTTGCTTTTTGCAATGGAAGACAAGTTCTTCGATTATAACTACTTCATATATGGATCCACTGTAGAAAGAAAATCCATCTGTGGAAGAAATTGAAATTCTTAATGGAAAACGTGATAACGATGTTTGCGTTGTTCATTTCCTATAGTTCAATATTTTATTTGTTAGCAAAAATTATTTAATAGTTGTCTTGTCACTGATCTCATAGTTCAGTGGTTGTTTTGTTAATTTTCTAATATTATACTAGTTTTAAATTGAGCAATGTTGTAATAATGTGTAAAATTATGCAAAATATTTATGAAAAACATTGAATAAATAATTTTTCTGCATTTAATTTACAAAAATAATAACTCTATTTCTTGAGTTAACACTAATCAAAAGTCTCTTCAGGTCAAATGAAGCTTCTCTTTACTTGCATAATATGAAAATATCACGTGATATTTACAATTATATGCCTAACAATAATCCAAGCCGTAAGTCGTGTTGAATCAATCTATCTAATATTTCCATCTTGGCCCATCTCCGAGTCATGATACATAATACATTGACCTTTCACGGATGAGTGAGTCAAATTGAGGTGGTTTTTTGGTAAACAGAGATACAAAGTACGTAATTAGCTCTTAATTACCAGCGACTTCGTCGCTTGTCGGTAGCATGCATACACTACATTGAAATAGTACATTAAAATGAAATACACATGAACATTTTCTCTTTGTTTTTTCCTCTGAGATATCGTGTCCCAAAAGAATTGCTTCATAAGAATACTTAAAAGGGAGTGGAACCTAACTTGCCAGGTGGATATTCCATGGTTTTTTGTGTCACATTCCAAGTAGTATTTATGAGGAACAAGTTTCCTAATTTTGGTCAAATAATTCACTAAAAATGAACAATTTTCAGCACATTTATCCACCTTAAATTCATGGGCTATTTGATTATCCGTAAAAAAGAAGGCCTAAGACGTTCTTTTTTTCATGGTACATGCATTTAAGCGACTTTCAATGACTATCGAGAAATTGTGGGCATAAAACCAAAACAGCATTGAGGAAATAACCAGGTTTGAGATAGAACATTGGAAAGGCGAGCGAGGGAGAGAGAAAGAGGGAGTTGACGTTAGATTGACAAGTAATAGACGGAAGTAATAGACGGAGAACGGTCAAGCTTTTATTTGATTTTATAAAATAAATTTTCAGACAAATAATTTAATCTGTGAACAACAGTTGAACGGTCCTAGGTTAATGCTAGTCAGTTACCAAAATTGAAATTCCAACAGGGAACACTAATTAAAACATAAATGGAGAAATATAAATAATAAAATCATACATTTGGCATAATTAATTATACAATTAGATATTATTAGGAATACTGTCTTTATTTCAATTTGAGTCAGCCATGACCCATGTTTATTATTTAGGATATGTTGGATACTTTGTCTATATTTGTTTAACTTGTAAAATTTATTTTATCTTAATTTTTTCTAATAGTAAATTCGATGTTTAATTTTGAGTTATTTCTGTTTTTGCAAGTGTTCAATATTTTAACAGGTACAATAATACAAGTACAGTCATCCAACAAAAATATTTCTGTCTTAAAAGTCTACTAGTTACTAAAAATGAAGGAAAGCATTAATATAAGTTTACGTACTCAAGGCAAGAACATCAATCTCTAAACTTGTCATGCTTTCTCCAAATCATTCTGTGTAATTTCCTAGAATTAAATTTTGACCGGAATGGACAAACAACAAGCTTGATGAGACTTAACTAGACTCACAAAAAATTTGCATGGTTAATTTTTGACAAACAACCACATTGATAAGTAGTCGTCGTAAAGAAAATCGCTTTTCTCATTTCTTTTTAGTAGGGGTTTGACTGTTCACCAGTTTTTGGGGTCTATGATTAATCATCAGTAAAAGAGATGAGTAGCCCAAAGAAGAATCAAAGTAAAGGTTTTTTTGTCATCATGAATTTTGACGTCTTGATGTTTGCAATGCCCCCCGCACCCATTTGTCAATGGGCAAGTGTTTTTCTCTCTCAATTTGTTGATTTGCAAATTTCAGCGTTCAAATTTTTGTACTTCCAAGATTATTTCTGTTGTTCCATATCACTACGTGTTTGTATTTGAACTTCCAGCTTTAAAAGCTTAATAGCTCAAATTATTCAAAGATCAAATATAATTGAAATTTAAGATGGACGTCTGATCACCCATTTCAGATTTTATTTGGAGATAAAGAACCTGAGTGAGTAATTTAACTATTATAACTGCAGCAAATATGTAAGTAATTTTTTAATAAAAAATTTAAATGTAATTCATCACCCCATTTTGGGATTCGGTTACAAATGTCAAGGGGTGTCTCTTTCTCCTTATTTACACCAGCGGGTATTACATAACCATATCATTATGTCCCTCATTCTCATAGAAGATATTTTGTCTCTCTCTTCAAACCAATTTTCTTTCAGCAAAGATAAAAGTTAGACTTTGGGAGGAGTATATGAGGAGTCTATTCCGCTCTCAAGTTGGGAATACAATAGGCCACATTTAAAGGTTTGTGGTAAGACAAATAAATCATTCTCTTTAAATACTAACATTATTTAAGTTAGGAATTTATGATTGAAAATTTGATTAGTAGATTAAAGACTAGACGATCTAGAATTTGTATCAATGTACGTATACATTGATAGGTCCAACAGATTAGCTAGAAATTTGAACCGATTATATTCTTATTTGCTTGAGCATTAATTGACTATTGGTAGGCCAATTAAGGTAGGGGTTTATTTTATGTCCAGTATTGTATTGTTTTCTGAAACTTATTTTGAGATGTGTTCTCATATAAAAGTGACATGATCATTTGGATGAGTCATCTGTTTTTCATATTATCTATTATGTTTTCACTAGACATTTAAAAAAAAGCATACAGATTTAATTTCATTGATCAGCTTGATTGTGTGAATCAATTTATATCGACCCATGTAAGAGTCATGTTTTCATTTACGCACATTCAACCATTGGAGGATGTGTTTGTTTGTTATTGTTAACTAAATTAATGAAACAGTTGTGTGTGTCTTGTCCCTAGGCGCAAAACTATAAACCTGATTAGGGTCATTTGTAGCTAGTGTGATCGCTATGTATAGCCATTATTGTTACTGTTGATGGCATGGTATGTTTGGAGTCTGTGAGTGACTCAATTTTCACTTAAATGTATAGTAGTAAATTATTTTATGTTACGTATCACATTATAGTAGGTTGTTTAAAGGACTTATATAATTTGTTTTATTTCATTGTGTATAACATATTTTAACTTAACATGCTCACATATCCTTTTTATTATGTTGTTGAATATAATGTTTATCCTTACTAAGTTAGCCGACTCACCTCATATGACCACCTCCCTCCTTAATTTTAGGATGTAGTTTAAAAGATTACCCGTTGCCGGAGCAAGTGTGAGCTTGATGATTTATTTCTTCTTTGTAGTTGATGCTATTTAGAGGGGATTTTATTTGTGAGGTTAAAGATTGATTTGAGTTATTTATTTTCCTTTCTAATTCTAGTGCATATTCACTTTATGGACTTATATTACTACTTTATATGATGTCAGTATTGAACCTATGTGTTAACCTAGTTAGGTTGGTTATTTATTATTCATTATCTCATTTAAATCTTCCACTGCTTGTTAAGTAAATAAGTTAAAGGGTTGGGCGACTCGGTCCATTTTTTGGGTAGGTCGTTCCTCATTCTGTCTTGGGTGTCACAAAATTTTTTGTATCAAAATCAGGTTGACGTCTTGAAAAGTGACATTAATAAAATAGTTATTGTAGTGATGTATAAGAGATGAAATTAATGTGCTTAAAGACAAAGTACTAAAACCAATTTGAGTTAGGCTACTAGGATGACATCTTGAGGTTGTTCGTTGGTGGATGATGATATTTCCCATTTCGGACATGAGTACTTTGGAATGGTTGGAAATTTACAAGTGATAGGAAGTACAATTCATAAAATCATTAGAAGAAATCTTTCTAGAAGTACGGATCTATGAACTATTCTAGGTTATGTGCAGACCTGTGAAGTTTGGCTTAAGCAAAACCATCTTTGGAGGTAGTTCAAAGTCTCAACTCCCTTCAAAAATCTAAAAGTTGCCTTGTCCTGTTTGGAGTTCATTAGTTTGAGTTAGAACCTCACATTTGTAGACTTTGGTTCAAAAATTGTTGGTAGAGACTTATGATTTAGTCTTGTATTGTGTGATTCGGTGTTAGTGTAAGTTTCTGTATAGGTAGTTGAAAATATTTGCATCAAGGACTGGAGTAATTCATGAGGAAGGATGACTTCAATAGATGTTTCTCTGATCATTGTTGTTTTAAAACTGCATAAGATGAAATTGTAAAGAATTTATAAGCCAATGTCAAGTAGGTAAAGCATAGGATTGGCTCTGTTACATTTTCTTTTGAAATAAAAATGAAATTTTTTTAAGAGTTGATTGATTTTTTGAAAGAATGAAATTGATAGACTTTGAGGAAAAGTTTGGTGTGTATGTGAGGTGTAGATATACCATGATTGGTAGTGATTATGATTTTGTTTATGAACAGTTCTCAATTTCTGAGAGAACACACCAAATTGTGGAATTGACGTATGATACTAATCAGATTAGTCACGATTGATACACCTGTAAGTTTGGAAAGTATTTGAAGTTTTAAAGTAATTTTAGCCAAACAAGTCCAGGTATACTTCTGAAATCTAGTTATTTTCTATAATATTTAAGGCCAATCTTAGTAAGTGTTGAGTAAGTATGATAAATTTTTGGACAAGGAACAATCTAGTCTATAGATGATGATTACGATGAGGTAAAAAGACTTTGGAGTATGTATAAGTGATTGAATGTTTTAATGCCTACAATTGGATTAGACAAGAGATTCTTTTATTCCATGCAAAGGCAACTATCTTGAGGATTGTGGTGTGACAATTTTGACCTTCTCTTGTCTTTGAATGAGTTCAGAGTTGACATGGGATGTTTTGCATTTAGTACATTATGTTGCAATAAGATTATTGAACTTAAATGGACAATGAGCTTGTGGTTTTGTTTATGGTTTAGTTATATGTAATCATGGATTTTGATTAATTGAGTAAGTTTAAAACCAAATTTAACTATTGTTCGAAAATTGCAACTCTTCAATTGTGAGTGAGCAAGGTGTTTCACAGGATATTCTCCCATTTATAGTTTATGAGTACAGTGATAGAGACTAGAGCATTATAGAGTATGTTTGCTATTAACGGTGACTATAAGTTAGTCAGCAGGATGTAGTTTCGTCAGCAGAGACTGACAGACATTTTTCTTGCAGATCTATAAGGGTTAGCACTCAACCGTGAGTTTGAGTTATGTGCTAATTGTGTCCTAGGACTGCTCTAGCTTCTATTGCTTTGTACAAGATAGTTTAGGCAAATTGATGCCCCTTGATTGCAGTAGAATAATTAGTTAAGTGGTGACTTATACTGACAATATGTTACTATGAGGGGTATTAGTTTTGACACTTGTTTGAGAACTGAATGGTTTGTTTCTGATGTTGCATTATGTAACGCCAAGTAGTGTAAATTCTTTTTTTTTTTGCCATTTTTTTAAAATCCATATAAATCGTGCATTTTAGATAATATAGCAGAAGTCTTAAAAGAAATCTCATTTAAAATCCGAACATAGTAAAACCCAATATAAAATTAACATAAATATTTGTAAAACATTTTGACTAAATCTCCGAACAATTAAAGCATAAACATGTTTCATAAAATCTTATTAAAAATTCTCAAAATAATATTTCCTTTTCAATCTTCACCCAAGGGTCAAATTTGCTCTAACAACACTATAGCCTCGCCCATAAGAGTACTACTTCAACTATAACTATCATTCATTCACATCAATAGGTATCTCAGTAAAATCATCATCACTTACATCACAAAGTTTATCTATGAATTTAATGCTCAGTAAAAGATACATATATAACATGAATATGAGATGCAGCTTATAAAACATGTTTTTTCAATCATCGTTCTTTTTTTTCTTTCACTTAATAGTCTAGTCATTGAGGGTAATTCATTATAGGGGAGAGAGTGACATCATTAGGTCCACCTCATGCGGGATAACCAACTCAAACTTGGCCTACAACCATTATTTTCGTTTAATACATAATACATAATAAGCATATCATCGATCAACGTCTCAAACATAAATAGTAAATAATAAGTAGTAAGCATATCTTCGATGAACATCTCAAATATAAATAGAAGACAACAAGCAGTAAGCATATCGTCAATCAACAGCCAATAGACATCATAAGCAAAACAACATCATAACAACACATTACCCAACACTTTGTGATGTAGGCCAAAAGGTCAAATGCATAACATCACTTACTAGAATTCTTAGTGAAGTTTGTTAAATCATAATATCCAACCTTTGCTTCAATATGTTTATTTTCTTTCAGGGAGCTTGAGAGAAAATCCCCCAGACTTCAGAACTCATGGGTGATTAGGGTTTTACCCCAATCTTCGTATTTATAAATCGTCAGTATGAAAATCTCACAAAAGAAAAATCTCTTGGAAAATGCATCTAAATTATCGTTTCCTTTTCAATAGTTCGAGAATCTAATCACAGTTCCCAAAATCTGCAAATAAATACATTTTGAATATGTCTCGTATAGTTGCAGTGGATGTGCGAGCTTCCCTTGATAGTATCCACTCACCTTATCCTACCATAATAATCTATTATGTTCACATTTTATACTTACTTCCATAGACACCAACTCTTCCACAGACACCAATGCTTCTACAGACACCTTATCCTGTGGATCCCTTCTAAACTATCCTCTAATCGCTATTCACCACGAATACATCTCCTTTCATGGATATATCTCCTATGGAAACCAAAATTTCCACAAACACCTTATCCCGTGAATCCTTATTAAATTATTCATTAATCGTTATTTGCCACATACACATTCTTTCATGGATACCTCTCTCCCACAGACACTAACATTTTCATAGACACCAACTTTTCTGCTAACACCTTATCCCATGGATCCCTCTTAAACTATCGACAAATCGCTATCTATCACATACACATCCTTTCACGGATACCTCTCTCCCACAGACACCAACACTTCCATGAACACAAACGTTTCTGTAGACATCTCACTTCTGCAGATATATCCTTACCTCGTCTGCCATTCACTATCATCCACGTATACATTTGCTTTTGCGGACACCTCACTTCTGCAGAAACGAATGCTTCTGCAGGTACCAAATTTTCTAAGAACACCTCACTTCCATAGATATATGCTTACCTTGTCAACCATTATCCGTCACATATACATTTCCTTCGTAGACACAAATACTTCCACAGATATATTTCATTCTGCAAGCGCCCATCTACCAACACTCAAAACATTATTTTTTCCAACTTCTTTCCACATCCAGCTTTCATAATTCTATAACCTACTTAATAAATCTCAAATTTTATTAAAATTTAACTTTTCTATGGAAATTATTCTTTTCAATTTCTTTCCACACTAAACTTTTCCAATTCTGTAATTTGCTGAACAAATCTCATAATTTTATTAAAGTATAATTCTTCACTATACAATCTACAAATTCTCAATTGTGGAACTAGTCATTCCATTTAAATTTTGAAATGTCATATAACATATAAAATTATTCATGTCAGATGTTACATTCCTCCATAATTAATTAAATTTTTACACCAAAATTTGTATCACAACATAGTTTTGGATATCTCTCTTCCATATATTGCTACCTTTCCCGTGTCGCGTCCTATGTATGATTTTGCCATAACACTTTTGCCAACATGATTTCCTTATGCCGAAGTTCCTTGATCTTAAAATTCAAAATTTAAATTGGTTTTTCCTCGTAATTCAATGTTGGTTGGACTATGATATCCTCTTGCATCACCATTTGAGAGGGGTCATGAACGTATTTCCTTAGCATCAACATGTGAAAGTTGTTGTGAACTCCTTCCTTTAAAGGTAGCAAATGAAACTTATAAGCCACTTTTCCTATTTTCTCTACAATAGAGAAAACTTCAATAAACTTCAAACTAAGTTTTAACCTTTTTTCGAGTCTCACGATTCCTTTGCATGGCCAAACCTACCATATCTTTCTCCTCTTATGCTTTCAACATGTTAAAAGCATACTCTTATATACTTATTTTTGTTACATATATCACTTTTTCTTCTAACATGGCTAAGGGCTAAGCCTTACCAGTATTTTATTTACTAGTGGGTTATAATATTTGACAACAAACAAGTTGTTGAAAGAATTTTGATCTTTCTTCTTCCTTATAGCTCTAAAAAACAATCTCTTCTTTCTTATATATAACCTTGATATCATAATCCTAAATCAAACCTTATTGTTACCAAAATTTGATGCTCTTTCTCATGAGGCTAGTTAAAGGCAACGCAATCTTTCTCGTGACTCTACATAAGTTGAGTACTCATTTATTATATGTCTACTCATAACATACAATAACTTTTTTCAGTTCTTGACTACATGCACTTTAAGGCTTCCAATCCTTGCAACTTTAGAGTCCTCCAACTTAGGTCACTCTTGCTCCATCATAACATTCATAACCTTTTACAAAGATACCTTGGAATATAACATGTACAAATATTAAAATTATTAACCTTAATCATTGTGTAATTTATCTATGAATCCACATTTACCTTCAAATTATCTATATACAATTCTCCAATAATATCAAGTCTATTTCCCTCAACTATTGCCCAAGCCTCTACCTAATAAGGTTCTCAAAATTAATAATCTTTATTACATCCTTTGATCATAAGTAACATGTATTCATTGATCTTTTGAAGTCATAAGTTAAACATATCCAATAACAATAACTTGTTGCATTTAAATAATCCAATAACCATAACTTCTAGAAGTGCTCCAAAATCTTAAATTTTTACTCTTCTCTGAAAATGTGGTTTTCTTGCATGATTCTATGTATTAGGTCCAAAAAAAATTTCATGTACAACTTTTGGTAACATCAAATTCATTATTTTTAAACATCTTAGAATTATTTTCTTCCCAATATTCTCAAGCTTATACCTTTTTAACTTTCTCCCTAGTCTGATATCACTTTGTAAAATGTTATTATCATTCTCTCAAGTTATTTTAACAACGTCCTTTCACACTAGTTACATTGTTACTTACAACTATACCAAGATCCTTACACCCCAACGTTATAACTAAATTTATACCATAAAGTTTCTAGACTTTTAACCTACTTGAAAAAAGCTACTATCATTATCCTAATATTTCATCCCTTAGGAAATTTTAATGCAAGAAAATTTAAAAAAAAAGTAATTTAGTAATCAAAATTATCATCTAAGTTAGACATACTTACAGTTGATGGAGCATTCATCTGTAAGTGTAACGCTCAGTAAAAGATGTATATATGACATAAATATGAGACACAATTTGTAAAAACAAGTTTTTATTAATCATCATTCTTTTCTTTTTCTTCCACTGTTGTGGGTAATTAAGTATAGAGGAGAAAGTGGTAACATTAGGTCCACCTCATATGAGAAAGCCAACTCGAACCCGGCTCACAACGACTCTTTAAGTTTATTTAGTCTGTATTTTAGTTTTTTTTTTTAATGAAAATGTTTTTCATAATCAATGAAACATAAATGTGGTCTTACATGTAAAACATAATACATAATGATAAAAATCATATCCTCGATCACCATCTCAAATATAAATAGTAGACAACAAGTAGTAAGCATATACTCGATTAACGTCTCAAACATAAATAGTAAACAACAAGCAGTAAGTGTATCCTCGATTAATGTCTCAAACATAAATAGTAGACCGTAAGCAATAAGCATATCCTTGGTCAATAGCATGTAGGTATCATAAGCAAAACAACATCATAGTAAAACATTACCCTAGCCATTTGTGATGTACGCCAAAAGGTCAAACGCAAGCAATCATCACTTACCTAGAATTTTTAGTGAAGTTTGTTCAATCACAATATCCAACCTCTATTCCAACATGTTTATTTTCCTTTAGAGAGCTTGAGAGAAAGTCCACTAGAGTTCGTGACTCATGGGTGATTAGGGTTTCACCCCAACCTCTGTATTTATAAATTGTTAGTCTGAAAATCCCCCGAAAGAAAAATCCTGCCAAAAATGCATCTAAATTATTGTTTCTTTTTCTCCAGTACGAGAATCTAATCATAGTTTGAAAAGTTTGCAAACAAAAGCTTTTTGAATATGTCCCGTATAGTATCACTAGACACACAAGCTTCTTGCAACGACCCGGATTTTTCTTTTCTCTTTATCTTTTATTTTCTCTTAAAATGCATTAAATTAAAAATTTTAATAAAAACAATGAAATCTCTTTTTGATTTAATATCAGAATGCCTTCTCAAATCCCGATCGTTACAACATTTCGCTTAAAACTTAATTAAATCGTGGAAGACAAAAGTCATTAAATCTGTTTGCAAAAATTATAGCGGAAGCGGAATAAAATTATTTATTTAAAACATTAATCAAATGGAAACATTAATTAAGGTTTAGGGTTAAAAACGTCACACGTTCAAAATGAGAGTTATAACCATAATTGATGTTTTACAAAACATGTTTACCATTAAACCCTTTCAAAACATATACTTTCTTCTTCTCCTTGAGCCACATCTCTCTTCCAGTCGTGTTTCCTCCAGATACTCCGCAGGCTCCACAAGGAAGGCCTCCTCCTTAACTCCTAGTACTATCATCTCGTTACCTACACCACAAGTAAGAACGTGAGCCAATGACCCAGTAAGGAGAAGGGGTTTATGCTTATGTTTACGCCTCTCTTTTAGTTCTTTTGGAATGGGGGCCACCCAAACCAATCTTTCTTTACATTTGTTCATTTGTTCTTTACTCGTACTTCGAGCTGGAGAATAGAGGATTTCCTCTAGAATGGTATAGTGGACTAGATCTAACCTTTTACTTGTAACTAGAACTCTCGTACCCGACAAGGGAGGGGCTTCGGATAACGAACAGCTTCGTATTCCACTGCCTGAGCTCACCGTCACACTCGCCTCTCCCTTGCTCGCGATCTCCTTCCTTTTCGCCATCGATCTCCCTTATCTCCCTACTCTCTTTGTCTCCTTACACTCTCTCGTTCGACTAAATAGCTGAAGGCCAAATGAAGAAAATCCCCTCTATCTTCTAATATCTGAACCAAGAAATAAAAACAATGTGAACTGGTTCAGTCGAACCAGTTCAGCCCTCTCCTATCCCCACTTAATATTTCCTTTCCATTTTATCCCAAAAAATCCTAAGTCCATTCAACTAATATTCATTTTATTTATTTTTAACTCCCATTATATTAATTCCTCACATAATTTTGTTTATTCACTTAATATGTAACTTTCTATCAAATGCACACGCCGTATTTTTAATCGACTCATCCCTAATTTTGACTCACGTTGAATACCGATTTAGGACTATCACAAGTCCAATTTTAATAATTATCCCAGATTATAATATATCGATTACATCCTTGGTAATACCCGATAATTATCTAATTAATTTGAATATTCCAAAATTACTTTCCAATTATCCTTATTAAATTTCGATATAAAAAGTCAGGGTATTACAAGATTTTAAAAGTTAAATATTTTTGGGGATTGTTCCACAAGTTCCCCAAGCTGATTCATATCCCGATTATGAGTTCCAACAAATTTCTAAAGGTTTAGAATACTGAATTGATTTGTATACGTATACATTAATAGGTCCAATGGATTAGCGAGAGATTTGAACCGATTGGATTTTTATTTGCTTTAGCATTGTTTGGCTATTGGTAGGCCAATTGATATAAGAATTTGCTTTATGTCTAGCATTGCCTTATTTTCTAAAACTTCATTTGAGACATGTTCTTATATAAAAGCAACATGTCCATTTGGAAGACTCATATATTTTTCAAATTATCTATTACGTTTTCACTAGATACATTTAAAATAGAGCAAACATATATAATTTCATTGATCAGTTTGATCGTGTGAAGCACCAAGGAGTGCAACCTTTGACAAGCAATTAGAGATGGCGGCTATCGGGTTTGAAAAACATAACACTAGTTTGCCAATTTTGTGTCTTACTCTCCCAAACTCCAATCAGTACCAAATTTGAACCACAATCAATATATCTAGAAAAAAATGTGCTCTCCAAAATTCACACAATAATTCCAAAATAAGACAAAGTTATGCATTCGCAAAATTCACTCCCTCGAAAGGGTACCAATAAAATAGTTTATAGTCCGAAATTGAAAGAATCACCACTCACCCATCTCTGAACCAAATGACACAAAATTTTAACCACACTCCTCTTTACTTGCTTACAGAAGACCCTCAAAAAATCATGCCAAAATTCAAACATAAGCAGAAGTTATGCGAAGGCAAAATAGCCTTCCCAAGAATGACACCAAAAAATAGTTTTTGTGTAGAAAAGGGATAACACACAACTTTCATATCTCTGAATCAAATAATGCGAAAATGGAACCACGCAACCCTCAATTGTTATTAGACAGCCCTTCAAATTATAGAGTCTAAATTGTCCAGGAAGAGAAACAAAAATGGATACTTACAAGCTGGTCTAAAGGATGCCAATTGACACCCTTTGACTTTAATGGATTCTTCAAGAACCTCTCTAACTTGTTTTCACAGCAAGTCTTCTAATCTCCTACTCTTTATGTTCACCTCTGAACCAAGATGATAGGAAGACTAGTATGAGAAATCCACTTTAAGACAAACCAAGAACAAGTGGATTAATGTTCAACACACGCACCTCTCAGGTAACCCTTTGAAGATGGAAGCCGATTTGCAAGGAGAGAACTCCAATCAAGTGTTTAGCTTTAGCTGATAAAATTTAAATTGCCCTCAGACAAATCTTAATGAGGGTATAAATATCTCACAAGGTTTTCCCTAAAGAGATAATTACAAAATTATCCTTCAAATGAAACAACATAATATAAATTCCTCGACTAACACACCTAGTCGAGAACACAAAGCAACATCATTATCCAAATCATCCAAATCAACAATAATCAATCTAAAAAGAAACCATAGGCAAGCATACCATCAATCAATAAATAAGAAAGCATAGAATCACATTGGTATGACACATCTTCAGCTATTATCCTCCTAAGGCACAATATTGGAAATGCCATCTTTATCCTCAAGTGAATTCTAGCTCTCTGTTAAAGGAACGTTTGACATAGCAAACAAATTCCAAATTGAACGAGCTAGCCCATTCTAGAAAGCTTGAAATATTGGATTCAGGTGTTGTGATGAATGTGTTTTGATATGAGGTTGGTCTGATTGCCAAAAATGTCAATGAGTGCTCAGAGGTTAGACTAAGGACAAATTTGGGAGGTTCCATTATGCTTGATCTTCCTCTTATGTTTTAGTTTGAATATTATAAAGTTATAATTAAAGACCTTAATAGCATTTTCCCCCTAAGTACCTACAAAGAAAACATTTGAAGGATAATTAAACAATTTTATCATTTGATAGATCTTGAGAGGATTCTGTGGTGCATCATCATGTGAATCAAGTTTGATCGACTCATTTAGGGGTCATGTTTTCCTTTTCACATATTTGACCATTAGAGGATATGTTTGTTTGTTATTGTTAACTAGAGTAATGGGGTAGTTGTATGTGCAATGTCCCTAGGCGCAAAATCCTAAACATGTTCAAAGTTGTTCGTGGCTACTGTGATCACCAAGTATCTCCCTTATTGTTATTGTCAATGGCATGGTATGCTCGATGTCCATGAGTGACTCAATTTTCATTGAAATTTATAGTAATGAGTTATTTTACCTTACGTACCACACTATAGTGGGCTGTTAAGAACTTACCTTATTGTGTTTTATTTGATTATGCATAACTTGTTTTAACTTGGCATGCTTACAATACAAAGTTTAACCCTATTGAGTTAGTCGACTCACCCCATACGACTCCCTCTCATTTCAGCATTTAATTTAGAAGATCCCCAATTGTCGGAGCAAGTGAGATTAGTGATTTATTTTTTCTTTATAGTTACTGCTATTTTTGGGGGACTTTATTTGTGAGGTTAAAAATCAATTTTAGTTATTTATTTTCCTTTCTACTTCTGGTACATATTTACTTTATGGGCTTATATTATTACTCTATCTGATGTCACTATTGAACCTATATGTTAACCCAGTTTGGTTGCATCTTGTTTATTTATTATCTCATTTAAGTCTTCTGCTACTTGTTAAGTAATTGAGTTAAAGAGTAGGGCGACTCAGTTCATTTTTGAGCTGGATTGTTCCCCGTACTGTCTTGAGTCTCCTTTGAGGTGTGACAATAACGCTTCAGCGAAATCATTCTAGGTCTGAGAATTTGTTGTTTGAATCCTTTAGGTTCATAGCCAACTTTCTTCTTGGTCTTTCAAGTGTCATGAAAGGTTTGATCTAATATTATTATTGGTTCCATCAAGCATATATCAAATGGTGGAATCAACGGACAACCCTATGATGATTCAGTATTCTCAATCTTCTTCTTCAGTTTTCTTTCCATGGGTCGATGCCTCTTCTAGTATTTATATAGCAGAGAAAATTCAGTTGAAGTAATATCAATAGATTTTGTAGTTTCTTCATTCCTCTTAGAAAGATCAGACGATGACTATGAAGCATTCGACTCAAGTATGATGGGGCTAAAAGCTTTATCCTTTAAGGTATTAGAATGTTTACCACCTTTATTTGCATTATGGGATATTTTCTATGGAAATCTCCATCTCTGTCTATGCACATGTGTAAAATTAGCGGACCTTAACGATGCTAGTGTGTGTTACTAACACTCAAACTCTGAGGTGATTGTTACCAAAATTTAAAGCATAAGTTGTTAATTTCAGGGATTCCTTAACTTTGGGATCCAATTTGATATTTAACCTCAAATGTTTTATTCTTGGCATGCTCTGTCCTTTTTCTTAACATAAAGATTAAATATAAAACTTTATCCCTACTAAATTTAGTCAATTCACCCCAATAGCTTTCTCTTTTTAAGTCTTAGTTAGAGAAATCATCAGATGCCAACAGAAGAGTAGGCTCAACAACTTTTATTTCATTAGCTACTTTTTATTAGAGCATTTTATTAGGTTATATTAAACTCTTATTATTTTACTAGACACTTTGTCATCATTTGCACAGCTTGGTGGGCTTTTACTATCACTCTTTTTATAATGTCATGTTTGGACTTATGATTTAACTCAGTTTAGATAGGCCATGGCTTTTAATTATTTTTACAAGTCTTCTACTGTTTACATTAAATTAACGATAAGGGTCAAACGATTTGATACTGTACCATCCCGTAACTTTTTACCGTATAAAAATTTTCTTTCTTTTCAAATATTTTTGTGAGGGAAAATCAGAGTAACAATAAGCGGAAGTCTCAGAGTAAAAATACAGAGGAAGTCTTTTACATTTAAATACCACAAACCAATAGTTTAAAAGCTATTAAATAAACACAGATAAAACATTAACTTAAAATAGTTTGGAGTCGTTAAACAGTTGAAAACTTTTAAATACGTTTATTCCATTTCTGTGAGCCATAACCCCCAAGGTTAATGCCGCCAATAGCACAAACACCCAACCTAGCAATACTCTATCAACTACGTCCTTTATCAGCTTTATCCAATCATCGGCTCCTTACCTACATCACAAGACCTAACTATGAGCCTAAAGCTCAGTAAGCGGTATAAACGTAAAACATGAAATAAACATACAACTTTTAAAGTTTGTACTAAGTTTTCTGTTTTGCTTATCTGTTACTGTTCCTGTCTTTTACTGTTATTTATTCTGTTTCTGCACCAGGTGTATCCAATAGGACCACAAAACTGCTATTTACGTATATTCTGTTTAATTCTATTACGGTTCTATTTTAATTTAGTTCCACTTACCCATCTAAGTGTTAGAGATGTCAACTTGACAAGGTAGAGTGGTTTATGAACAAGGCAATCATCCCATGGCACACACCTAATACACTGCTCAGGCGGCCATCCCATGGCATACACCTAAGCGATCAACTCAAGAACCCACATCTCTAACCACCTATTTACGTTCATTCACTTTCGTATACTTTAGGATTCCAAGTCTTAATGTCGTCATGCATATACAATCCTATCTAACGTGTTCCTCGATTGTGTCCTCATAACGTAATCCATTCCTAACTAAGGAACTGAACCTAATTCTAATAAACATACAAATCATAACAAGCAATCAAACAAACGATAAACACCCCCTACTTTCCATGATGTAGGCCTTTTCGAATAAAATACATGTGGTACCACTTACCTGAGTTCTTAGCTTTAATGAGCTAGCACTTAACGTTACCCTTCTCTTCAATACATATTCATTAATAGACAACAGCTATTAATAATAAATCTCCAACTTCAAATTATAACCAACGAGTAACCCTCATCTAATACCATCCAAAAATCAACTTAACAGTTATAACCTTAAACTAATATTCTTTAAATTATTTCCAACCATATCCAACAACTTATCTTAACCACTCAACTACTTATTGTTAATTCCCATTTTTCTACACGAATATCAATTGCCAAACAATAAAATAACAGAAGAGAAATTCATATTATCAAACCGATTTATCTGTAGAGAACAATTTATCCTAACATAGCAACCCATGCAGAACTTCAACCAATCTAATTATAAAGCATGGTCTTCACATGCTTATTAAAACAATAGCACAGAACTAAAACCCACTTTCCATTTAAACCACAAATAACATGCAAACTAATATTCTCGAATCCTATCATCTCCATCAGTAGCAATAAACCAATTATATTTTACTGAACTTCACGCTTTATTCATAGTATTTAGCAAGATAGAAACAACATAGTTTATCCAAGACATATCAGAATAATATATGGACACTATCACTAGGCAGACACCATGGGAGATAATTTGTTACCTGAAGAACTCGCTAACTGAAAAGTAAACACAGAAGCAGAACTACAATCTACTTTAGAGACTTCTTTCTTCAATACCCAATAACTTGCGGCAAACCGAAACATGAAGATTCCAAAAGACAGAGAAATTAAACTTCTCCTTTCCTCACTGTTATTCTTTCTTCCAGACCTTCATCCACGTTCAGACTACATCTCACTCACTGCTCTCTCTCTCTCTAAATTCTTCGGTCACTTTCTCTCAAAACATACAGCTAGCAAATCTCTCACAATTTCCAGAACCACTCACTCCCTCAGACCCTCATGATTTCTCTCAGACACCTTCACACTTATGGCCTTTGCTTCTCCCTTTCTCTCTTAAAATCTCAGAACTTCAGAAACCTTAAACCTCAGCCTCACAGGCTCACAAACACAACTCCATAAGCAAGACTTCACTAGCGATTTCTCTCAAAATTTCGACAGAGATTCCCTATAGTTTTTCTTCTTTGTCAAACTCTCATCCCACTCTTCTCTATATATAGGCTACAACCAACACCTCTTCATCATCCAAATGAAGACAAAAGGCCAAGGGGAGGACGTTCCATTTTCGAGACACGTCCAACACAAATCTAGAAGCCTCTAGGAATGGCGTTTCTGTTTCCAAGCTACGCTTCAATTTGGCGGTCGATCGATTCATCTTTGCCCGATCGACCGTCAGTCATTCAATCAACCGTAGATTTCTTCTTTAAAATCAGCATTCGATCACACCGATCGATCATTTTCAGTGGGCGATCGACAACCAATCATCCAAAACATTTGCTACTTCAAACGCCAGTTGATTGATTCATGCAGTGGACGATTGACCACCGTTTCCTTCCAATCGACCGCCATACAAAATATTCACGTGAATATTACAATTCTATAATATTCTTAATATCACGTGAATAATATGTCTTCAACCTCCATAAATCGATATAGTATACTCTTCCCAAATTATTCTAACCTAAATTCTTCTATACTTTTGTATATAATTCACATTTCCTCCATCACTTTATTCTAAACCTAATATATCGAAACCTTAATTTATCCCCCCATAATCAAAGTATAGTCCAATATACCTTTAAATATAAACAACCTTATTATATTCAAATATAATTTCTCTTACCAATAGCTTAAACATAAGCTTTCATCCATCGCTTCCAATTCCACTGATTATACATCACTAATCCATTCCTATTTTTAATTTCACATAACAATTCCCCAATAACTTTAATCTTTTATCTCAGACTTAATATTAATATAACACGAGGTATCATAATTTACTTCTTTCAATATGTTTCTCTTGACTAACATCTTAAATTGTCTAATTCCGCTTCTATCATCCCAAAATTATCACTTAACTCATGCGTTTAGCTCTACGAAAATTTAAGATATTATAGATCCTCTCATGGGCTGGGTTGTTCCTTATTTTGTTTTGGCTCCCTTATGGGTCATGACAATTCATATTTTCAAATTTTATAAAACGCTCAACTACTTTTTACTCAAGTTTTCAATTAAGACAAAAAATTCACGCAATGGGTTGCGATAGTTTTGAGGGTATATAATGAGTTGTCCTATGTTTTCACTTCAATATCCCACTTCGAAATATCAGCTTTTGTGTTATTTAACCATTGATATAATCATTATGGGATACTATAAATATTTAAAATAATAGATTATATGAATTAATGAGTTATAATACATAAACATCATATTAGAGTATAAAATTATAGGACAAGTATAACATTACCTATATGTAATCTCCCCTATTTATGTTTTGCAATAGTGTGCGAAACATTGATTGGAGCTGGTATGCGGCACCGTCAAGTTTTTTGTTTTCCAGCTATCAATTTTTTTACCAGTCTTTCTCTTTCATCTCACGTTGGGTTAGGGGCGGAAGTTGTTGAATCTAATAAATGAAATATCTTGAAATATACTCAATTTTTAATCTATTTAACTTGTTTCCTCATTATAAAATTTAAATAAGGTTATCGATGACTCTATAAATATATATATTTTGATTAAATAAAAGATATGTTATTTTTGCTCGTATGTCATTTATTGTAACTGGTAGAGTAGACTACAGTAAAGTGTCACGTCTTCTCCCCGTCCAAGTGGAGTGATTGATTCTATGCTCACCCCCCCAGGTGTAGACGATCATCGTTAAAATTGGTATTAAAAGGTGTAAAAAAGAAAATTATAATGACTTGCATAATTTATAATATGATGCAACTTTCTTTGAGTGCGACGATTTGACTTGGTGGGATGTTATAAAAATGTGGGTATTTTCATAGGTTTTCAGATTTACTTCCAATATCACAAACACTAAACTATACAACAAAAAGAAACTATCTCTCTCCCTACAAATAAATATTGGTTGAAGTTTCTGTCTATAAATTACTCATCAAATGTTGACTCACAAAATATCTACACGCATTGATTTCATTTATCATAGTGATGTTAATCAGCACACACTGCCCTATGTTTAATCAATGATTAAACGCATAATTCTTGAACAAACAGTCTTGGATTTTAATATCTACGACTGTGGCTGACATTCCACTATAAAGTTGAGGGGAAAAGATGGCCAAATTTCATTCATTTTCATCACTTTCACCTCCTCTCTCTTGGGGCCCTCCATTTCAATGCCCTTCCCATGGTGATGGTTTCTTCATAACATTGGTGACTAACATAAGATCGCCCCAAATGGGGACCCATAACATTAACGACATTCTGTCAATTTAAGTGATGTTATAACACAGAATTACAAGTGTAATCATGATTTTATTCTTTGATTCGCTCCATCACCTCATTAATTTCCTTGTTGATGTTGCCCATTTTATTTGGGGTTTGGATAATTGTCTCTAAATACCATTTGGGATGTAAACATTTCATAGGAGAGAGTAGAGAGTAGAGAGAGAAAGAGTGTGCTTGCTGAAGAGATGAAGATTGAGGCTGAGGCCACGTGAGAAGGTGAGCCCCTTGCATGAAGTTATTTTTTAGGATGACCAAGTTGGATGAGAGTGGGGCACGAATCATCATACTACTACATACATAAAAACCTTTCCTATTGATCTCCTTCCTTTATTGTTATCGGTCCATAATTTTAGGACCCTCCTCCAATTATGGCTTGACATCTGTTACTTTCTCTTTCTCTCTCCCTCTCCTCCTCTTTACCCCCGTCTCTCTCTCTCTCTCTCTCTCTCTCTCATCGTCTAGATTGCAGTCATATCCAAAAAATTAATAAGAAGCCCCATGTTTTGTGTCCCCCACTAATTAATTTGATTTATTTACTCCAATGTCAATCTCCAAGTGCCTTTTTCACAGAATAACCACGTGGTCTTCTCTAAAATGTCTGAGGTGGACCTCCAACCAAACAAACCACAATCTTCCCCCCCCCCCCCCCCCTATTTATACCTCCCTCCTTCCCACCCTGCCTCCCTCCTACTCCAAAACCCCTATTTCTCTCTCAAGAACCATGGCTGGTTTCTCTTCAATATCACCACCCAATTTCAGAACAAGGGTTGGAAGAACAGACACTTTTCCTTCTTTCTCCTCCTCTTCTTCTTCTTCCTCCTCCTCTTCTTCTTTTCATTCTTTGAGTTTCACTACAGTTAGGAAGAAGAAGGTTAGCAATGGCGGGATTAGAATCCAGTCTGCTTTAAATTCCCCTTCTTTTTTTCATTTCCCCAAACATAATCACCTAGAAGAGACCTCTGTAAGTTCAAATTCTAGTCAACCTTCAAAATGGAACTTTGTGCAGAAAGCTTTAGCCATGGCGTTGGACATGGTCGAAGCGTCATTAATTTCAAAAAACCTCCAAAACCCGCTTCCTAAAACGTCCGACCCGAGAATCCAGCTCTCCGGAAACTTCGCTCCAGTGCCGGAGCAATCAGTACAGGAAAATCTACCAGTCGCAGGAACAATCCCAGATTGTATCAACGGTGTCTACCTCCGAAACGGTGCCAACCCACTCTTCGAACCTATCACCGACCATCATTTCTTCGACGGCGACGGCATGATCCACGCCGTCAAAATCAAATCCGGGAATGCGAGCTATGCATGCCGGTTTACTGAAACACAGAGACTAGTTCAAGAGCGGGAAATCGGCCGTCCGATTTTTCCGAAAGCAATTGGAGAACTTCATGGCCACTCCGGCATTTTCCGTCTCCTCCTCTTCTACACAAGGGCACTTTTCGGCCTAGTGGATCACCGTCATGGCTGCGGCGTTGCTAACGCCGGCTTAGTTTATTTCAATCGTCATCTTCTCGCTATGTCTGAAGACGACTTACCTTACCATGTTCACATCTCTGCCTCTGGCGACTTGGAAACGATCGGTCAGTATGATTTTGATGATCAATTGAAATGCGCAATGATTGCGCACCCGAAGCTCGACCCGGATTCCGGCGAGCTTTTCGCTCTAAGCTATAATGTCGTCAGTAAGCCTTACCTCAAATTCTTCCGATTCTCGCCGGATGGAAAAAAATCTCCAGACGTTCAAATTCCGTTGAAGGTTCCGATCATGATGCATGACTTCGCCATTACGGAGAATTTCGTGGTGATACCAGACCAGCAAGTTGTTTTTAAGCTTCAAGAAATGTTTAAAGGGGGATCGCCGTTGATTTATGATAAGACAAAAAAATCTCGGTTCGGAATTCTGCCGAAAAATGCTCAGGATTCTACATCAATTATCTGGGTAGACTCGCCGGGAGAGACGTTTTGCTTTCATTTATGGAATGCTTGGGAAGAACCGAATTCCGATGAAGTCGTCGTTATCGGATCATGCATGACTCCGGCGGACTCCATTTTTAATGAATGCGATGAAAGCTTGAAGATCGTGTTGTCGGAAATCAGACTGAATTTAAAAACCGGTGAGTCATCTCGACGCCCGATTCTTTCAAATTCTGACGAAATGAACTTAGAAGCAGGAATGGTAAATAAAAACGTATTGGGGAAGAAGACCCAGTTCGCGTATCTGGCCGTTGCCGAACCGTGGCCGAAGGTTTCAGGGTTTGCAAAAGTCGATCTTTTCACAGGAAAACTTCAAAAGTACATCTATGGCGATCGGAAATTCGGTGGGGAGCCGTTTTTCCTTCCGAGAGGGGTGAATTCGGAGAGAGAAGATGATGGGTATATTCTTTCTTTTGTTCACGATGAAAAAACTGGCAAATCGGTGCTTCAAATAATAAACGCCATTGATTTAGAGCTCCAAGCTTCAGTCATGTTGCCTACTAGAGTTCCATACGGTTTCCATGGAACTTTCGTTGATTCAGGGAGTTTGGAGAACCAAGCTCCGGTCGATAAATAAGAGAGTATTGAGAAGTTTTTAGAGGGAGAAAGCGGGGAGAAGTCCCTTCCCCGGCGAAAGTAAATTTTTTAAGGTTATTACATCTGAAGAAACACAGTTCGTAGCTTTTGACAATCAAATGAGCTCAGCTTGTTTCTGTTTCTTTTTTAGATTCTCCTTCCCTCTCTCCTCATTCACTTACCCATTTGTAAATCGTAATTACTTCTACACTTTCATAGACCTCATAGACTCTCTCTCTCTCTCTCTCTCTCTGCACTTTCCCTTTGTAATCTTGTTAATCACACTGTCTCAAGACTAGCATGTAATACATTTATGGTGCAATCAAAAGAAAATATGAAGAGAACTGCCAAGAAAAAATCATTAGTCACAAATATCTTAAATGTCCAAATGTTCCGACTGATGTTGGGTCGTCCTCCACGCTAAAGTTAGACCAAATTAGTTGTAATTTTCTAATTTTATATTTTTTAAAATAAATTTTTTGTTTTAATAGATTTTAATATATAACTAGATTTTTCATGTGTATTCTAGGCCTTGGGTCACGTGTAAATTTTTGATTAAATTGTCAAATTGATAGATTTCGTTTATCACCATGCAATTTGGACTATAAGATTATGGTCAGTAAATTACAGTGTCTCGATCTCCAAGTTCTGCGGAGGTTTCTTATAGGTAAGTCAAGTTTTAACATCTATTTTTTTTTTTTTTGAAATTTTTGTTTTGTATCGATGAGCTTGGAAACTTTCTAATTTTATATTTTTTAAAATAAATTTTTTGTTTTAATAGATGTTAATTTGTTTATATAACTAGATTTTTCATGTGTATCGTAGGCCTTCGGTCACGTGTAGATTTTCGATCAAATTGTCAAACTGGTAGATTTCGTTTATCACCATGCGATTTGGACTATAAGACTATAGTCAGTAAATTATAGTGTCTCAATCTCCAAGTTCTGCGGAGGTTTCTTATAAGTAAGTCGAGTTTTAACATCCATTTTTTTGTTTGAAATTTTTGTTTGGTATCGATCTCAAATTGGAGCTTGCAAACTTGAATCCTTTGGGTATTTATGTGTTAAGTTAGTTGATTTATAGTTTATGTTTGGTTTTCTGGTGATTGGATGAAGAAATGGTCCTTATATTCTCACTAGAATGGCGTCCTCAGTCGACCACTGTTCAAGTCCAGTCGAGTAGAGAAATGTGTTTGGGTTGTCCGATGTGGGAAAGACAGGGAGTCCTCTTTGGTTAACCACATTTCTAGTCCTATGCGTTCGCAGCAAGGTCTAGTTGAGTGCTACCCAAGCCTAGATGACCACAACTGTGTCTTATGATCGTTACTTGATCCTAGTCAACCGCGGTGGTGTTTTCTGACCGTTGCTTGGGTCTGCTTGACCACAATTGAGTTTCGTCGACTGCTGATTGGTCCCGGGTGCTCGTAGTTGTTCTCCAACAATCATTGTTGTGTCTCAATTGACAGATATCGTGTTTGTTGACACTGGGGATCCTGATCGATCATTGTCATGTTTGTTTGGCCCTAGCTGTATCTTTTAAACTACTACGTGATTTTGGTCAACCTCTGTTATGTCTCGTCAACTGATATCTTGTCTCTGGTTGACCACAACTATACCTTGTAGACCATATCAGTGTCCCATCGACTGCTATCGTATGAGTTAACATGGGTATTTCGGTTGACCGATGTTATGTCTTGGTCAGCAACATAGTTGGGTCTTGTAGAGTTTCAAGATTAGTAGTTTTCTTTTGATTTCCTTGGACATTGGTCATCTCCTGTCAATTTAGGTTCCCAGTTCGATGTGAGGGTTTATTGTTTTCCCTTGAGTTTGGTTAGAAAGTCTTGTTGTTGGTTCTTTCAATCTGGTTTTGGATTCCAGTTTAGGGCATGTATTTATCTCTAGTGTTTGATTGGAGTTTTAACACTGATTTGGTTTTAGGTTCCAACGGTGTTTCTGGTTTTGAAGCCTACTTCCAACGACGCATACAACTGGTTGACTAGGCTTCTATCGTCTTCGAGGGAGAGATTTTTATAATGTACTGCATTGCATCATAATTTTCAAAATTCTATTTTGTGGGTTGCCACGTATGAAAACTTGACTAGGACTCTTCAACAACACATGTTTTTATTATATGTACATTGTTTTACTCGTTTTCCATTTGAGTGCATGGCATTTTGGACTATTTTTTTATGTATTAGTATATGTTAGACAAACCTTTGTTGTTTTGGATTGTATTGGGGCCCCACAACATAGGCAATAAGAGGCAGATGTCCCTAAACAACTTGTACTATGTGAAGATTATTTTGTTTGTACGCAAAAATGGATAATAAGGCATTGATGATTTTTCATTGAGTTTCAAATCCCTAAAGTAAATGGGTAATAGAACAGTGATAACGCACTCCTTGAGTTTCGACTCTCTAAACTTGGCTTGGGTATTTAGTCATTTCTCATGATTTTACTAGTCGTGTCACTATCTGGTCTTTGGATAGCTGATAACTCTTGCTTGTTGCTTTTACAGGTTGTGCGACTGCTAGGTCTTCGGATCCCCAACAACCATTGTTTGTTGATTTGAGGGGTTGTGTCGCTACCTGGTCTTCAGATCTCCAACAACCATTATTTGTCGATTTAACGACTTGTATCACTGCCTGGTCTTTAGATCACCAACAACCTTTGTTTGTTGATTTTATAGGTTGGGTCGCTTCATAGTCTTTGGATAGCTGACAACCATTATTTGTTGATTTCATAGGTTGTGTCGTTGCCTGGTCTTCGAATTGTTGGCAACCCAAGTGACGTTGTCGAGTCTTGCCATCTTCTTTTTATTTTCTTCTATCTCATGAGATGTTGTCTGGTTTTAGGATCTCTGTCTTTCTATGATAGTGTGCTGGATGAGTCATTGTGTGGCTCTCCTTTTTCACAAAGCCTGTTTTTTTAGTAAAAGACAATGTAGACCTATTTTGATTATAGCTATTTATGTATACACCAAGATTTTGATCATTATCGCATTGATGGCTCATTGATCTTGTTTTGTTAAAAGGTGAAACAAGGATTTTTAATGATTTTAAATTCATGCACGACATCTCATTTGATCATGGTTTTGATAAGAAAGATAAAACCAGTTTTCTCAAGTATTGCATATAGTATAGATTTTCATACTGAGTTAGTCACTCACCTCAACGACTCCCTTTTTCCAACGTTCAGCTCTTGGTGGTCAAGTGTAGTATTTGAGGTGTTGGTACTTTAAATTTTTTTGTCCTTGGTAAGGATTTATTTTGTTTGTTAGTTTGTGAAATTTGCCGTATTGTGTTGAATGGTTTCATTTCCTACTAGTGTGCCACAGATTCCCTCCATTCACAATTGAGCACGGAGATTTTCTAACAATATTTTTAGTGTTTATTTTATAGGTGTTCAAAGAGGAAAAATGATTAATTACATTAATTAAGCAATCAAATATGTCATGATATTATTCAAAATAAAAACAAAATTGGAAGCTCAAGCACAAGTTTAGCAGAAATATAAAACATCCCAAAAATGTCAGCAATCTTACCCCTGAGGAGTATTTGGCATATTCGACAACTTAAAAAATCTTATATCGAAAAGTGCTCTTCATGGTAGATGAAGTCTTTCATATCAATTGAAGATGATTTTCTAAGTCAACAGAGTCTGAATCAGAGAACTTTATTTCAGTAAATGAAGCATTTTCTTCTCAATCAGACTTTAGGCCTAAATCCACTTGAAGAAGGGCTTTGAAGGTTAAACCAACTAGTTCTATTCTTCATTCAAGACTTTGAACTCAAGGGACGTAGCTTAGTTTCATTTTATGGTTTTATTTGGGTCATTTAGAAGAAGCAAACTAATGTTATGCTTGAGTTGCTCTCGGTTTAGCTTAGTGGCCAAGAGCATATTTTTGTTATTCTTTTTAATTAGTAAATTTTGTAATTTACCTCTTAAGGGTAGCCCTAATTAAAGGGGTATTTGAAACTCCCAATGGTCTGCCCTAGATAGTTTTTGATCAACTAAAGAAATCCTTTTGAAAGGTTGGAGTTCCCTCCACAATCGGCCATTTCTTCTTTGTGCTTACCCGAGTTATTTTTTGTGTACAAATTGGTTTCACTATTTCTTGTGAGCATTTAGTGAATCCTCTTATTGCTATTCCTTTCTTCATCTCCTTCCAGAGGTGGAAATTCCCAATAAAGGCATAGAAAGCTAGCTAAGAACCATGTTGGAGAGCTTCCATCATTGGAGACCATTGAAGTTATTAGGCAGGGTTTAAGTGCCTATTCGGACCAACTTGTATCATTTTGTGCATAACTTATGTTCCAGAACGTATTTTCCTTTGAATTTTGGAGGGCTCCCTGTTTATTCACATAGCACTACATGGTCCAAATTTCACGTCATTTGGACAACTACAGACTGAGTTACATCATTGTGCATTTTGGGTCTAATTCTGCCCTTGGATGCCTATTTGGACCAATAACAACCCTTTGGCCATAACTTCTTTTTCTGAACGACTTTCCCTGTGATTTTTCAAGGAATTCATTTTTACTTACAGAATACAAAGTGGTCCAAATTTCATGACATTTGGACACATATTGAGTGAGTTACACTTCCGCCAAATTCAGAATAGATTTTGCCTCTAATAGCCACGCATTACAAGGGATTTCCATCTTTCACCTTTTGGTGGTGCATCACCTGCATAATATTTTCTCTTTGTTTATTATTTCGCTATTTGTAGCTCTTATTGATCACTTTATGGACCCTGGCTCATTTCTCATGGGTTTGAGCTTTAAATTTTTGTTAAACTTCAGTTGATAACCTAGCCTTGGTCTAAGCGATCGAGTACTCTCTAAAGATCGGGTCATTGGACTTGACATTTCTATTAAATTTTCCTCGAAATCGTGTGATGTGCCACGGATTCCCTCAAAACACCATCGAGCATGGAGGTTTGTTAACATTAATTTTAGTGCTCTTTTGTTGGTCTTCATGAGGAAGAATGTACTCTCAATGTTCCTACCTTCTATCCCTCATCCATGAGCCACATGGTCTTATTCAAAGTGAAGTATAAGTGAAAGTTCAAGCACCAATTTAGGAGATATATGAAACATTCCAAAACTGCCAACAATCTAACCCTATAGGAGTATTTGGCATATTCGGCAGTCTATATACAATCTTATATCGAAAGGTGCTCTTCATAAAAAAATGTAGCTGACATCACAAGCTTTCCAGAATTGGGTATTTTGTCAACATTGAAGATCATTTGTCATGTCAAATGGTCCTTGAACAAAGAGATATTTCTGCCTAGTGCCCAATTTCTCTCAATCGAATTTGAAGACAACCAACTTGAAAAGAGGACTTTAAAGGGGTCATCTTTACTCAATTGCTGGTTCCAAGGCTTAAGAAATATTTATGTTTTATGTTTTGATTAAATTATGTTAAGTTGTATTTGGTTCAAGGAAAAATGTTTGAGTAACTCAACTAGAACTTGTTCTAGTCAAGCATTTGTCTTTGTGAGGGCATTTTGGGTAAGTTGTCTATGGGAAGCTTACCCTAATTTTTTGGAGTATTTAGACCGTCTCTAAGGTCTACCCTAGGGGATGATTTGCAGCTAAAAAATAGAATTTGAAGTGTGGAGTTTCCCTTCCTTTTGGCCAATTCTCATTTTGTGGTGTTATTCGATTGAGTTTTGTGTGAAAAATTGGTTTCATCTTGTTTGTGAGTTTTAGGTAATTCCTCTCAATGTTAGTCATTTCTCCACCTCTTTCCATAGAGGTAGACATCCCCATCAAAGGAGTAGAAAACTTGCAAAGACCCAAGTTGGAATGCTTCCATCCAAGGAAGCCATTGAAGTCAATAGGCACCGCCGATGTGCCTATTCAGACCAGCTTGCACCCCTTCTCCCATAATGTCTTTTCCCAAATAATTTTCCCTGTGATTTTTGGAGGGCTTCATTTTCACTCACTACGTAAGGTGTGGTTCAAATTTCACACTAATTTAACGTGTATTGACCAAGTTAAGCATTCTGCCATTTTGGGTTGTTTCTTTCCTTAATAGAATCTTACTTTAAGGGGTTTTCATCTCTCCCCTCTCGGTGGTGTATCATGATAACAGAATTAAATTGGTATTAGAGCATGAGTCCATTGTTCCTAGGAGTGATCACTTGAAAAATCGATAGTGTAATATTTTGGACATTCATTCGCTGTGTATAGAGTTGTTCCAACACCCAGTTAAAATTTTCTAATGAGTTAAAATGTTGTTGGGAAGACATTTTGGGGTTGTTTACTAGAGGATGACTCTTTCTTTTCCAATCCATGCGAGTAGTGAGTGTGCTCTGTAGATTGTTAAGAGAAATTCTTTAAAAAATTATTTGTCTGGGTTCTCTTGTATGGGCTTATGTAGTTCAAAGTTTAAGAAAACTTGTTTTGGGATGTGGTCCAAAGTCCCTATTATTTTATGAAATCCTAAACCTGTCTCATCTTGTTTGGGACTTGTTAGTCTAGGTTAAAACTTTTCGTTTGTAGACCTTGAATCAATTACACGTAGTATCATTTCCCTTGGTTCAGAGATTGTTGATTAAACTTTCTAAATGAGTCTTTTTCCTATGCATTGTGACATTAGTATAGATCTTTTCATAGGTGGTTAGAAATATTTGGTCTGATAACTAGATTTGTTCGATCGGTTTCCCTAGAGGAACGACTGTAAGGGAGTTTTCTTTGACCAAAATTCATTTTGAATCCCCTTAGGAAGATATGGTAATTGTCACGAGCCAAAGGTGAGTCTAACAGAAACATTGAGTCGAACGACTAAATAATCAAAGAGTACCTGATTGCCTAACTCAAGGATTGGTTCACAATTGAAGATTCTAACACAAATCAAAGTTATAACCCACACGAAATGAGCATAGGTCGATACAATGATTACGAGAGTAATGGTACGAGGAAAATAAATTAAATAAAACACCAACAAACCTCAAAACTCTCTTGTCGTCCACTTCCTCTCTCTGTCCTCTCCCTCTCTTTTTCTCTTGCTCGTGTCGGCCAAATGGAAAGAGAGGAAACCCTTTTTCCTTCTTTTATGAAATTCAATTATTTTTAATTAAAAAATTAATTTTATATAATGTAATATATAATAACTACATTACACACACACACACACACACACACACACACACACACACACACACACACACACATATATATATATGTTAAATCAATCCACTTAAATGCTTGATTCCGAAAAATCCATATATTAACCTAATTTCGACTTGAGATAATTCTCTTTCGCCAAATTAATTTTCTCAATTTAATTACTGCTCGACAACACCCAAATTCACCAACTTGACTAATTGACAGAAAAATTCACACGTGGTCGTTACGCAACAAAACGGATCAACACTTAACACTTAATCAAATACAACATAGAAAATTTACATGTGTAATTTATTATCAATAAAAGAGTGGTGTTTGCATCCTTTCCCCCTAAAAAAATTTCGTCCTCAAAATTTAGTACAACCCAACTAAACCATCAAAGCGTTGGAGGTACTGCTACATCACCTTAGACTCGAGCTCCCAAATGGCTTCAAGCTTTGTGTGGTTCCTCCACAACACACGAACTAAGCGAATCTCCCTATGATGAAGAATTTGAATTTTTCTGCTCAAAATTTGCTCAAACTCCTCCTCGTACAAGATATCGTCCTAGATAGAAATGTTAGTCCATGAAATGACGTGGGACAAGTCAAGCATGTACTTGCTTAGCTAGGATAGATGGAAGACATTATGAACGTATCCAAATAGGGGAGGTAGATCAAGTTTATAGGCCATGTTACCAATTCTCTCAATAATCTGAAATGAAACAATATATCCCAGGGCTAACTTTCTCTTCACCCCGAACCGATTGATACCATGCCTCAATCGAACCTTGAGAAAAACAAACTCTCCCACATCAAACTAAACCTCTCATGTCTTCAGATTGACATAGCTCTTCTGTCTACTCTGCTCAGTGTTGAGTCTATCGGAGATCAGCTGAATCTTATCTGTGGTTTCATAGATAATCTCTGCCCCAAATTAAACTTTTTCATTTGTCTCGGCCCAACACAATGGTGAATGACACTACCTCTCATACAACGTCTTGTATGGGGAGCATTGGTCGAATACACTAAGATTTTGTCAATGAAGACTGTGACAAACCGATCCAAATATGGTATGAAAACTCAGTTCATAAGATCTATAAAGATAGTTGGAGCATTAGTCAAACCGAAATGTAACATTAGGAACTTGAAATGCCCATATCTCATCCAAAAAGCTGTCTTTCGAGATATCTTCCTCATGGATCTTCATCTGATGATACACAGATCTCAAATCAATTTTAGAAAAGTATCGTGAACCACCAAGCTGGTCAAATAACTCATCAATCCTCGGTAATAGATACTTATTTTTCATGATAACCATGTTCAACTTCTGGTAATCTATGCAAAGCCTCAACAAACCATTGAAATTTCTTCACAAATAAAACTTGAGCACCCCAATGAGATATATTGTAACACCCCTTTTTATAAAACCAATTTTTGCAAAATAAGTTTGTCATATTTTAATGTTTATATTATTTAAAAACCGTCACAATTAAAATCATATCGCTAAAATTCTTTTTGAGGTAAAGCACATCTTTAAAATCAACTACTAAACCGTGTATCTTTAAAATCTCTGCAGTGGAAGACTTTAACCATTAAAATACATTTCTTACCAAACCTCAAGTTTTTACCTGTCCTTTACAAATCCATAAAAATACATAACTCAAAAAAAAAAAAGAGAAACTGTGGAAATTACCTAACAACCACCAATCTTCATCATGAGCAAGCTCCCTGAACGTGACTTTGAATTTTTCATTTCCTCTGTAATATCCATACCTACAATGCAAGGTTCATCTATAAGTCTAAGACTTAGCAAGTAATGCAAGTGACCATAAACATAACATGTCATGATGTGACACTTGTATTTCTTTCTTTTCTTGTCTTTCTTTTTCTTTTCTTTTCTTTCATTTTTCTTTCACTTTTCAGATATGAGTAGGCTTAACAGTGTGGCACATACTACTTTTCTCCATCCTTTTGAGAGAGTATCTGGCCCTTATGAAGATAGACTCCACCCTTTTGGGAGTCCTCCATTAGTTGCTGTACAATTTAATGCATAACGACCTAGCCGCCCTTGTGCTAGTCAACCCCGGGTTGCGCCAGAAGCAAACTAACAGGCTAATATCCCACTGGCCCACCCTTTTGGGGCAATCTATCCTCCATCACCATTTACGTACATTTTATTATCATTTTATCTTTCTTAAATGCAGACACATGCATGAACATTCATCATAATGCAACATGAACAATTCTACATTACATGTAAATATCAAACCATAGCAAAAATAAATCCCCAATGCCTTTATTCATCATGCACACAACTATAAAGTGTTACAACAAAACCTCTTCCCACACAGTGATCAAGAAAGGTAGCCACCACAATTACCATAATCGAACCTCAACAGATATTAAACTATAAATTTAAGCTTCATCACCTTAAATATAGGGAACGCAACAAAAAATCACATGGTATAATCTAATTCACACTATACCATACAATCTATAAAATATTCTAGCCCTATTTTGTCACTTCCTCAGTTAATGCAATAAAAAGAAATTCTGGGAACAACATCAGAACCTTTAGAATTTTAGTAACAAACTGTGAGCATAAACCTAACATGACCATGTTGCATTTCCTCAAACCATCAAAATAAAGCAGAGAGCAAATCCCAATCAACATAGCACTAGCCTCAACAATTTCTTTTTATTAAAGCAATAAGCAGAAGGAGAGCCAATCTAAGTCAACAGAACATTATCCTCAACAATTTTGTCAAGCAGTAAACAAACAGAGAGCCATTCCTAAATCAACAGAGTATAAGACCTAAACACTATCTATCAAGCACTAAGTAAAATAGGGAACAAAACCCAAGCAAATGAAGCATAAAATTTTAGCAACATCCATCAAGTAGTAACCAATATACAGACATAACCTAAATCAACAGAGCAACAGCTCTCAACATTGTCTATCTGGCAGGAACCAAAATAAAGAGCAGAACCTATCCAGAGCAATATTTCTCAACAATGTTTAACAAACAAAAACCAAAATGAAGAATAGAATCATACCAACAGAGTAACAGTTTTCAAAATGTCTTTCAAGTAGTAACCGAAGTAAAACAAACAACTCAATCAACGGAGAAATTAGTCCTCAACAATTATCCATCAACACAGTGAACTAAACAGAGAACAAGAATCCCCTAATGCCTTGCACTGTAGGGCCGAGAGGCCAAAACACATACAACATTTACTTACCTCAAATTGTCGTGGAAGGAGAATTCTCAATGACCCGCTTCCCTCTTCTCTCCTACGAAGACCCTGTTCCCTTTCCAATGCTCACCGACGATTCACCATCGATGCCTGCAAGGAACTCCCCTCTCTTTGCTTCATAAAATCTTTGCCTTGTATACTCTCTCTTAGGGCACTGTGAAATCCAGCTCACGGGAGCGTTTGTTCCCATAAGCTAGGACGTTCTCGCTATTTTGCCCCGCGGTTGAACAGGTCAGCCAACAATGTTCTCGCATGCCCGTTCTCAACATCATCGTCAAAATATTTGTATGATACCACGCCTTCTTTGTGAAGAAGATTTCCAGCCACGGGAGTTGCTTCTCCCTTTTTCAACCCTTCGCAATTATTTTCCCCTTTTGTGCCTCTTTCTAGCACTTCTCTTCCTAGTCCCTTATTTCCCAGCAAAAAGGCTAATAACCCACATAACCCATAATCCTTTCTAACATCCACCAAATTAAAATACAACAATTCCTAACCAAATTCAAAAAATACCCTCTCTAATCCCATCAACATTTCTCCTCCTACACTAACCCAATTTCTCCACATTGTCCGTACCCATATATCTCAAATACTCCCTTAATAATTTCTTGTATTTTGACTAGTATTCCCTTCCAAAAATTCACTTATTGTCACTCATTGCCAATAATCCTCCTATTCCGTAAATTCCCCTTTTAATATTCACCAAAATAAAACACAATAATTCCAACATAATTTTCAAAATACCCTTATCTGATTTTATGACCTCAACAATAAAATAACAAGCTATAATACCAACATTCATCCTAAATTACCAAACTTCAACCTTCACGAAAAAATTCTTTATTCATAAACTAATTGCATCAAACTATTATCAACAATATTAGTTATTCCTCCACAATAAATTTAAGATGCACGTCTACTGAAATTTTTGGTCATTACACATACTCTCACAGATGAATTTTTAATCTTTCAATTCATCCAACTCCTTCCTTAATTCAAACAACTCCGCTAGAGTCATCTTATATGCAAAAATCAAAAATTGGGGTAGTGTCGGGGACTACGTCAATGCGAAAGTCAATCTCTCAGTCTAGAGGCAACCATGGCAGCTCATTAGGAAACACATCCAAAAACTCTCTCACAACTGAGATATCTATGTCTTGGTCAACGGTCTCGCAATCCCCATCAACCAACCAGAGATTATCGTATTTGTAACACCCCGACTTTTTTTAAGTTGGATAATTATCGGGGTATTACCAAGGACGCAATCATTAGATTACAATTTAAGAGAATTCATTAAAAGTTTAATTGATAGAAATCAATTTAGGAAATAGAATTAAGAAATTTAAATACACCCCGACTTATTTTAAGTTGGATAATTATCGGGTATTACCAAGGACGCAATCATTAGATTATAATTTAAGAGCATTCATTACAAGTTTAATTGATAGAAATCAATTTAGGAAATAGAATTAAGAAATTTAAATTAGAGCTCTAATAATTTTTAAACAATATTTGGAATAAGTCGAAAGTTAGAAATTGGGTCGGTTAATATTCGACACGAATATTTAACACTTAAATATATTTTAATATAATTAATAGGATTAAAAGGGGGATATTAAAAGAGAAATTTAAGTGAAGAAAAGAGGGAGAGTTGAACCGGTCCACTGCTGAACCGGTTCAATGTTTGTGTTGGTTCGGTTCAAGAAGCTATTAAGGGGGATGTATCTATTTGCGTGGTCTCCAACCATTTCGCAATTTTCAGAAACTGAAAGGAGAGAAATCGAGAGAGGGAGATGGAGGCGAGAGACCGAGGGAGAACTGTGGGAGATCGACGGTGAGACGCAGCGACGAGTCGGCATTCTTCGAGCTCGGGTCTGCGATGTTGATGCTGTCCGGCATGTGGGTTATTGGAGGTGGGCAGTCGATGAAGTGAGCCGTGTCTAGGGCTTCACCAGTTGGCTGCAATTTCCTCTCCGCGGTTATGCGAGGTAAACGCCTCAATTATTTGCGATGTGTGATTCAATTTTGTGATAGGGAGATGGTGAATGAACTTTAGGTTGGTGCTGGCAGGGACTCACGAGGTTGAAAGCTCTCGGGTGAGCTGAGTGGCAGAGCAGTGGTTTGGAGTTGTAGCTCACGGTCTTGTTGCTGCTTTGGGTCAGCCTTGTTTGGTGAGCTTCCTTGGCTATTTTGGTATTTGATTTCTGTTTTGGATGAAGTTTGACAGTGTGATTGGGTTTTTGCTTTTGGTCCTGCAAATGAGTTGATAATCTCTTGATCATGCTTGTAATGCCAAATGGATTAATGATCATGTTTGAATAATGTCTCTACATTGTTGATAAGTCTAATATTCTGGGTGGATTGTTGGAAGTGGAAAACACATTGGATTAATATTCTAGATTTATTATTGAATGTATACTGCTGCGAGTAAATTTGGATTAGCTTCTGGTTATCTGTTTGGGATGATTTATCTGATGTCGTTTATTAGAATAAAAAGATGAATAAATGGTACGCTATGTTGGTTGCTAAGTCTTATTAATGGAAACTATTATTCAATGAACGTGGAGTATTGCATGTTACTACAACATTAATTGAGAATACGATTAGAACTTGTATTCCCTGTTGTTAATTGAAATTGAGCTAGGTTATATTCCGTTTAGGTATCGGTGAAGTACTTAGAAATTATAAAAGTTAGAATACGTCATTGATAAGTTGTAAATGTTTTAAATTGTTAAGGTACCGAAAGAAAAAGAAGAATAGCGAGTAAGTGCTAACGCGCAATAAAGAATTGAGGTAAGGAATTGGGCGAGTCATGGCCATGTGGAAACCCTTCACCACAAGTGTGTGTGTGAGTTTAGTGTTAGTGTTCTTAAAGTGTTTATTGATAGTAGTTTGATGCTATGTAGAAGTTGATAATTATAGATTTCTCTGCTGTGTTATGGTTCTCTGTAAATTTCTTGTAGTTGTTATTTCTTTTATTGGATTGCCTTAATGTTAGTTGTGTTAAATTGTTTTATACTATGTGAAATGCTTAAGGTTCAAGGATGACTAAATGAAAAAGGATAAATGGTCATGTGAAGCATGAAAATAAGTTAAGTGTTCTATGATAGCCTTCGGTGGGAAACTTTTGTATGATTGTTGTTCTTGTTTTTTTGTTATTCTTTTTAATGATAGTATAGAAATTGTTTGTTAAATCTGTGATATTCTTTGTGTGTTTTGTTTTGTTTTATGAGATGCAAATGCCTAAGTAAAGGAAGAAATGATGGTATGAAAGTGGAACACGTAAAGGATAAGCTAATATGTAAAGTCTGAAAATGAGCTAAAGGATTTATGAATATTTACTTCCTGTGTGGTTACCGTTTATATACCTTGCTGTCATGGTTTGTTTTTATTGTTAGTTGTGGTTCAGTTTGATATCTTTGTGAAATTAATACAAGCAAGAGTCAAGCATGAAATTTCTATAATAAATCAATTAGCATGTCCACTTACCTAAGCATGTATAATTATCATGTTAACTAGCAATATCAACACTTGAGCATGAAAATTGATAATTTATTAGATTAATAAATTGTACACTTCCATCAAGCATGTTTGATATATGTCATGTTAACTAGTTGTTTAAATCATAACGAACACTTAAGTATGTTAATCACTTAGTATGCATGATTAACTGATTTAATTGAGCATGTTAATGAACTAGTGTAATTAACTAAAGTAAGTAAACTTAAGCATGTAAATTAGTAACTAAGTAAAGTAGAATAATCACCTAGAATAATAATGGTATGAAGCATGTAAATGAATTAGGAAATTTACTAGAAGAATTAGCATGTTAATTTATAGCATTGTGCTCTAGTAATTCAATTCAAGCATGTTTTTCCTTGTTAAATTCATCATTTAAATATGCCTTCAATTATTTATATGTGCTTTCCAATTTCATTAATGATGTGTTAATAAAAAGGAGAATGATAATGAAGACGAAAAATTCATGTGAATGAGTTAAGGGTCTCAAGGATGGTGTGAACATATGTTTGTAACTGTTTTTGTTATTGTCTTCTTGGTATGGTATTGTTTATAATCTCGTAGAATGTTATGTCCTGTTAAAATCAAGTTAAGTAAAAGCATGTTAAATGACTTGGATAATTGATTAGAATAATTACCTAGAATGATAAAGGTAGGGAGCATGTAAATGGACTAGGAAGTTAATTTGATAATTGGCATGCTATTTTTATATTCCATATTATTATAAATGTTCTCTATTGTACATTGTGGTTGTCTTCATTTCTATGTGCTTTCAATTCCATTATTCTTTTATGTGTGCTTTAAATTTAGTTACTTTTATTTAATGTGCACTTCAATTTCTATGAACGTTATGTTGCGTCATCATGCATCACGACAAGAAAGAATGTATGGTCATGCATCATGTTAATAGAAACCCGTATGGAGTACCACTTTGGGGTGGTACTCACACATGCATGAGTGAGGAAAATGAAATGAACGAATGATGATGATGATGATGATGATGGGAAGTTGAGGGGTAGATGGGTAGTTTGGATCTACCCCACATAGGGTTAGAAGCCGATCAAACTATTCCATCACATACGTGTTCCTTCAATTTCTAACTCGATGTACGAGTAATGAACGAATGAATGAAACGTAATGAAAGATTGATTTGGGGCAGACCCATTCCAAGTAAACTAAAGAGAGGCATGATATATGTATATTCCCTTTCCTTACTAAGTCTTTTAGAATTACAGTTTACTTGTGGTGTAGGTATATGTAAATGACGAGAAGAACGATAAACAAAACACAAAGCAGTTGATGAAGAATTTGTACATGAAGGAGCTTGTGATTGGCCAGGCTAAGTGAGTACGAAGTAAAACAGTTTGTAATTAAATTATATTTAATTTTGTAGCAGTAAAGCAAAAAAAAGATTTTCTTTGTAAACGATTTACACTTCCGCTATGTTTTAAAGAAGAAAATGGTTTCTAACGGCCCGCCTTACACTCTGATTATGAAGAATTTTAATTATCTTACAAAATTTTTTAAATTTCGTGTATTTTAAAAAGGTTATAAAAAACCGAGATGTTATAGTATTTCTCTAATCATTTGTGGTCACCTAGACAAGCTTATAGAATAGGGTTAGTCATCACCGCACTATGACCATTAAGGTACATAACAACCCGTCCATCTTTTGCAATGACTATGACCCTCTTTAGGTGACACTCCACAGTCGCTCTACACTTCCTCAGCCAGCTTATACCCAAAATCACATCGAACTGACTCATCAGTTGACAATTAAATTTAGAGAAAACTTGTTGTAACGACTCAGATTTTCATACATAAAAAAAATGCATTAAATTTTGAGGAAAACATATCAGAGTACAAGTCGGGCTGTTAAAAACGCTTAAAACATTTCATAAGTAAAACATTTAAAAAATAAAAGCATTTGCGGAAGCATAATTTAAAGGAAATAAACTAAATATTTAAATTACAATTTATGAAAAGAAATTTAATTACAATTTAGAAACTTAATTATAATTTAGAAACTTAATTACATTACAATTTAATTATCTCTCACTTCTCATAGTCTGGCCAACTGCAAGCTCGAGTGTGCAAATCCCTCAACTGTATCAAGTCCACACACTATCTTTTTCTGCGAGTACCTACACCACGAGTAAACTGTAAGGCTAAAAAGGCTTAGTAAGGAAAGAGTTAACAATAAAAAAAAATAGAATTTAAATAACTAAAACAAACAATGAACATAATGTAAATCACATGAACAGAATAGTTAAGGGAATACAGAACTCAAGTATTTGCAGGAAGTAAATAATCAGTAAGCTTTCACCCTTTCACGCATTGACCATCCATTTCCTTTAACATTAGCATTCATTATTCTTTGTCAACATAAGCAAATAAAAATAGCAAGAATAAAGCAATTCACGAAACAAATATCACAAAGCTACCCAAAGTCTACATAACACTAACAAATTCCTTACTGTTAACAATTGAGATATCCACCTGCAAGGAAATCTAAGAACTACAACCAAGGAAATAACAGTAATGTTACAGAGCCTAATACTAATGCAAACAGTCGAGAATCTATACTAACGAACAGCCAAGAAAATCAACGTGAAATAACAATAATAATGCCTCCAAGGAAAACAGAGCAGTCATCTACAGAAATCAATAGCAACCAACATCAGAAACTACACAATTATCACTTAACTCACACACACATACTCGTGGGTAGGGCTTAGACGGCCGAACACTACCCAATCCTTACCATTTGAAGAAAACCAAAAACAGGGACAACAACTCCCTTCCACGCAGCAGTAGTTGCTCCTGCTCCTGCTCCCACTCATGGCTCAGCTCACGACAGTTCCATCACACTCTCACACCAAGGAGAAATCAATAGAGCACCAATTAGTGGCAATTTCCCGCAACATAACAGAATAATTCAACACACTGAAATTCAACCACAAACTAGAGGAAAATCACTATACCCGACAATGGAGGCCGAGGAGTTACCTGAACAGGAGACTTACCTCAAAGATGACACTGCCAAATCCGAACCCACGCTCAGACGCTCAGTCTCCAACAGAAAGACACCCGAGAGCTCCCTCTAGAGAGCTCCATATTCTTCCCATTTTCTCTGCCTTTCCAGAATATAAACTCAAAAATGGAAATTTGAAATGCATAACTTATCCCATGATTCCAGCCACCGATCTAGGTTTTTAGGCCAAAATCTGATCTCCACGAACTGCCACTCAGAATCCAACTAAACCGCCAGGCAAGAAAATAGAGAATGGACCGGTTTGGTCCAATCATGAGTAAACCGGACCACAAGCTTTAGCGAACCGAAGCCCCTGTCCAGCTGCGTCGATCACTGTCCATCGCGAAGATGCCGAATCCTCCACTGAAATCAACTACCAATCACGTAATCGAATCACAAACACACAAAAATTGAGATGCATACCACAAATCGACACTGGAAAACGCAACCCGCGGGAGCCCCGAAGCCAGAAATCTTCGCCTGCCAAAATGGATCCCAAGCCCTAAATCGGACCCCTTGCCGCCGCAGCTGCTCGCCCGAGCTCGCCCATGCCGCCGTCGTCATTCATCCTTCATCGTTCGTCCTTTGTCCTTCGCCGGCACGCGGTCCCGATCTCCCTCTCATCTCTTCTCTCTCGTCTCCCTCATTTCTCTCAGGCTCTCTTCTCCTCCCTCTTTCTATTCTAATTAAACCAATCCAAACCACAACAGCATGAATCGAACCGAGCCCTAGACAAACAGAACCGGTTCTCCATTTTTCCTTCTCTAATTTAATTTTCTATTTTAATTTCCTTTTATTTCTATCTTTCAATTAAATCTCAACTTTAATTATCCTTAATCCTATTCCGCAATTAATCATCATTTAAATATCTAATTAATCACACTTTCTAACATTTTAATTTAAGGTCCTTTAATAATTCTCCTTCAAATTAATCATAATTATCATCTAATAAATTCCGTTAAATCATAATATGACGGAATACGCCTTTGGTAATACTCCGATAAAAATAATTATCTAACTAAAAAAAAAAAGTCGGGGTGTTACACTTGCAGTCATCAATAACTACACTAACTCTTGTGCACATCGAAGACACTCCACTTCGAAAGACAACCTAACAAAACCATGCCAATCCCCATGAGTACTCCAAGTAGCACTATTCTAGGACAACGAGAAAGACTAATGTGGTAGCTATTGTTGATTTTGAGGGCAATCCCTTTTCATATTCTTAGGCTATCCACACTTATAGCATGTGTAGGGACTGAATCACCCACTGTCAAATGACCCACTACAAACAACTGAGGTCTAACCTCCATTGGACCTCTTTCCTTGAGACTTTCCTTGGTTTTTCTTCAATGGCTTCCTCTCCTCTTTCTTGGCCAACTTCTCATGGAAACTCTCATAGTTAGCATGAAACACTTTCTCCATCCTTTAAGTAACTCAAAAACCTCTAGGAGAGTATTGTATTGCATAATAACTACACCCTGTTGTAGCTTAAGACACTGTTGGAACTTCACAATATGACCCCACTCAAAAATCTCTTCTTAATAGAGCAGAAGCTCATAAAATTGAGCATAATATGCCATCACCATCATAGATTTATGGTCAAGTTGTTGAAGACCCTCGTCATCAACTCGTGATGACTCCTACTATTATACGGACTCCTAAACATCTCAATGAAAATTTTCCACTCTATAGATTGTACATCGAAGCTCAAACACACTGCATTCCACCAGCTTAGTGCTTGTAACATCCCAGTTTTGTTTATACATTTTTATATATCCATTTCTCATTAATATAAAATTTGATCATTTAAAACCCATTTAAAAATACTTAAAAGAAAACATCAGAGTAACTTTACACTGAATAATTAAAACATTTAAACTATTTTCCAAAAACAACATAATTTAAATTATTTGAAAACCATAACATAGAGTCTTTAAGCAATTTCAACAACTTTTATTCTTTTGAGCCATAACCCCCGAGGTCGATCCAAGCATGGTAACATAAGTTTGCATCGCATCACACTTTTTGCACGTTCACATCACTTGGATCACAATCAATACCTACATTACAGGAGGAATAATGAGTCTATTGCCTACTAAGAGATATAAATGAAATGCAGATGCAATGCCTATGACAACTCTATATGCATATGTCTTTCAAATTTATACGCTTGGTGAGAGCAACCTCTTTAGTCTCTGAACTAACCACATGGATTCATTTCCACGTGAAAGCAATCTCTTTAGTCTCCGAATTCATGTAAAAATGAATCTATTTACGTTTATGTTTATTTACAATTCAGGGTGAGAGCAACCTCTTCAGTCTCCGAACTCACTGACTCGTTTAGTGAGAGCAACCTCTTCAGTCTCCGATTTCACCCAAACGGGTTGTTTTCTACATGAGAGCAACCTCTTCTGTCTCTGAACCCATGTAGAAAACGTCTATTATTTACGTTCATTATTATTCCGTGGAATGCATGATATACAACCCTACTAACATGCTTATATGAATGTCACACAGCTGTTCATATATCGTAAACAATATTACAAACAATTAACAAACAATGAACACAATCAACTAACAAACAATGAGCAGGAATCATGTATCAACTTATAATTTAACACTAAGTATGTTTTCACTAACATAATATCACTTACCCTAACAATGATACAACATACTTATTCCATTAGTTTTCATGAGTTATTACCAACATATTATTTACAGTTTCCTTTCCAGTAAAGCAACTCCTTCTAATTGTATTTATTTAGCGGTGAAGGCACTAACATAAAACAATAGTTAAACTTACTCTGCATTAAAGACAACATGCATCAACTTCTCAATCTAACTGGAGGCATCACCGTGGCACTATCCTGCATGCTGGAGGCTTGAAGATTTGTCGAGCTTAAACAATTGGACAGGTTGTTAAGCCTATCAAGGGTGCTTTGCAATTCAGCTTGAATTTCTGATTGTGGCCTCTACTTGTTCTTGGGTGAGTTTCTTCTAGGCTTGGAGGACGGCGGAGGAGAAGGGGCTCCTCTGGTTGATGTTAGAGCGAATCTGCCCCTCATGAGCCGCTTCATCGAGCTCCATGAGTGTATGGTACCATCACCAATTTCTTTTTGTTCCAGATTGACCCGATGCCACCAACGGAGCGCTTCTTTGGTGATCTTTGCCGATGCGACCTCCACCTTGTCTTGTCCTGTAATGTCGTGGCTAAGGAAGAAAAATTCAAGCTTTTCTTCCCATTCTTTGTAATCTGCAGCAATGCTCGAGCTGCTAAAGTTTGGGAGAACTTGCACAAACTCCCTTTCTCCTTCATCGCGGTGACATCACACTGCGGTAGTTTTGGTTCATCTTGGCACTATCAGACATTAGCGGAACGGATTGTTCAGCTCTGCCATGCGGAACGGATAACTGGGCTCTGATACCAACTGATGTGCCCCGGGATGCCCTTGATCCAGCCGGTGCGCCACTAGAGCTCGGAGGTGAAGGCAATTGCTGGTGAGAGTGAAGGATTGCCTCAGCCTCGGTTGAAGTCTGGTAGGAAATGGGTTGATAGTATCTGGGGGAGGGTGAGTTGGGCGGTAAAATAAGAAAGCTGAGAGGCACGTGGAAAAAGGAGACAACTGGTGGATGTTGAGTGGGGAAGCGGGAGCTGACTTAACTTAAAACGATGGACTTCCCTAGAAAGGAAGGACGTCCCCAGCGAATTGCGAAAAGGAGGCCAACAATGCCGAATTCGACAGAGGGTGAAAAAAGGGGCGAGAGATAGTGCAAGGCGAGCCTTTGACCTCAGAAAGTGACGGGGGAGAGATGTTCGAATTTGTCTGAGGCTGAAAGTTGGAATTTTGGTGAGAAATGTTGTTCGAATGGACAGAGGCAAAATTGATAGAGAAGGAGAGCTTGAAACAGAAATTCATCTCTGTGAAGCATAGACGAATTCCGTCAATAGAGAGGATTTGAATGGAGGGTGCGGGAAGGATTGCTTCGTAATGGAGAATGAGTTTGAATTTGACAGTGGCTAGGAAAATGGACGAATGAAGACAACGAGGCTAAAATGGCTCTGTGACAGGTGAGGAAATTGCAGAACAGGGAAGTGGTGGAAATGAGGACAGAAATTAATGCGCTGGTCCGAACAACACCACCTGAAGGGTGTCTCTGACTTCAATGGCTGCCTCACGATGGCAGTGCTCCAACTCAGATCGGGATAGTTCTCTTCTCCCTTACAGAAGAGTTCTCCAATGGCGGCACCTTGGAGAGAAGGGAGAAGTCTGAGAGAAGACACGAGAGACTGCAAGATGGTGGCTTCAATTTGGGACACTCTGCTTGCCGGATGTTACTCACCGGAGAAACATTGTGCAACTGGAGAAAACTCCAAACGGTGACAAGGCGCTGTAAAACATTTTGTATTCAAATCAACTCCCCGATTACAGACTCTAAAAACCACTTAAATAATGAGCTAATTAGGTTAAGCGTAATTAGCAAATTACTAACTTGCCCCTAAACAAAGACATACAACAGATACAAAATAATGATAATAATGGGCGTCCCCAAAATAACACGAACGCCAAGAAAACAACCAAAAAAATTGCAAAATGCCCAAATTAAAATACTTAAATTAAATAGAAATAAAAAAAAATGAGGCGGGTTCTGGGGCACATCAGAATGTGTTATGTTAACTCTCTATGATGGATATTTTAGATCGCCTATTTTGACATAGCTACTACCTTAGTGTTCGATTGTGAAGCATGAAAATACACTACTGTTTGGTATTAGTTTTGTGCCTTTGGATATTGTCTCTGTTGTTTTAAAGTACTCTATGTTTCTCGTTTCTCAACTCATATCCTATTATTATCAACATTGAAGGATTGGAATTTATGTTCTAAGAATTGGTTGTTGGATACAAGTTATTTACCTGTTGGTTATTGTTGAGTTGATAAGTGGGCTAATAATCTGCGAAGTGTTATTAACTATGGAGATATTGTGTACTGCTGTTAGGTTATGTGATGTGCATTATTGGGTTATCTGTTTGGATGTTAATTTGCTGTTTGGATGAAAAATAATAAGATGCACTTGGTTGGTTATTGCCTAGGGTACGAATATGTTAGAGTTGGCCTGTTGTAGATTTCTATTTTGTTAATTGTCGTTGGGTTTCTGTCTTCCTGTATTGTTGCTGTTTTAGATTAATTTATTGGGATAGATTATATTCCCTTTAGGCGTCGAAGAAGTTCTTAAAATTGGTACAAGTTAGAATACGATTCACTTATAATTTGAACTGTTACTAAATTGTGAAGGTACAATGAAGAGAAGAAGGATAACGGTTAAGAGCTAATTTGTGTTAAGACTTCGAGGTAAGGAAATGGGTGTGTCTTAGCCAGTGGAGGCTCTACCCACAAGTAATGTGCATGAGTGGTAGATTGATTGATACTCTGTAGTTATTTTCTTTGTTATTGTTAGCTCCATGATTTCCTTTATTTGTTAATTCCTGCAATTATATATATATGCTGCTATTAAATTCCTGCAAATGACTCCTGTAATTGATAGTGATGATTGTGATGAATGCAAAATGAGTTAATGATAAATGGTTACGTGAAGTCCGAAAATGAGTTAAGAGTCCTATGTTGTGTTTAAATGTTTATTTTCTGTTTAGTTATTAACCACAAGTTGTTACATTTTCATTATTGTTTACTTGTTGATTAGTTATTAAGTACAAGCATGTTTAATTAACTAAGTAGAGTCTAATTAACTAGTACTTAAATAACTGAGTCGAGCATGTTGAGCTAGCTGTTTAAGTAATAACTAATCCTTGAGCATGTTAATTAACTAATTAGTTGAGCATGTAAATCGACTAATAAGTAGCATGTTTAAATTGATTATGTAGCATGTTGAAATTAACTAACTAGCATATTCAATTAGCTAACTAGCATATTTAATTAGCATGTTTAAAAAAACTAGCAACATTTTAATTAACCAGAGTAATTAACTAAAATATAACTAGATTCAAGCATGTTAAGTAACTAGAGTAATCAACTTAATTAGAAATTGAGCATGTTAATTAACTAGATTGATTAACTTAATTGGAAGTTGAGGATGTTAATTGACTAGGGTAACCAACTAGAACTACAATTGTAATCTTTCTTCAAGTACGTTAATCCAACTAGAGTAATAACTGAATTTCATCTTGAGCATGTAATTAGCTAGGATAATAAACTAGGCTGTTAATTGTAAAATGTTTACGTAATTAGAATAAAAGCATGTTTTAACCAACTAGAATAAGGATTTCGAATCTATAAGCATGTTTCCTGTTTCCAGTTATTGTCTAAAGCATGTTTCCATGTTTAGTTTAGTTAGTTTAAAGAGCATGTTTAGTTAATTGTAATTCATCGCATGTTTACTTTATCGTCTCTTATTGTTCCATCCTTTACTTCCTTTTAAATGTGCTTTCAATTCCTGCTATTCAGTTACTTTCTTTTATGTGCACTTCAATTTCTAATATTGATTACGTTATACTGCATCATGCATCACGTTAGGATGAGAATGTATGGTCATGGATCATGTTAATAAAAACCAATAGGGAGTGCCACCGGAATAGTACTCAAGCATGCATTATGTGAGGTAAAATGTTAAGAAAAAGAAGAAAAGAGAGTTGGGGTAAATGGGTAGTACGGATCTAGTCTGGCAGCTAGGATACACCCCTACCTTGTCGGGAAAGGGACTAGTGTGCGCACAGGAGGCTGGAAGCCGACCAGACTATGCCATTTTATAAGACAACCTCCAATCTCCAGCTCGATGTACGAGTAATGAACGAATGAAGTAAAGTAAAGTAATGAACGAAGGAATGACATAATGAAATGATTGGTTTGGGTGGCTCCCATTCTAAAAAGGACTAAAGAGAGACATTTCATAATTGCATTAAACCCTTTTCTTTACTAAGCCTTTTGACTTACAGTTTACTTGTGGTATAGGTGTAGATATTTATATGAGGAGACGACTAATAGATCAAGAAGTAGGGATGAAGGATTTGCACGCACATGAGACTCGTGGCTAGCCAGGCTAAAAGAGTAAAAAAGAAACGGTTGTAATTTAATTGTAATTAAATGTTTAGTGTCTTTCATTAAATTATTTATGCTTCCGCAATACTTTAAACAAACAATTTTTATAACGCTTCCTCATTTCATTAATTGGTTTTCATAACGAGTTTAAAGAAGGGTTAGTAGCAGTCTGATTTAGTGTCATGCTCTGATTTTTTTGAAAAGAGAATTCAACGGACTTAGCAAAAGTTCAAATTTTTATGCGTTTTAAAGGATTTACAAAAAACCGGGTCGTTACAGGCCAATCCCGACACTCGCTACCAAGCACCACGCCGGTGTCAATCCATAACGCCGCTGCCATTCAATCGCCACCAAGCATCGCCAATCACTTGACGCTGCACCGGCGACTCGAGCAATTGACGTCCCGCGACCCGACACCTGAAATCGCACGACGCCAGCTGCTCGTCAGATCACGACGTCCACCTTGAAGGTCTCCCACGCCCAAGCCCAAGCCTTCGCCTCTTCTCTCTCGCGTCTTCATTCTCCCTTCCCCTCCCTACTCTCTCTTTGTCTTCCATTTTCCGCGTTCTCTCTCTCTCTCACATTTCGTCAAATGGCCGAAGGCCAGAAGAAATGAGAATGCCTGAACCGGTTCTCCTGCTAAACCGGTTCAGTTATTCATCAATAAGCCCCCACTTATTAAATTCCAATTATTCTCATTTATTTAATCCCTTTACATTTAAATTTCAAATAATCCAATTAAATCTTTTACTAATTCTCCCCTTAATTTAAGATAAATCTAATTAACCTTAAGAAATCCTAATTAATTCCTTAATTTATAATCTTACAAGTATGTCCTTGGTAATACCCCGATAATTATCCAATAGATCCATATACCCCGTAATTAACTTCCAATTATTCGGATATAAAAGTCAGGGTATTAATCGCCCAGTCCACATTCGTCTGCCACTGTCCACTAACGTCTGAAATTATAAGTCGGACGCGATATGGCATCCGCATGTAGCGTCTGCACGCGTCCAAAACTGTCCAGGAATTGGACAGATTCAAAGCGGACGAATCTACCCCCAACCGCACTCGTCCACGAAGCGTTCGAAAGGTCGAGTTAGAGACAGGGGCGACTTCGGATATGAGCGGGTTGTCCGCAGGCGTCCGCAAATGCCCAATCCAACACTTTAACACGTTTTTCTGCCTAAAAGTTCATCCCATAACATTTTCCCCATAAATACACGTCACAATTTTACATGTATAAATACGCAATGTAATATCCTACTCCGCCCGACATTTAATTAGATCGCATATACGGAAAAAACGATATCAGGATATTATAGTTTAAATTTATGTTAAGTCTTTAGCTGACAACATAGTCTTGGGCTAAATGTCAAGTCGTTCAACCAGACATTTTTGTTAGACTCACCTCTGGGTCGTTATCGAAACAAGCCAAGGGTAAATATGGATTGACTAGAACAAAGTTCTTAAGCTACAATTTGTATTTATGTGGCTCCTCCATATTACATACATTAGTTAAAGTAAAATTTTTATTGTTTTTTACTTTTATAAATACATGTATGAATTGCATTTCAACAACTTGTAAGAAGTGCGTTTTGCATTCCAATAAATTTTTGTAAGTCAAAAATATATATTTAGTTATTTAAATTAAAATAGAGAGCATTTCTTCACTATGATAAGCATTTATTATAGTAAAAATTATATAATAATTAAAATAATCAATATTTATATGATTGAATATGTCAATTTAATATAATTTATAACCATTATTTTTATATGATAAGCATAAATATAGCAATGTTAAAAGCGTGAATATAAATATTAAATACAAATAAAACACTAGTTCAACTCAACTTGGCTCATTAGTTCGCCTTATGGTGAGCCAAGATTTAGCCACATTTATCCAACAGCCCGGCTTGACCATTCACTTTAGGTTGGGTATATGAATGAAAGCGACAGTGAAGATCTCAAATTAATTTTGTGTACTATAAAAATTAATTTTTGGAAAATATTGATCATTTTGAGAGGCCATAACCTTTTTCCAATGGTTTCCTTCAAGCATTATAATTCAAACCTTAGATACATTCCAAAAGTACATTAATAATGTGACAACACTACTAAAAGTTTGGCATAAAAAGTGGGGTCTTGTCACAAAGGCGGTAGGACACATGCATTGTGCTGAAAAATTACAACATTATATCACACTCTATCATCATGGTGCTAAGAAACATACCCTAAAAAGAGCGAGAACTACTCAAGCAAAACATTATTTAGTAAAGGCCATAAATATTAAATTATATGAAAATTTTTATGGAAATCTCAACCATCTTGTCCCTTTAAGATTGCTAAAAGACTTTAAACTATTAATTTGATCAATTACACAAAATTATTTTTGAAAAAGTTAATTTATTGATTTTTATGCGGAACTCAACTCATTCTTTAGTCGTAACTTTGTGAATGGCTCTCTCAGTTGTTACTTTGATGGCGACATCTCGTTCATGTTTTAAAAATCTATCAAATAGTATTTTGAAACTTCAGACAAAAATCATTCATTTCAATAATAGAAGAATAATTCTAATTAAATCCTAAGATTCCATAATTTATATTTGAGAATAAATTTCTGCCGTCCAACGATAGCCAATTACGACGTGACCCCAACCATATATCTGTAATTAAAAAAGAAACATAAATTTATGGTAAAATATTAAAAGGTAAATGACAAATCAACCATCGTATTTTGAAATCAATGACAAGTCAACCACTATAGTAATACACTTCAGATTTAACATTAAAAAATTAAATTTGTTGGAACAATTTGTGACGTCTAATCGATATTGTAATACATTTCAAGAAAGAATAAATTATTTGTTAATTTTTAAATGGAGTTTATATTTTAATTTGGGAAAATGACAAATTGACTATCGTGGTTCGCGATCAATGACAAGTCAACCACTATGATATATTTTTTAACAAGTTAACCACTGACGTATAAGTAAATGACAAATCCAATATCGCTGTCACGTTCGCCGTTGAAAATGAGACGAGGCGCCGCGGAGGTCGTAGACAAAACGCCGCGGCGCAGTGATTTTGAAGGCCAAATTGCGGCGTTGTCCGGGACACCGAGGCAGCGTCCTGGGAAACAACGGCAGCTTCCCGGGACACCGCTCGGCGTCCCGGGAAACTACCGCAACGTCCTAGGAAACCGCCGCGGCGTCCCGGGAAACCGCCGAGACGTCCTAGGAAACCGCCGCGGCGTCTCGAGACAACGCCGCGGTTTGACTTGTTAAAAATGTTTGATCAAAAAATTGAGGGCTTAAACGATTGATTTTGGGGTTGATAAAAAGGGATGGTAGGGTAAACCCATGACAAGTTATAGATCTCTGAGAGAGCTTCGATTTGATACCTTCTGTAGCCGATTCTGACACTTATAGCCAAAGTTATGGTCGATTGAAGTTGAAGAGGTCAAAAATCTAATAAAAACATTGGATTCGAAAAATATATACATAGGGACTTTGAAGTAGCCATGAAAAATCAAGAACCGCTGCAGACTTTGAAGTAGCCATGCATGAAAAACATAGTCCCAATGTATATGTTTTACGAATCTAATGTTTTTATTAGATTTTTAACCTCTTTAACTTCAAAAGTCTATAACTTTTTGCTACAAGTGTCAGAATCTGCTCAAAAAGGTATCAAATCGAAGCTCTGTTTGAGATCTATCACTTGTCATAGGTTAAACCCTATAACCCCCTCTCTCGGGTGCCAAATCAATCGTTTAAGCCCTCAAATTTGTGATCAAATATTTTTAATAGGTCAAAATGCTGTGGTGTCTTGGGAAGCCGTGACGGTTTCCTAGGACGCCTCCGTGGTTTCCTAGGACGCCATTGCGGCTTCCCAGACAACGCCGCAATTTGGCCTTCAAAATCACTGCGCCGTGGCGTTTTGTCTACTAACCGTCGCGGCGCCCCGTCTCATTTTCAACGGCAAACGTGACAGCGATGTTGGATTTGTTATTTACCCATACGTTAGTGGTTAACTTGTTAACAAATATATCATAATGGTTGACTTGTCATTGATCGCAAACTACAATGATTGATTTGCTATTTTCCCTTTAATTTTAAAGCGGAGAACTTCTTTTCAATAATTTATAATTTGTTTATAATTAGAATAAGTTGGATAAGATCTTGATAATATCTTCACGGGAAAATGACAAATCAACCATCTTGGTTTTAGGTCAATGACAAGTCAACTACTGTGGTTTAATTCTTAACAAGTTAACCACTAACGTATGCGAAAATCACAAATTTAACATCGCAGTGACGTTCGCCGTTAAAAATTAGTCAGGACGCCCCTGCGGTATCCTAGGAATCCCCTGCGGTGTCCCGGGACGCCCCTGCTGTGTCCTGGGACGCCCCTGCGGTCTCCTTCAAAATCAATGTTTTTATTAGATTTTCGACCTCTTCAACTTCAAACGACCATAACTTTCGCTACAAGTGTCGGAATTGGACATAAAAGGTATCAAATCGAATCTCTCTCAGAGAACTACAATTTTTCATTGGGTGCACCCAATGTCTGCCCTGTTTCGACCCCTAAATTGATCGTTTAAGCTCTCAAATCTGCAATTAAACATTTTTAACCCTAAACTATGCAAGACGCCGCCGAGGTTTCCCGGGACACCGTGGCGGCGTCCTGGGAAACCCCGGCGGTGTCTCGACTACGTTTTAACAGAAAACATGACTACAATGGTTGATTTGTTATTTACTCATACGTTAATGGTTAACTTATTAAAATCTATACCATATTGGTTAAATTGTCATTGACTTAAAACCACGATGGTTGATTTTTAATTTTCTCTATCTTCACAAGAATCTAAGAATCTTTCAATCATGAGGTATGATTGTTTGATTTCTATAAATCAAAGACTCAGCTACCTATTTTCTTAATATTTGGAGAAATCATTAAACTTTTAGATCGTTCTTTTTCATGCGAGTCATTATTACGTGGTGAGAGAGAGACAATTACCATACCTGTATATATTGAACGTAATGTTTCATTAGCATACATAATTTAGCATATAAATATGATTTTGGGCATAAGGTTATGTTTCATTTCTTCCTAGGGACACATAGGGTAATTAATAAAAAAAATCTTGAATTTTACAGTAAATGAAAAGTCAAATTTTAAACTATATTTGCTAACAACTAATGTAATACCTAAGATTTTCACGAATAGTTTAATTAAGTAATACGACGATTTAGAATTTAATAGGTTAATTGTTGATAGTTGGAGAATTTTAATGAAGACTTTAAAATAATAGAATAACTAAATAAGTATTGGAAGTTAGGAAAGATTTAAATAAGAAATTGTATTTTATTTTTATCGGTAATAAAATAAAATAGGAATTATTAAAGAATTAGGAAAGATTAAGTAAATAATTATTAAGAAATTAGAAAAATTAAATGTACTTGAATTATTAAAGTGATAATATATAACAACATTTAGAGAAGAAAATTGAAGTGTTGGATTAATTAATACGCTAGAAAATAAGGGTAGGAAGATTGGGTGCAACAGAAGCCGTCATATGAGGCTTAAAGATAGTTGAGATTGTTTAGGAAGGAGAAAGATTCCTCGCATATATGTTTTTATGCAAATGATGCCGTAGGATCAGTTTAGCGAATAAAGTGTGAGTCGTTGGATCAGAGGAAAGATGCTTCCGATGATGTATTGATGCGTTTTAGCGTGAGAGCATTCTAGACCGTAGATTAGATTTATTGGGAGGAACGAGGGCCATTAGATTTAAGGAGGATTGATGGGCCGTTAGATTAGGATTAGTGAGAGAAATGTAAACAATTGGATGATTTGGGCAGAGCGAGGATTTCAAGTGGAACGGCTTTGTTTGAGTTGGTAGTTTCTCATTCAGTGACGTCATAGTGGAAATGTTCGTTTATGCGGTTGGATTGGTGTCTGTGAATAGTACTTAAGACAGTGTGAAACGTCGTTGTTTGGTTTAATAAGTTAGTTTTACCGATAGATTAGAATACGTGGTAGATGGTGAGCCTTTGGATTAGGGTTCCCGCGGAAGTGTTGGCTTCTGAGGTAGTGTAGTCGTCCACGATCGCGAATATGAAATGTTTAGCTGACGTGACTGTTGGTCATTGGACATACAAGCTTCTGTGGTAGTACAGGTATCCACTGTAACTCGGGCAGCTTTAAAAATTGAAGTTTATGAATTTCTTGCGAGCCACAGATCTGTTTAGGTAAGTGATGATTCTTGATGTGATTTTCATGGTATTACCCTTCGCGTCGCCTTCTATTTATGGGAGTTTAAATAGAACAGATATGGAGAAACATGGGTTGCCCTAGAAGACGCGGGTAGCGATTACAGCTTTTCTCAAGCCTCGAGATTGGCTTCCCTCCAAGTTTTCTCTCGACAGGTTCTCCCCATGTTGTCTCACAGTGAGTCCTGATGTGAGATGGGACCATTCTATTATTGATCAAGCCTCAAAGATTATCATGGGTAAATGCAAGGTTAAGCATAGGTGGAAATTCAAGAGAATAATTAAAGGACTTTCCAAAACTGTCATCCTTTTGACCTCTGAGGCGTATTTGATTATTTTGACAATCCAAACGATGTCATTTCAAAATGTGTTATTCATGAAGATTGTAACCAACGTTTTAAGCTTTCTAACACATGTCAGATTGTTCAATTCGGAGTCCATTTGCTATGGTAAAAGCCCAACAAACAGAGAGCAAAAGTTTAAGGGAAGCCCGAGTTTCCAAACTTGGATCAAGAAACTCAAGATGTAGAAGTCATTCAAGTGGACAGTTTCAACAAGGCCTAATGACAAGAGCAAAGGCCCAAACCCATGAAGATCAAGTGAAGCTCATTCACTAACTACAAAGGAAAGAAGCCCAAGAAGACATACTTGAAAGATAAGAAAGTCAATAAAAAGATATCAAGTCAAAGATCAAGGAAACTTTTCAAATCGGTTGAGAATCACAACAAAAAGATCCACTTATCTAGGAGATCTAGATCCACTTATCTGAGTTATCTTTTATTTATTTTTTTAATTTATGTTTGTAAAACGCTATATAAAGCCACCTAATTTTATGTTCTAGATAGTTGAGAATTGAAAACAAATTAAAGCTTTGCTTTGATTCGAAAATTGGAGTTATCCTTTTCCTTTCTTTGGTGAGTTATATCCAAAGGTTTTTGGTGAGCCATATCCAAATATCCTCTTGTGTGAGTTATATCACGAGAGAACCTTGCATCCGCATCCTTATCCAAGGAGGTGAGAAGTGGTGCATTCATCCATAGTTCATCCATTGGCATTCCGTGAGCGCATCAAGTCCTCTGCCATCTCTAGTCATGGAATTCACGTTGACAGTAAGTGGTTTATGGATATTAGTTAATGACTAATTATGTGTTTACTTGAAGGGTTATAGCAGCATAAGGTTTTGTTTGGAATGGCAGCATATGGATGGTTTTTGATTAGGCAGACTTTTGGTGAAGGAATCCAGGTAAGTGATGTTTGTTGTGCTTAGCCATTGGCCTACATCACAAAGATGTTAGGGTAGGATAATATGTTTTATGAGTTGTTGTGCCATGATTATGATGATACTTGAGAATGTGTTGTCCTTCTTACGGAGTACTATTTATGTTAAGAAGATGAGAATGATAAATTTGGATGATATTTGTTGATGCCTACGGGCCATGTATTGAGAATGTGTCATATGAACTATGGTGATGAACTCCTTACTAGAAACATGTGATGTTAGGATAAGAGTTATGACTTTGGAGAGGTCTTACTGTCTTCATGTATGTTTGATGGTACTGTTGATTATCATGTTATCTTTCACTGACTCGAGGATATGTTGTCTATTGATATGGTTTTATGATGCCTTAGGGCTATTATTGAGGATATGTGTACCGTGATGTTTATGATATAGTCTGTGATGGCTATGGCTGTTATTTGAGGATATGTGTACCATGATATTTATGATATAGTCTATGATGTCTATAGCTATTATTTGTGGATATGTGTACCATAATGTTCTATGATGTAGCCTGTGATGCATACGGCTATGGATTGATAACATGTTTATTGTAATTGCTTATGTTTTGAATGAGGATGCCTACGTGTTGTGGATCGAGGACTTACTATTGATATAATCATGCATGTTAGACTATTATATGGGAATGTACATGCATTCATGAAAAACATTTTTATTAAGAAAGATAATAAAGAAATAAAAGATGGACTGAATACATGTAAATGATTGTTGTTTTGGGCGGCGTTTGAGTTGACTGTCCCATATGAAGTGGATCAAATGATGTCACTCTTTCTTAGACTGATGTCCCAAACGATTAGACTATAAAGTGAAAGAAAAAGATAAAAAAAACTAATGACTGAAAGAAAGGTTGTTTTTACGTGCTATATCTCATAGTCATGTCATATGTTGCATTTTGTATGTTACATGCTTTATGTTATACATCTCTTACTGAGCGTTAAGCTCATAGGTGAACCTTGTGATGTAGGAAATTATAGAGATTAAAAAGCATGATGAAAATGACTTGTTGATAGCACAGTTGAATAAGAATTCTCATGGGCGAAGCTAGAGCATTGTCGAAGTGAAGTTGACTTGTGGGTGAGAATTAGATGAAATATGAATTTTGATAATATAAACTCTTTGTTGAGATTTATGTTCATTTCTGTTAGATTTAAATAGAAACATTTTATAAATGTTTTTGGTTATTTTAAAGATTAGATTTATTACATTTAGTTTCTAAATGAATTTCTTAAAGACTTTCACTGCATGGTTTTACAGAAATGTGAAAAGATAATTAGTAAATATTGAGTTTTACTAAACTTTGATTTCAAAGAGGTTTTCATAAAGATTTTCTTCGTATGAGTTTCTAAAAGATCCAGTTTCCTATGATGACATAGTTTGTTGTTTTAAAAAGAAAAATTTAACGCTACAGGGCATTACAACTAAAACCCTGAACTATAGAAAATAAACGATGCAAATTTCGTAGTCACATTTTCTGTTAAAAAACATTTCTCGAATGTCTAAGCTACACGCAGACGTCTGACTATCCCCTTTACATGAAAGCGGACGCTCGCACTTATAACGGACGTCCGCATTTAACCATTTACACAAAAGCAAACATCCTCCTATTTGTGGACGCATTCCTTTCCGCTATAGATATCTGCTTCACTGTTCACGAATATCTGCTAACTCTCTAATTAATGTGAGCCATCAACGTATCCATCCTTGTCTCTGCGGACACCCCCTTCTCCATTCATTTATGCTTCCTCATTAAATCACACGTACCGTACACGTGATTTCTCTTATCTGTGGAAGCATTCCTTTCTGCTACACTGTTCACGGATACCCACTTCTTCCCTAATTAACGTGAGTCACCCACGTATCCATCCTTTTCTCTACAGACGGACCCTTCTCCATTCATTTCTACTTCCTCATTAAATCGCGCGTATCGTGCACGTAACTCCTTCTGTCCACTATAGATATCCTTTCTGCTGTGGATATCCACTCTCTCACTAATTAATGTAACCATCTCAAGTGTCCATCATTCTCTCCGTGGATACCCCCTTCTCTCTTTGTTTCTACTTTCTCATTAAATTGCGTGTGTCGTACACATGATTCCTCCTATCCACGGACAAGTTTCTTTATTCTTCACTGTTCACGGATATCTGCTTCCTCTCTAATTAACATGAGCCTCCCACATGTCCATCCTTCTCTCTGCGAAAGCCCCTTCTCCATTCATTTTAGCTTCCTCATTAAATCTCGTGTACTGTGCATGTGATTCCTCATGTTTGCTACGGATATCCACTTACATTGTCTGCCAATCATAATCCGGCACATATGACATTTCGCAGATTTCACTTCACATTCATGACACCAATGCTTCAGACGTGGATCCATTTACATTGTCTGTCAATCACAATCCGCCTCATACCTCATTTTGTAGATTATACTTCACATCCGCAGACTCCAAAGCTTTTGCGGATACCAAGGCTTCCGCTATGAATACTTCCTTACTTTGTCTTTCAATTACAATCCACCATGTGATGCCTTTCTGGGAAAAAACCTCATTTCGCTGACACCAATGCTTTTGTTGTAGATATCTGATGACTATGCTAACATCACTCATATGCGACCCCATGTCCTTTTTAAACTATGTATTCGCAGACACTAAGAGTTATGCGGACACAAATACATATGTGGTCACCCATATTTCTGTAGATACAATTCATGGGTGTTCACCCATCTTTCTGAAACTAAGTATCTATGGACCTATTTTTTAGCGATAAAAAAATAAAGAAATTTCCATGGCTACAAGATCATTTAGGCAATAGACCCATTCACGTCCAAGGCTGATCTTTGGACATCCTCAAATGTCATGAGATGTCCAAGAATCAGCTTTGAATATCCTTCAACGCCAAGGGACATCTATAAGACTTTTTAAGGAAAAATGTGACTATAAGGTATATCTCATTTATTTATAATAATTCATAATTTTAGTTTTTAGCAAAATTAGTTTCACATTGACTCTATAATTCAGAGTTTTTTTGTTAATTACCATATATATATATATATATAACCAATAAAATGAATTTCATTTTGTTTGTCATTTGTTCCCAATACACGACACACTCGCGACATATAAATCGATGGGGCCTTAATGTTTAATTATGTTTGATAAATGATGGTTACATAAATTTCGCCTCTTGTTTTTTAAATTAAAAAAAAAACAAAAAGGGGGAAGAATGTCTAACACATTTGACAATTGACGACGCGCTCATTTTATTTTATCTTGTGTACAGACACAAAGTTGATAATTTTATATTAACTGAACAATTAGTGTAATATCTGGGCCGGGTCTCATCCCAATTTATATAAAAAATTTTAATTAATTAACCCCTTATGGGGTAGTTGCTGAAATAGTGGGGGGTAACCCCCCATATTCAAAGTGCAAACTACCATTTTTCCTCACCATTCCTCTCCTCTTCCCTTTTCCTCTCCCTCTCCTCTCTCTCTCTCTCTCTCTCTCTCTATCTCTCCCTCCCTCCCTCCCTCATCTCTCTCTCTCTCTCTCTCTCTCTCT
>CM039468.1:22094334-22165429 GCA_022433065.1 Begonia loranthoides | reverse complement strand
AAAAAAAAAAAAAAAAAAAAAAAAAAAAAAAAAAAAAAAAAAAGCATCTTCGTCAAAACGGCTCCCTATCTTTCACTCCCTCTCATGTTGGGGCCCCGTTCCCTCATCTGCTCTCTCTCTCTCTCTCTCTCCCTCCCTCCCTCCCTTGTCGAAAGGAGAGGTCTTACGCTCCAGTTTTGCTCTTTCTCGTCTAAGGATTGAAGTTTGGATGTTGAGGTTGGGGACCCGTTTTGACGAAGATGCTTGACAGTGTAAAATTTGGTAAGGGCTTGGATTTTTCTTTGGAATTTTGTTTCTCCTATTTTACAGATTGGGTTAACGGACAGTTTGGTTTTCTTAAGGTGAATGTCAGGTGTGGAAATTTCAAAGTTGTTTCCGTGGAGGTTTGGGTCGCTGTGAAGTGCGTCGTCGGTGAGCATTCTTCCATAGTTGAACAAATTAGCAAACTGTTTAGTTAATATTGGATTTTAGACATAGTTATTAAATACTACATAATTGTTTTCATTGGTTTTCTCTGAGGATTTTGAAACTGTTGAGATTAATTTTGGTTTGGGTTGATTTTGGATCATGTTTATTGATTTAAATTTGGGATTGTGGGTCCAAGGAAAAACTCTGGCAGTTTTTTTGGTACATTGCTTTTGGGTAAAGATCAGAGTTAAGAAGAGATTTCTTATTGGAAATCACAGTTTATGTCGACGATTTCGCTGAATCGTTTTGTGTGGCCGCGACTTGAATAAACACGAGCCGCAGACAAACTAATACATGAGCTAACGCCTTTTGAGTCAGATTTTGTTGAGCCATTCAGGCCATTTTGTTAAGGCCTTTTGGACCATGTTATTATGGTCTTTCGGTCATAGATTACTAAGGCAATTTTGACCCTTTTTTTAGACCCATATTATTTGACCAGGGTAATGCCATGTTGTGGGTCGAGCCCATATTCGACTTTGGACAAAATTTAAATAATTAATTTTAAATTCTAAATTCTAATCCTTAATAAAATTATTAGGATTAGGTTTCAGAACTTTATAGTTATCGGATTTGTTACTGTTGGATTTCAGCTGACCATTTTTGGTTGGGCCTTATTATTGGTTGACACAATTTTGAGGTAGGGGTTATTTTATATTTAACGCATATTAAATTATAAAATGTTTAATATTGTTTTAATTTAGACATGTTGACTCACTGTTCAGTTCATTGTGTTTAATTTTTCATTTATGTACTGTTATTGTTAACTAGAGTAATGAGACAATTGTATGTACCGTGTCCCTAGGCGCAAAACCCTAAACCTGATCAGGGTCTGTGTGGCTATTGCTGTAATGTCCTGAAAAAAGAAAAAGCCCGTATAATCCATGTATGGTGTTGTGCTAATGTGGCCAATGAAATTTAAGATAAAAAGTTAAAGAAAAACACATAAAATGGACTTTGGGACAAGTTGGGATGGTATTTGGCATCCTCAACTCTTAAACTGTCATGATGCGGACGCTGCGGACGACAGCAGAGTCATCCGTTTTGGATCTGTTTGTTTTCTGGGAACATTCAGACACTGCGGACGATTGCGGATGAGACAAAATAGCGTCCGAATGAATCTGTTCTAATTCAGAGAACTTTCGGAAGGTAGCAGACGTATGCGGACGAGACAAAATGGCGTCCGAATGAATCTGTCCTAAGTTTGGACACATTCGGACGACTGCAGACGACTCATGCGGACGCTAAATGGCGTCCGACTATGCATTTCGAAAGGTATGGATGAAGGACTGGGGACGCATTTTCTCATCCGAACACTTGTTTCGGACAATACTGCGAACGACGCACCGCGTCCGCCAGGGCAAAATTGGCCGAAAAACCCATTTAAATCTGATGCTTCTCTCTTCCGTCTTTGACTTTGTCTTCGACTCCTTCAGCTGGCAACACGTTCAGACAGTGAGAAAGTGTCTTCAGTTTAGTGGACCTCCATCCTTTGCTTGTCCATCGGTGTACGTCTCTGGTTCTTGCTATAAAGGAATGCAGTGAGTTCTGGGTGTTTTGTTTTCTCGGGTGTGATCTCTATGAAGCCGAGAGCATAGACAGGAGAGGTTGGTAGGAAGTGAGAATTGCTGTATAGGAGAAACAAGCAGAAGAAGGAGATGAACATCCTGTTTTGTGGTTCTCTCGGGTATTGGCTGGTGAGTGGTTTTCTTCACTCTTAAATTGAGTTTTATGAGTTGTGTAGTATGTGATACACTGTTAAGACTTGGGAAATCTGTGAGTATCTGTTGGTATTGTTGGAAAAAGGGTTAGTGAATATTGGAATCATAGCCTCTGTTGATAAACAAAAACGTCTGTGAGTGTTATTATGCCTTCTTTGGCTGCTGCTCTGTTATTTCCTGGTAAATTGCAATTCTTCCTTTGTTGTTTCGATGATTGATTTTGGTTGTGGAAATTAGTTCATGTGAATTTAGACTCTGAAATTGAAAAAGAGGTCACTGTCTCCTTAATTTGTATTGTATTGGTTAATGGATCTGGTCGGTGAATGGGTTATTGGATGTTGAAGGTGTTGACATACTCTATTGACTAATTTTGTTGGATAATCTGTTATGTTAATTGTGATTTTGGGTTGTAACGAATTGTCTTGTTTCTTGGCGGTGTGCCATTGCAAATTGTATAATGGCCAATGGACAAAGAGCTTGTTGGAGGAGGATGATCAAACTGATGACAGTTTCTAATGGTTGTGTTGAGATGCGCTGGGCACGCTTCTGATAACGAGGTAATTCTCGGTTTGATATTGGTTTAGAGTATGTTTAGTTAACTGTTATTCATTAAGTTGTGGCTCTTAGAGACTGTTAAATGGTTGAGTCTTTGTAATGACTATTGGGACTTTATGTTTGGCATGAGAATGGTAATGTAGTGCGGCATAATTATATGATGTATATGATGGACTTGGGTTTGATTGCAAGAAATGGTTTAGTAAATTGTCTTGTTGTTAAGTGTTCTTGATTGGTAAACTGCCTCTTGGTTTGAAATGCATATATTGTGCATATTGATCATTATTGGCTAAGGGAAATAATTGTCGGCTTTGTAAGATTAATTTATCACAACACATTGATGGAATGAGCAACATTGTGGGTTATTGCTATTCCGTTATAATGGTTAAGGTTTAGGAGATTGTTATTAATGCATAGTCGTTATGGTTTTGAAGGTACGAAGAAGAGAAAAGAAACAAAAAGGCATTATGGACGCCAGGTAAGTTGATATGAATTGTGTTTTGGTCTTCGGACCCTACATCGCAAGAATTAGGATTGTGTGCTGTGTGTTTACTAGATTTAGGTTCTTTTAATGATGTGTTTATCAGACATTTATTGCATATAGGATTGTATGAATCCACGTGCATATTGTATGACATAATAATCTATGTAAATAGGCATGTGGGGGTTCGGGAAGTTAACAACGTCCCAATGTCACATAGATCCATGATGGATGGATTAGAAAGAAATTAGGTTAGCGACATGGGATACCATGGTTCATTGCTTCATGTTCTGAAATCCCCAACGTTCTAGTAACAAAGGAGTGTATACGGCTTGAGTAACATCTTGATATATATTGCTCATTTGTGGATTGACCAGGTTACTCATAGTCCCATGGTGTTTGTCATGTATGCACTCTTAGCCTAAATTGCATTGTGTGATCATGCATATCATCTGCACTTCATTTTATCACTTATTGAGCGTTAGGCTCATTAGTTTAGGTCTTGTGATGTAAGTACGAACGAGCGATAGATAAACAGGTTAAAGACAGTTTATGAAGGATTTACATGGGTGGATCTTGTGGCTAGCTGGGCTAGAAAGTGAAAGGAAAAGAAATTTGAAAAAGAGTTTTGTAACTTATTTCTTATTCTTTAATGTTGTTTTTATTCCGCTGCATTTTATTCAAATAATGTTATGGTTTTTGAACATAAACTGATAAAGGTGAAAGAAAACTGAGAAAAGTGAAAGCAAAGCGATCGAGTGTTAGCGATCGGGTTTTATGAAGGAAAAAGACTCTGATGTTTTTATGAAAAGAAAAGTATTAATCTTATGCATTTTGAAAATACGTGATGTTACAATTGCGATTTCTTGAATATCACCGTTGTGCATTTTGTTAATTATTTTATTGTTTACAGTTGTTCTTTCTTATGTTAAATTGTGAATAATAAGAAATTTAAATGCCACATATGATTCGTATGATATAAAAGTTGAATATAAGATAAATTCATACTGAGCTTAGTTGACTCACCCAAAATTTGACTTTATTTTTTTTTCAGGAATTAATCAGAGTTGTCTCCCATTACCACCTCATGAGTAAAAATTTAGAATTAGAATATTTTATGGAGGTTTGTACTATAAATTTTATTTTTAAGTTCCTAATTTTAGAATTTGTTAACTTGTATTATATTATTGTAATTTCTAGAGCTTTATTTTGGGTTTGATCTATAACTATTTTATGTAACTCTTCCGCTGCTTTTTATTGGATTTAAGTGAGGGTCAGAAGATTCGGGTCTCTTGGGTCGGATCATTTTCTGTTCTATCTCGGGTCCCTTTTGAAACATGAGAATTAGTCGATTGAAATATAAATTTTTTTCAAATTGATGAAATATAGTTTTTTTTCAAATTGATGAAATTCATGTGTAAGGAGCAAAATTTGCATATATATAAAAGTATCAATCAGAGAACCATTAATAAACTTCAAAAGATTAATTGAATCAAATATTTATAATTTAAAAACCATAAAATATTTGTACAGAAAGGTAATGGAATCTAATGAGCAATTTTTGGAATACCAAACTACCTAATAATTGAAAGTCGAACTCAAGAAACGAGAGACATAAAATCCGGAGAGTAATATAATACAAAGGTAAAAATAAGCTTGGTCTACGAGTGAGTGAATACTAGCAACTAGACCCACGTAAAATAAAATAATTAGTTAAATTATACTAAAAACCAAAGAAAAGGGAAAAAAATCAAATTTGAGAACCGACAGAAAATAAAATAATGGAATTGGAAAAAGGGAACTTCACGTGAAGTTAACGTGATGTTTGGATACACGATTAAACGGTCTTCTATATAATTTTCATTAAAACAAACAACAAGATGTTTTTTGGTCGTGTTTGATACCCACAATTGCCGTCATCCTTCATGCAGCCGAAATCTCTCTATCCAGGATTCTCCGTCTGTGTATTAACTAGATTAAATATGAGACTAATGTTTTATTTATTTATTATTTTTTTTTATTTTTAGTAATTGTAATAATTACAAATAGGCATATATTGAAAAAATTAAAAATTATTTATTATTATTTTCTTTTTTTAGTTATTGTAATAAATTACAAATAGGCATGTATTTGCCCTTTCAAAAAATTAAAAAAAAATAAACGTGTGATTATTATAAAATAATCAATTTCCATTCCGCAGTTTAAAATCATTAAAATAAACAGACAAAACTTCTAATCAAATATTTATAAATTCTCGCATACATATGTTGAATACTCAAATACCCAGTTGACCGTACATCACCTTCTCTCTCTAAAAAAAGTCAAGAAAGAGGGAGAAGAACGCGTCTGAGAAAGAAGAGTCTCGAAGCTGTAAGGAGTGCGGCGTGGAGAGTGAAAGTGGAGACAAAACTTACAAGTTCGTTCTAGAAATTTATGGAGGATGATGAAGGGAATGATGCAATACATTTTCCAACCTTTTCTCCGGAGACTTCCAACTCTATGTGTTGTAAATGCACATGGTGTCATCTGATGAGCGTTCGCGGGGTGTCGCTTTATTTTTACTCTTTTTAGTTTTGATGCTCTTATTATTAGTATAATAGTATTTGTTAATATGTAAACGTGTCTATATATATATATATATATATATATATATATATATATAATGAGTTGTCATGTTGCATTAATAAATTTTTAGAATTCAGGTATAATTGGATGGAGTCGGGATCATATCCAATATGAAGGTTTTATATTTTTTCTATATATTGATACTTGAGTTGCAAAACTCATTGTACCTTGATTTCCTAAATAATAACTTTCTCATATGTCCATGGTTTTATTCTGTAAGGGTTTTCCATGTAAATCTTGGTGTCCCTATTTACGCAGTTTTCTTTTTTTATTTCATGTTCGATTCTCAACAATTGGTGTTAGAGCGAAGTTGTGAGTTTTAGAACTTGGATCGAACAAAATTTGAGGTTTGCAATTGTTCGTGAAAATTGTAATTTTTGGAAAAGAAAAAAAAACAAATTTTTTTTTATTGATTTTCTTGAAGGAAATTACTGTTGCATCTCTGTCTTTCTTCTCCAGAAAAGAAGAAGAGGAATTAGAGTTCCTCTGCCTGCGCGCTGCCACTGTTGAAGAGAAGAGCCACTTGCCAGCGCTGCCCGTAAGAAGAAGATAAATCGATCGTCGCCATCGTTCAGCCATTGCTGAACTCACTCCTCAACGTTCTCCGGCTATTCCGCGACTCGTCTCTGCCAAATTGTCCACTATACAGCTGATCAAGATCAGCCGTCGTCATTCTATGATTTTGCCCTTAGTTGCCGCCCCTCCCATTGCCTGAGAGAAGGATGCCACCACCAACCTTTCTCTTGCCAGCCGCAACATCCGAGGAGCAGAATTTGGTTGGAAATTTTTGGAATTTTAGCCGACTGTTTGGAGAAATTTTTGGGGTAAACATTCTGACTATGCAGCGAGTAGATTTTTTGGGAAAATTTTTTTGAATTTTGGTTGGATTATTGATTTTGAATATTTTGATTGGGATATCAAACTTTTCTAGAGATCAAATTTTTGGAGGCGGATGTTTTGGGTTCAGATATTTTTGAAAAAATTTGAAATCATTGGGGAAGATGAGTTCATTAAAATTTGATATTCCGTTGTTGGATCCGAACACAAGGTTTCAACTATGCTAGGTGAAGATGTGAGATGTGCTTCGCACAAATGGATTTAGACGACGCGTTATTAGGGCTCGATAAAATGCTCACGTCATGGAGTGAAGAGGAGAAACTTTAAAAGGATTGAAAAGTCTTATCTTTGATACGTCTGCATTTTTCAAAACAGATTTTGCAAGATGTTTTGAATGATAGGTCTGCCGCTGAATTATGGTTCAGATTGAAGCAGTTGTGTATGAGGAAAACCCTGACTAGCAAGTTGCATTTGAAACAACGACTTTATTCTCATTAGTTATTGGAAAGAGGTTCTTTTGAAGAACACTTGACTGCATTCAAAGAGTAAGCTTTAGATTTGGAGACCATGGGATGCAAGTATGATGAGGAGGATTTGAGATTGATTCTATTATGCTCGTTACCTACTTCATATAATGCTTTCAGACATACAACTTTATACAGTACAGAAAGTCTAACTCTGGAAGAGATTTATGGTGCTTTGTTATCAAAGGAAAAGATGAAGCAGATTGTTGTTAGATCCTAATATGTCACTGATCGCCTCTATTCACAATCAAGCATGGAGATTCTCTAATAATTTTTATTATATTTATTTTGAAGAGTTTCAAGGGAGAAAGGGGATGAATTATGTTCGACCAACATTGAAATATATTACGGTGTTCTTTAAGAACAAACATAAGTGGAAAATCAAGCACAAGATTGAGGGATTTGTGGTAAATTGTAAAATTTGGGATCTGACCTTTGAAGCTTATTTGGCAATTTCGATGATGTTAAATATTTTATATCAAGAAGAATTCTTTACGACAATTGTAGCTGACATCTCAAGGTTTCCAAAATGGGTTGGATCGTTTAATTCATAGTTTATTTGCTATGTCAAAAAGTCTACGAAAAGAGAGCTGTGTTTCTGTTTTATGATATGGCCCAATGAATTCTTACAAGGCTTAATTCAAAGATGTTTTCAAAGTATTATTTGGTTTATTAATTTTCGGATTCAAAAATTCAACATGAAGGCCCACCTAATGAAGTGGATCAAGAGATGCCAACGCATGTGCTTACTTGGCAATTTGAAGAGTAATCCACCAAAGAGGAAGAAGGGCCACGAATTTGAATTCATTCAAAATGAATGAAGTTCAAATTCATTTAAATATTTAGTTAGATGATTTTTAAGTTATTTTAAAATTTTCCTAGAAAGTTTAAATTCAAGTAAATTTAAATTTCAAATAGTTAGATAGGAGTTGGTTAGAGGTAACTATAAGCCAATCCTATTACTAGTAGAATTGCTTTCATGGTGGGCTATTTATTCCCCACCAAACTCTTGAGAAGCTCTTTTAGTTTTTGATAAATAAAAATCCTTTTTAGCTTTGGCTAATCTCTTCTCTCTTTTCTTTTCTTGGATTGTTGATGATCCTTGGATTGAAAAACTAAGGTCAAGTATTATGAGAATTATTTGGCTCTTAGATTCTTGCAATTCTTCTAGCCAATCTTGATTGGTGAAAAAGTCCGAAGATTGCAATCAAACTCACTTTTCTTATTGGTGAGAATTTCCTTTTTGATTTATCAAGGAGGAGTTCTTTGGAGGAATATAAAAATTATAAAGGAGCAATTTTTCTCCAAGCCAACCGGTCGATCAACTTACCATATTGATCGATCGTCGTTTCACCCGTCGTCCAAAATCAGCAATTTCTCTTCTAGCAGATCGACCATTCGGCTAACTATACTCGTCCACCGCAGTTTTTCAAAGAAAAGGTCGACCGCCATCTGCCCGTCGACCGCTAGTTCGATCGGTTTCTTCACAGCTCGTTACGAAGCTCAACCTCTCTTCCTAAGGTCCTCCCTTTTTGCCTTCCAACCTCATCCGAGGCTTTTGTTTTCGCATCATTTGGTATCAGAGCCAATCACTCCATTATTTCAACCATGTTGTCAAAGGGCTACAAGTATGATAGGGATTACACGTCAGAAGAAGACTTACGAGCTTCCATTCCTATTTTTACCATATCAAAAAGGTCACAACATTACATAGGATGGGGAGAAGAAGTTGAAGAAGTCTTTTAAAGTTCTTACTTTTCGGAGAAGACCATGGTGAGAATTATTTCTTCAAGGATCAGAGGAATAGCTTCAATGTGGTGGAGAAAATTGATTATTAAATGAAGAAGAGATGGAAAAGAAGACATCAAAACTTGGAGCGCAATGAAAAGATATTTGAGAAGAAAATATGCTCCGGGCTTATCAATACTTTCCCACCACTCACAAGGTATGAGACGAGATTTTCCAATAATCGACAAGCTCAATTCAATAAAATAAATGCCTCATTGGAATAGATAGTTCAACAAACTAACAAGTTGAGTTTAAGCCTTGCATGCTCTCCACTTTTGTATATACAAGAACATGTTGAGGTATTAACAGAAACCCTAGAGATGGAAGAGTGGATTGGAGAATATGCTACATTACCTCGAGAAGGGCCATTATTATCTTTTAGTTCCCAATGCATGATAGAATAATTTTATGAAGAAAGATTCTCCAAAAATACATTCCTTTTGAGTGAAGAGCTAACTCTAGAAGAGGAAAAAGTGAAAGCATAACACATAGAGAGCAAATTTGATTCCTCGACGACAACTATTGAAGATGAAGTATTGTTGCCAAATAATGAAGAGGAGGAACCACAAGAGGAATTATATTATATTCAAAGGGAACCCCTCAACATAAAGGTTCAAAGTGCTCTAACTCTCCAAATCAGAGAAGAGGAATCTCTGAAGGAACAAACTTTTCACATTCAATGCATCAACAAAGACAAGGTTGGCTCTTTGATCATTAATGATAAGAGTTGTGTCAACATGAGTTCTATGAATATGGGTAAAAAGCTTGTCTTGGAAATATTTATACATTTAATTCCTTACAAATTATGATGACATATTGATAAGTAGGACCTTCAAGTTTCAAATCAAGTAAGTGTTTCTTTCTCAAGTAGCAAATACCAAGAAAATTTATTATTTGATGTAGTGCCTTTGAAAGCTATTCAATTGCTCCTTGGGAAAATTTGGCACAATAATTGGATATTGTTTCATGATGGTTATTCTTTCAAAATCGGCAACAAGTTTTGAATGTGAAGAAAGTCGATATTATCTCAATGAGGTATGTGCTATTAGATAATTTGATTACTTGGCTTCTTAGAATTGGATGGACTAAGGGACTTCATGATATTGATACTGATTTGGGACTTTGGAATACAAATTCTAATCATGTGGTTGATGTTGATTTCTCTAGTTATGATGAATATTACGTGGATATCAATTTTGGCATGTCTAGTGGGAAGACTAGAAGGGATTTGATGATTCTAAAGTTTGTCGATGTTATATTTGCAAGCTACTTTTGGGATATAAGAACAACTTACATCTTGGGGAAGCCTTTGGTTTATTGTTCATGACTTATCTCCTTATGTTGGTAAAGAAGACTATGGAGGAGAAAATTTAGATTTGAGGTAAAATCCTTTTCAACCCCAGGAGGATGATGTGCCACAAATTGCCTCCATTCACAATCAAGCATGGAGATTCTCTAATTAATTTTATGGTGTTTATTTTGAAGAGGTTCAAGGGAGAAAGAAGATGAATTATGTTCAACCAACATTCAAATATATTATGGTGTTCTTCAAGAACAAATATAAGTGGAAAATCAAGCATAAGATTGAGGGATTTGTGGTAAATTGCAAAATCTAGGATCTAACCTTTGAAGCTTATTGACAAATTTTGATGATGTTAAATATTTTATATCAAGAAGCCTTCTTCACAAAAATTGTAGTTGACATCTCAAGATTTCTAAAATGGTTGGATCATTTAATTCATAGTTTGTTTATTATGTCAAAAGGTTCACGAACAGAGAGCTACATTTCTATTTAAGAGATCCAATTTCACTTGCGCGATTTAGAGGCCTAATTCCATATGAAGATCAACTTATGATGTGGCCCAAGGAATTCTTACAAGGCCTAATTCAAATAAGTTTTCAAAGTATTATATGGTTTATTAATTTTTGAATTCAAATATTCAAGATGAAGGCCCACCTAATGAAGTGGATCAAGAGATGTCAACACATGTGCTTACTTGACACTGTGAAGAGTAATCCACCAAAGAAGAGGAAGAGCCACAAATTTGAATTTATTCAAAATGAATGAAGTTCAAATTCATTTAAATCTTTTAGTTAGATGATTTTAAAGTTTTCTTAGATAGTTTAAATTCAAGTAAATTAAATTTCAAATAGCTAGATAAGGGTTGGTTAGTAATAACTATAAGCTAATCCTATTACCAGAAGAATTGCTTTCATGGTGGGCTATTTATACGCCACCAAACTCTTTAGAAGTTTTTTTAGTTTTGGATAAATAAAAATCATTTTTAGCTTTGACTAATCTCTTCTCACTTTTCTTTTGTTGGATTTTTGATGATCCTTGGATTGAAAACTAAAGTCAAGTGTTGTGAAAATTACTTGGCTCTTAGATTCTTGCAATTCTTCTAGTCAATCTCGATTGGTGAAAAAGTTCGACGATTGGAATCAAACTCACTTTTCTTGTTTGTGAGAATTTCCTTTTTGATTAATCAAGGAGTTCTTTGGAGGAATGAAAAAATTGTAAAGGAGCAATTTTTTCCCAAGCCAACTGGTCGATCAACATGCCATATTGATCAATCGACATTTTAGCAGCGTAAAAAATCAGCAATTTCTCTTCTAGAAGGTCGACCATCTAGCTGACTATACTCGACCACCGCAATTTTGCAAAGCAGTCGACCACCAGATCGACTGCATTCTTTACCAAGATCAACCACCGTCCACCCATCGACCGCTAGTTCGATCGATTTCATTACAATTCGTTGCCAAGCCGACCTCTCTTCCGAAGGTCGACCCTTTTTGCCTTCCAACCTCATCTGAGGCTTCTATTTTCACATCAAATCTGAATCTCAAGGTGAGAAATTCGTCATTCGGGGTAGAACAAGAGAGTCAAACAACAAAGGCAATGATAATGTTTAGAATTCGAAGGGCATGTCAAAGTCAATGAACTATGATAAAACCTGTTACAAGCTAAGAGTCGTAAATTGCATGATGAAATAAAGAGAGCTACTGAAAAGGAAAAATAACTGATGACGTTCGGTGAAGTAGTTGTCACAGAAGAAGAAGACTATAGTGATGGAGAGCTTCTAATTGTGTTAGAGGGAAACTCAAAGCCAAACAAGGATTGGATTCTGGATTCAGCTTGTTCATTTCATGTGCTACAATCGGGAGTGTTTTTCGACATATGAGACCGTTTAAGGAGGTGTTGTGTTAATGGGTAATAACACGCCTTGCAGGATAGCTGATATTGTTACCGTCAGAATCAGAATGTTTGATGGATTTGTCAGGACACTAGGTAATGTGCATTATGTTTCCAACTTAAGGAAGAATTTGATCTTGTTGAGTACTATAGATTCGAAATGGTACAAGTTCATCATTATAGGTGGAGGTATAAAGAGCAGTAAGGGTGTTTTTGTCATGTTAAAGGAATACAGAAGCTCTGCAAATTTGAATTTGTTACAGGGTTCTACAGTGACAGGTAATAAAGCTGCAAAGTTTGTGAATTCACCTTCGAAAGGTTTTATTGTAGAGACTCAAAAGAAATCAGGTTTTTAGGGGAAGTTCAAGTTGGGATCTTAATCTACAATAGAGCCGATATATTAGCTTATTACAGATGTGCAGGGTGATGCACTCACCACATCGTCACCAGTTTTTGTTTTCACGTTAGAATGGTAACATCAAAGCCAGAACCAAGAGGAAGGGTAATGTTTCATGGCGATATGGTGAAACTACTTCAATGGGTTATGCATTGAGTGTGTTCAAGGGTATTGATTCCAGTAGGGCTTCAACATATTCACATGCAGTTCGTTGTGATATCTCAGATAATTCGGTGGTACCATGGAGGAGATGTGATTTCTTCCTGAGTGTCTCTCTCAAGTTTAAGCAAGACTTAAACCTAGTTTAAGCAACACTTAAAGTTGAGTATCAAGTGCTGAGTTGGCCATGCAGGGGCCTTTGTGGAAGAGGATGTTATTTTTCATTGGAGTTTTGTGGATTTGTTTGCCTTGGATTGCAATTTCTTTAAAGATAGAGATTGTCAGAGTTCACTGTTTTGGACTCGTTTTGCAGTGGGCTGAGAAGCCTGCATTGGGTCTCTCATGTGGAATTTGTGTCAAGGTGGATGTTGTTAAAGTTCAGTGTTACCCAAATTCTAATTAGGTTAGGTTGGACCCATATCTAATATTAGAGTTTTATATTTTCTCTATATATTGATGCTTGAGTCGTAAAACTCATTGTACCTTGATTTTTATAATGATGAATTTCTTCTATGTCCGTGGTTTTTTCCAGTAAGGGTTTTCCACGTAAATCTTGGTTCTTCTTTCTGTAGTTTTCTTTATTTGTTTCGCGTTCGATTCTCAACACAAATCTTTAGTAGTTAAGTTTTAAAAAACATTTAATTTGTTGATCATATATTTGTTTTTTGTTTTGAGACTAAGTTAATCCCCTACAACAAAGGCAAACTTGATCATTCATAAGATCATGGAGTATTTGAAAATTTATTGACAATTAAGTGCTTTATTTACCATATTCAGATAAAGAATATTGTATTTAAACATGTGTTTTCATAGTCATAGAAATAACGTTCATACTTAGCCTCATTAGCAGATTGAGTTGGGCCAACCCATTCAGTTGAAAGAAGACCCATATTCGACCTGAGACCTAGTCCTAGACCTAAGATTTAGGTCTAGTCAGCCAACCAATTTTTGTGTTTGGACCATCAGGTCGACTTTCGAGTTGGCCTAGATCCGTTATCTTTTTTTTTCAGTGTTGTAACACTCATATTTTAGCATAGTGATGTTCTTTACAAAATTGGAGCTCACTCCTCACTCAAAGTCAGCCCCAGGAGTGTGATGCTAGATAAAGCTTGCGAACAACCTACATTTAATGAGTTGGTTCAGGCTTGGTTTGAGATTAGATTAGACTCGGACCAAGCCTTGAAAAAACATTGGCCCAACCTTTGGTAGTTGAGCTAGCCCATAGGTCATGAGTTATTTCATGACCTTGAGTTGAGTTCAAAGTATATTTTACTTAAACCCTATCAAACCATGAACTAGAGCACATGGAAATTGACAAGTGCATAATCATTTTTGTAATTCTATTCTATTGAAGCAGGCACATGCTAATACGGTCATGAAATTTTAATAAAATTAAGGGAAAATGACAAATCAACCATCATCCTTTACTGTTAGTGACAAATGAACCATCATCTTTTTTTGCTAACAAATTAACCATCGAAGTATAGAAAAATGATGCCACCAACATCACTATTACATTTGCTATTAAACGTGATAATGTCAGGCGATAGAGGTTCGTATACAAACCACTGTGACTCCATAGTTTTAAAAAAACAACACAACAATTTTGATGGCCTACCGCGGTTTCATATTAAATCGCAATGGTGTGACGATAAACTGTTGTAGTGTCATACAAAACCGCCGCTGTGTATTGTCACACCATTGTGGTTTACTAGATGAACTGCCGTGGTTCGACATGCCACCTTCTCCTTGTACAAATACACAGACACTCGTCATAATTTTCTCAAACATTTTGTCAGCGATTAGCGAACGCTAGAGATTTTTTAGAGCTAAAGTAAACAACATTTTTGCAAAGTTAAAGAATTTGTTGAACACCAAATGGCGTCTTGGAGTGTTGAGAAATCTGTTATTAACCGTCAAGTTGAATTGGCGCCCATAGCCACATTTTTTGCCAATGAGGTATGTAGAAATGGAGACGAAGCTGTTATAGCAATGTATTTCATCTCGACAACTCTACACGAGGAGGAGCTCTATTCATTATGCGAATCCAATAGTGGCGAAGACATGAACATGGCCGAGAGTAGGCCCAGATGCCAACCACAAGCAAAATGCACCTTCGCTGGTATGGGGCTTGGAAAAAAGTATAGTTCATTGAATAAAATTAAAGAAAAAATTGTTGATCATGCGTTGAAGAATGGGTACGAGATAAAATTCACCCACAGTGACGTACTTTGGTTGAGGGCTGCCTACCAGGAAGGATGCACGTGGCGGTTTTACGCATAAAAAATGCAAGGTTAAATGACGTTTCAAAAAAAGTGATACAACCACATTCACACTTGCTCGAGAAAGATAGAAAGTTGCCATACCTTTGCCAAGTGGGTGGTAGCACATTACTTGGAAAAATTTAAAAGTCAGGCCGACTGGGACCTTTCTTCCATAATTGAGACAGTCTGGAAGGACTTTAACATCAACATCACAGCCAGTCTTGCTAGAAGGGCAAGAAATGCGGCCAAAAAAATTAATGATTGGATGACAATGAGCAATACAAGCTCATATGGTCATATACCGAGAAGATTCAAAGGTTAAATCTTGGAAGCTCGGTGCGTGTTGACCTAGGATGAGTGCATTTAAAAAGATGTACATGTGTTTGGCTGCATGCAAGATGGCCATCCAGAATTGTGGTAGACCGGTTATTTTTTTTGGATGGTTGTCACTTGAAGAGAGTGACTTCGGGCTACCTGCTCACTGCTGTCACCATCGATGGGAACGATGGAATGTATCCGAATACTGTAGCAATGGTTGAAGCAGAAAATAGGGCTTCTTGGACCTAGTTTTTGGAATTGTTGCTGGATGATCTAAACACCCCGACTAGCAATGGTTGGACAATTATTTCTTACTAACAAAAGGTGCAGTTGATTGCTTTTGACTTCTATGTTTATGTATGTAATACCCCGATAATGTTTTCCTCATGTACGCTATGTAATCAAATTTTGGAGATAATTATATATTACATGGCGTATTGATATGTGTTAAATTATGACATGTATTTATGAGAAAAATATTACGGGATAAAACTTTAGTTGGAAAATGTGAAGAAAATAGAATTTTGGCCTATTCGGACTCATACGAACGCCAGGGGGACGAGAACTGGCATTCGCACGCACGTTGAACGCTTGGGGGCGACTCGGGACGTGATTTCAAGTCTTGACTTCTTTGTGCCATGGAGTTTTAGACGCATCCAGACAAATGCGAACGTAAGTTGTCACGTCCAAATTGAATATGTCCAAGTTTGGACACCTTCGGAAGCTTGCGGACAAGCGCGGACGTGGAAGGGCCACGTTCGATTTGAATCTGTCCAATTTATGGACAGATTCAGATGATACATGCGGACGACAAAATGCGTCAGCATGTCATTGCGAACGGTATAGATGAGAGTGGGGACGCCATTTCTTGTCCGTGACCACAATTTTCCTCGTGGAATTTTACTCATGTAGACGAATGCGAACAAGAGTGACTCCGAGCTACCTGCTCACTGCTGTCACCATCGACGGTAATGATGGAATGTATCCGATTATTGTAACAGTGGTTGAAGCAGAAAATAGAGCTTCTTGGACCTAGTTTTTGGAATTGTTGCTCGATGATCTAAACACCCCGACTAGTAATGGTTGGAAAATTATTTCTAATTGACAAAAGGTGGAATTGATTGCTTTTGCCTTCTATGTTTATGTTATGTTATACGCCGATACTGTTTTCCTCATGTACGCTATGTAATCAAATTTTGGAGATAATTTTATATTACATGGTGTATTGATACGTGTTAAATTATGACGGGTATTTATGGAGAAAATATTACCGCATAAAAGTTTAGTCAGAAAATGTGAAGAAAATAGAATTTCGGCCTATTTAGACGCATGCAGATGCCATGGGGATGAGAACTGGCATCCGCACGCACATTGAACGCTTGGGGACGACTCGGGATGTGATTTCGCATCCTAACTTCTTTGTTCCGTGGAGTTTTGGACGCGTCCGGACGAATGCGGACGTAAGTTGTCACGTCCGAATTAAATCTGTCGAGTTCGAACACATTCAGATGCTTGCGGACGAGTACAAACGTGGAAGGGCCACGTCTGATTTGAATCTTTCCAATTTATGGACAGATTCATACGATACATGCGGACGCATCATTGCTGACTGTACGGACGAGAGTGGGGATGCCATCTCTCGTCCGTGACCACAATTTTGCCTATGGAATTTTACTCATGTGGACCAATGTGGACCAGACCTGTGCGTTCGTACTTGTCCGAAATATCCCAGATCAGCGAAAAATTAGGTATTTAAATTAGACCGTTTGTCGTGTAGTCCATAACTACGTGATCTTTAGACGCCAAAACACCTCCTAGAGAGAAAAATCTCTAGCTCCAGCTCCCGCCCTAGCTCAAGCGTAGCCCAGCCGTCCTCCTTCCCTCTCGTACGCATATGATTATCCCTAGTAAGCTCTCTCCTTTTAACCTTCAGTTTGCCCTTCAGTTCAGTCCATTTTTCTTCCTCCCCTGCGTTCTTCTTCTCTGTTGTCCAGCTGCCTTCTCGTCTGGTGGGGGTGTGGTGTTACACGGAGTGGAGTTCTGCTGTCCCTATGTGTTCTCTTCAAAGCAGGGTAAGGATTTGGGTTAGCCTTGGCTCGTAGAGGCCCTACCCACAAGTAAAGTGTACGTGAGTTATTGTTGTTATTGTAGTTAGAATCTATAAATTTCTTAGATGAACTCTGTCGATATTTCCTGCAACATTTCTTACTATCTTTACTCTTTACCTTGTGGTTACTTACTCTGTGGTTACTTTCTATATACTTTGCTGTTAATTTCACTTCAAAAGTTTGATTTACTTTTTCTAAGAGCATTGTCTGATGTTAAGTCTGGTAATGTGAAACTGTGAACGAAGCTTGAATGTGAATGAAGAGGACGAAATGACCCTGTGTTGTGGGACCACTTAGTTATATCACATGTTCTGCCATTCAGTTACTCTGTGTGTTTTAATTTCAATATACGATACTGCTTTACTACTTGGGTTCATATCGTCCTGCTCTTACTTTTATTCTGAGCCTAACTATCCTTTGTTTGTTCATTTTCCTGCGAAAAGTATCCTATTCTACATCAAGGATGTTCACTATAATACATTCCTTGTTGTTATGATTATTGTTTAAAAAGTACGTTAACTTCTTTGCTGTGGTTACATTGTTTTATAATTCAAGCACGTCAAATTAACGGAGCATGTCTAATCAACCTATACCCAATTCAAGCATGTTAACTAGTTACTTCTCTTTTAACTTCAAGCATGTTAACTAACCATTACTCTTTTAACCACAAGCATGGTAATCAATCAGTACACATTCAATCTCAAGCATGCTAATTAACTATCACTTGTATAATCTTCAAAATGCCAATTACTTGTTAAGCATGCCAATTACCCATTACTTCTCAAGCATGTTCATAAGCATACTCTCTGACTATTAGTCTACTATTATTTGTCTAATCGTCAAGCACGTTAAATTTCATATAAATCCTCATGTACGTTAATTTACAATTCTTGCATGTTAATTCACTACTAGTTTCCAAGCATGCCAATTCTGTTTATAATATTCAAGCATGTCAATCTACTGTTAGTTAATTAAATCTTCAAGCATTGTTAATTCACCATTTCTTGTTAATCATTGAGTATGTTAATTAGCAATTGCTCATTTAATCTCAAGCATGTTATTCTCATTCCGTGATACCTGCTTGAAACATCATCCTTGTTTAATAGGATGCTTTGTTCACCATTTCTATATGTTTCCTTATATTCACCGTTTCAAGATGTTTCTTCTATTGCCGCCCTATAATTATGCGTTCATTCTTTTCATGTATTCGTTAAATCCTGCTATTTACAATTGAGTTGCCATTTATTTATTGAATAGTCATTCCTTTAAATTATTGTTATTTACTTTTCGTCTATGCGTTATTTAATTGTCATCATGCATCACGCTAATAGAAACCAATAGGGAGTGCCACCTTGGGGTGGTACTCACATGCATTGAGAGAGGAAAAATGATAAGGAAAAGAAAAGAAAAGAAAAGAAAAGGGAGTTGGGGGGCAGATGGGTAGCGGGTCTAGTCTGCAACTAGCCGAAGCCCCTCCCTTGCTAGGTACGGGAGTTCTAGTTGCAAATAAAAGGGTAGATTCAATCACTATTTCATCACAAAGGAAATCCTCTAATCTCCAGCTCGATGTACGAGTAAAGAACGAATGAACGAATGTAATGAAAAAGTTGGTTTGGGTGGCCTCCATCCCATAAAAGACTAAAGAGAGGCATAATATAAGCAAACCCCATTTTCTTTACTGGGTCATTGGCTCACGTCCTTACTTGTGGTGTAGGTAACGAGATGGTAGTACTGGGAGTAGAGGAGTAGGCCTTTCCCGTGGAGCCTATGGAGTATTCGAATGAAACGTGATCGGAGTAGATGTGTGGCTCAAGGAAGAAAGAAAATGCATATTTTTGTAAGGGTTTAAGGGTAAAACATGTTTTGTAAAACACTTACTTTTGCTCAAACCTTATTTTTGAACATATGACATTTTAACCCTGAACTTTAATTTATGTTTTGACTTATATTGTATATTTCGAAAACAGATTTAATGATTTTAGTCTTCCACGTTTTAAATGGGTCTAAATGAAATGAAGTGACTACCGAGATTTTTATGAGCACTCTAATATTATTTCGAAAAGAGATTTCATTAGTCTTGCAAAAAATTTTAATTTAACGATTTTTAAGAGAAGATAAAAAATAAAGAAAAATCTGTGTCGTTATAGTTGGTATCAGTGCCACTCTACTCTTGTGCGTTTCACTGCGGATAACCCAGCCTCATCGGGCAAGGCCCCTCTGACTCTAAGTTTCCTTTATATTATTGAAATACTCCCTCAAATTAATTAGCCATGGTATAGAATTATATAAAAATGATGTGATAGATGAAATTGACAAAATGTTTTCCCTAATAATTTCCAGTAAAATTTATTTATCTTATGACGTGGACTCGTAAGAAATTTTAGATGGATAGAAGAGGAAGGGGGAATATACCTGTTAATGACGATGGGCCCCGTGCACCCAATTCACAAGAGGACCCCATCCGAGATGAGGCCCTTGAGCGTATAGCCGCAGTGGTGGAACAACAATCCCAACAAATTGAAAGACAAACTCAATTCATGGAACAACATTTCTGTTTCATGGAAAGATTTATGGGACATGGAAAGATTTATGGGGCAAGACCACAGTAATGGGAACGGGAATCATAGGCCAATAAGATTTAGCTGATTCCGCCAATGCACAGGGAAACCGGTTGGGAAAATTTTCAAAAGTTCAAGCCGCCCTACTTCAACGGGAACGTTTCTAACATTTCGGGAGCTGAGGAGTGGGTACGCTCTATGAAAGATAAGTTCACTTACATAGATATTAGCGAGGCAGAAAAAGTTAAATGTGCCACATATTATCTGACCCACGAGGCACGTTTCTGGTGGGACATACTTAAGGCCTCCCGTGAGGTGGCCACCCTCACATGGAAAGATTTCAAGTATCTATTTAATGAAAAGTACATCAACCATACAGTTCGCACTCAGAAACTGACAGAATTCATGCGCATACACTAGATGGGCAACGTGTAATGACCTGGTTTTTGGGAAATTCTTTAAAATGCATGAAATTTAAAACTTTTAAAAGACCATTGAAATCTCTTTGAAACAATTATCAAAGTGCGTCTAAACCGGACCGCTACCAACCTTTGGCAAACCGTGGTATACTGTGAAATGTCACAGATAAAAAATCATTTCTAAAACATAGCGGAAGTGTTATGAAATCATTTATTTAAAACATTGCGGAAGCGTAAATAGTTGACTAGTAAATACAAAATGATAAACCTTAATTTAATTACAACCACTTTCCTACCCTCAATAGCCTGGCCAGCCACGAGTCCCGTGCATGCAAATCATTCATCCCTGTTTTATTATCTGATTGTCGTCTCTCACATATACTCCTAAGTCTGTGCATTTATTCAACGTACAAGTTCCTACACCTACACCACAAGTAAACTGTAAGCCCAAAGGCTTAGTAAGGAAAAAGGATTTAATGCAACGTGATATACCTCTCTTTAGTCCATTTTGGAATAGGGGCCACCCAAACTAATCCTTTCATTAAGTCATTCGTTCGTTCATTACTTTACATTCATTCATTCATTCATTACTCGTACATCGAGCGGAAGATTGGAGGGTTCATAGCGGATGGAATAGTGGATCGGATCTAACCTTTTACTTGCAGCAAAGTCCCCGTTCCCAACACAGTAGGGGGCTTCGCTCAGTTGCAGACTAGACCCGCTACCCATCCGCCACCCAACTCCCCATTTTCTTCATTTTCTTAACATTTTACCCCACTTATGCATGTGTGAGTACCACCCCAAGGTGGCACTCCCTATTAGTTTCTATTAGCATGATGCATAACCATACATTCTCAACCTAACATGATGCATGATGCATTATAACTTACATTAACAGTAATTGAAATGCGCATTGAAATAAAAGTGACTATAATTGAAATTGCGCACATAAATGTATAATAGAAATTGAAAGCGCACATTAGAGAGCAATTGAATATGGAATTGTAGACAACAAAACCACATAAGAAAATCAAGCAACAAACGAACTCAATAAGGAAATGCAGAAATTGAAACAATGAAAACATGCTCGAATTAATAGAACACAATAATAATCGAAAAAGAAATCGAAACATACTATTAATTAACATGCTGATTATCCTAGTTAATTTCCTAGTCATTTTACATGCTCCATACATGTATTGTTCTAGGTAATTATTCTAATTAGTTATTCTAGGTAATTTATATGCTCAAGAAAGCATTACCATCGTTATTCTAGTGAGTTATCCTTGATAAGGTTGCAGGCTATATATTAATAGTTAATTAACATGCTTGCAGGTTTCACAAGTAATAGCTAACTAACAGGCATTGATTGATTCATAATTTAATTGATTTGTCAAATATCCTAATAAATCAACATATTGCTAATATCATAAACATTCTAACTAGAAATCACGATAAGTTAGTTAATCAACATGCTTATCTAATTAATTATTCTAATTAGTTAACTACTCTAATTAATTGTTATGCATCAAGAAATGATTAAGTTACTTAAACATGCTCCACTAGTTAAGTAACATGCTCATCCAGTTAGTTAATTAACATGTTCAAGTAATTAGTTAATTAATATGCTCGAGGATTAGTTGTTAATTGGACAACGAGTTAAGTCAATTGATATGCTTAAGTAATAATTAACATACTTAAGTTACTTAACATGCTTAAGTTGATTCGTACACTTAACTCTAATTAATTACTTTGGTTAATTAACATGCTCCCTAGTAGATCAAACATGCTTAACTTAGATTTATGTATTTATACAAGGATATTAACATGCAGAATAGATGGCGACAGAGTAATGTAGGCACAAGGAAATAACGACAGAGACATTTAACTAAACAACAAGAAAACATCCAAGAACAGCATAAACTCTTAGCCAATTTTGGATTTCACAAAACCTTTTATCATTCACCCATTTTGCATTCATCACAATCAACACTATCAATTGCAGGAATCATTTGCAGTAAAGGAAATACTTGCAAGAATTTAACAACAGTATGTATAAAATTGCAGGAAGCTAATAGACAAAGGAGAACACGAAGCTAACAACCACAAAGGGATTCAAACAGCAAAGAGTTTAGGAGCTATCAAAGGAAATATCATAGAGCAACAATAACTACAGAGTACTAACAATCCATACTATTACCAACATAAGGAGTATCTACAGCAAGGAATCAACAATGAAAAATACAACAGGTAATCATGGAACTATCAACTGGAAACCAACTAACAACAATTACCAGTAAACATTTTAGGGAACCAACATAAAACTCATGCACTTTACTTGTGGTGTAGGGCCTCCACAGGCCAAGACACCCCTATTTTATTACCACTACGAAGACACAAAATCAAGGACAACAAAACTCCAGCTCCAGTTCACACGGTAGCAGCTCCAGCTCGCAAGGATAGCAGCTGCAGCTCCTTCATAGATGGCAGTAGCTCCAGTTCCTTCAGCTCCAAGCTTCACTCACGTACCATAGGAGGAACTCACACAAATCCCAACTAACAAAACACTCAGGCCCACAGAGAACTCACGAGCTCACTTCACTCACGTTGGACTCTCTCTCCCACTGGAACACTCACACACATGAAACGAAATGGCTCCAGAAGAAATGACAGAAAAGGAGGGCTTTACCTAGATGGAGGGGCGACGGCTCCGGCAAGGGAGTTCAGCGCCTATGCTGGGGAGGATTTCCTGTCTAGAAATCACGAGTAGTAAATGACTACACTACAAGATTTTGGATATTAAATCTTGAAAATTACGCAAAGCTGGGCTATTTAGAACAAGCGCGGACGCATTGGTCTTGTCTACAAGTGTAAACTCCTTAAGGCTAAATCGCTTCCTTGGATGAGAACTGGCGTCCTCGTACCGTCCGCATGCGTCTGAATCTATCCATAAATTAGATAGAGTCAATTCAGACGCGGCTAATCCACATCCGCATTCGTCCGCATGCATCCGAAAGTGACCAGGGTTCAGACAGATTCAATGCGGATGAAGCCACCCACATATGCATACATCCAGACTCGTCTGGAACTGTCCAAGATTAGGACATATTCAATCCAGATGTAGCCACCCGCATCCGCATCATCCGGACATCGTCCGTAACTCCACAACACAGTGAAGTCAGGATGCGAAATCGCGTCCTGAGTCATCCCAAGGCGAAGGGGGATGTGCAATGCACTTGGGGACGACACGTCTCATCCGCAAGTCATCTGCATGCATCTAAAAGTCAACATTCAGACATATTAGGATGCAATTTCTCATCCTGGTGCGTCCCAAGTGTTGGGGATGCCAAGCAATGCACTTGTGAATGATATAACTCATCCGCAGGTGTCCGCAGGCGTCCGAAAACGTCTTGGACAACCTTCCTTTACATTTTTCCCACTTAACTTTTGTCCCCTAATATTTTTCCCATAAATACACATCATAAAATGACACGTATAAATACGCAACGTAATGTCTTAACTACCCCATCATTTAGTTACATCGCGTATACGGGGAAATCGTAACAAAAATACCCCTAAACTTAAAACTCCGAACATGTCCTTGGTAATACCCCGATAATTATCTCACTTAAAAAGTCAGCGTGTTACATACTCCCCTCCTTATATAAATTTCATCCTCGAAATTTTTCCTACATAGTACTCTCACTAACGCTAACCTACACATCAAATCTCTTCTTAACTACCCCATTTGATGACGTCGTTCCCGTGTTGTCCTACGACTTCACTTTATCTAGACTACTAACTCCCTCTACTTGATCAACTTGACTTCGTCCAAAAACATTTTTTTGTACCAAGAGTCGATCAAACCCCCGTACTCACTCTCCACACTTTCGCTGTACCACTCTGATTACATTGATTTTGGAGAAAAATGCCCCACCCATGGCCATTCATCAACATCAAGAGCAGAATGACAACTCTCTCTTATATCCAAATATCGCTTAAGTCCAGTAAATGTTTCATTGTTGCAGCTTGACCCTTGAAGCTTCAACATTTTTCTCCTTAATTTGACATTCCACATCAAATTTTTCACTGATTCCCAGATGATTCAACACCCAGGAAGAGTCTCATTGATCTTCTTACTTGATCTTTAAAAGTCTATGATGTCATAATGGGAATGGATTGGCTATCCGTACACAACACGGTCATCATCTGCAAGAGGAGGGAGGTCTGCTTTGGTCCTCTGGGTGGTGAATTGCACACCTTCCATGGAACCAAGGAGAAAGGAAAGTTTACCATCATCTCTGCACTTAAGGTAGACAAGTTGTTGAAGAATGGGTACAACGGATTTCTGATCAACGTAATTGATATTATTGCAGTCATTGAGGCTATGTTGGAGGACTTTGTAGTGGTACGTGACTTCCCAAATGTTTTCCTCGATGATCTTCCCGGTCTACCCCCTGACCGTGAAATTGAATTCGAGATCAACTTACAGCCCAGTACGGACCCTATTTCCAAACATCTACATCGTATGGCGCCTGCCTAACTGTGGGAGTTGAAAGTGAAATTGGAAGAGCTAGTCACCAGAGGATTTATTCAACCAAGTTTTTATCCTTGGGGCGCACCTATATTATTCGTCAAGAAGAAGAACGGAACCCTAAGAATGTGCAGTGATTACAGGGAGCTGAATAAGGTGATGATTCATAATAAGTATCCCCTACCAAGGATCGATGATCTATTTGACCAATTGGGCAGTGCTCATGTTTTCTCAAAGATTGACCGATCAGGCTATTATCAGTTGAAGGTTAAACCTGATGATATATCGAAGATTGCGTTTCGCACACGGTATCAGCATTACAAATTCTTGGTTATGTCCTTTGGATTGACCAATGGCCCAGCAGCCTTTATGGACCTAATGAACCGAATCTTTCCGAAATTATTTGGATAAATTTATTATCGTCTTCATTGATGATATCTTGATCTATTCCTGATCGGAGGCTGAGCATCGTGAACATCTATGGGTGGCTTTATTTGTTCTTAGCTAGCATCAAGTATACGTGAAATTCTCTAAGTGTGACTTCTGGCTGAGTAAGGTGGGTTTTCCTAGCCATGTAATTTTTTGATGTGGGGATCTCTGTTGACCCTGCAAAGATACAGGTAGTGGTGAACTAGACATAGCTGAGAAATGTTGGTGAGATAAGGAGATTTCTTTGCTTGGCCGGTTATTACAGACGCTTTATTGATGGATTTTCAAGAATATCACTTAGGAGTCTGACCAAGAAGAACGCCCGATTCTGGTGGTCCAGCAATTGCGAGAATAGTTTTCAAGAATTAAAGCACAGATTGACTACTGCCTCAGTGCTGGCATTGCCTATGGAGGATGGCGACATTAGTATTTACTGTGATGTGACAAGGAGAGGACTTAGTGGAGTTCTTATGCAACACAGAAAAGTTATTGCCTATGCATCCCAGCAACTTAAGATCCACGAGCAGAATTACCCCACTCACAACTTAGAGCTTGCAGCTATTGTCTTCACTCCCAAAGTATGGAGACACTACTTATATGGACAACACTATGACATCTACCCAGATCAAAAGAGCCTCAAGTATATCTTCACCCAGAAGGAATTAAATATACATCAATGGTGATGGCTTGAATTCGTCAAGGACTACGACTGTGAGATCAGGTACCATCCAGGAAAAGCCAATGTCATTGCGGATGCTCTCAATCGTAAGGTTGCAGTGATGAGCATTATATGTGAAGAAATGCTTTTGGACTTTAGAGAGACCTTCTGGGGCTTGAGGTGCAGATGGTTCCAACACAATTGGACGTGGTATTGGCTAAGTTGACTTTGATGTCATTTATTATTGAACAGATCAAGGTGGCCCAATAAAATGATGGGGTATGTAAGGATTTCAGATTGTACCCGACTGTACCGGAATATCATAATTTCTCTACATCTGCTAATGACATAGCCAAGTACAAGAACCGGTGGTATGTGACGAGCGATACAACGGTATGACTAAAGATCTTAAGAGAAGATCACTCTTCCAATTTCTCCGTGCATCCTGGTTGTAGCAAGATGTACTGGGATCTTAAAACTCATTACTACTGGCCAAACATGAAGTACGATATTGCCGATTTTGTGTCAGCGTGGTAAGGTAAAACACCAGCGACCTGGTGGGACGCTCCATCCATTGCCAATTTCTGAATGGAAATGGGAGCATATCACCATGGACTTTGTCACGTGTTTGCCACAAACTGCTCGAGGCCACGATGCGATTTGGGTGATCGTTGATCGGTTGACCAAGGTTACACATTTTCTACTGGTAGCCATGACGTATAAAATGAATCAGTTTGGCGATTTATATGTGAAGGAGATCATCCTACTTAGAGGTGTTCCAGTTTCTATTGTATCAAATTGGGACCCGCGTTTTACTTCGGCTTTCTAAAAGAGTCTGAACAAAGCTATGGGCACTTAACTGAAATTTAGCACCGTATTTCATCCTCAGACTGATGGCCAGAGTGAACGAACTATTCAAACACTCGAGGATATGCTACGTGCTTGTGTTCTCGACTTCCAAATAGGATGGGGTAAAATCTTGCCATTAGTCGTGTTTGCATACAATAACAGCTTTCAGGCCACAATTGGCATGGCCCCGTACGAAGCACTATATGGGAGGAAGTGCCGATCACCATTACACTGGGACGAAATGGGTGAAGCTACGTTCTATGGCCCCAAAATGGTGCAGAAAATTGCAGAATCTGTGGCCTTAATCAAGCAGAGGATGTTAGTAGACCAAAGCCATCAAAGGAGCTATGTAGACAATCGACGACAGACCCTTGAGTTTGATGAAGGAGACATCATGTTCTTGAAAATATCTCCTTTCAAGGGTGTCGTGCATTTCAGAAGGAGGGGAAAGCTCAAACCGAGATATGTAGGACCTTATGTGATCACAAGGAAGGTAGAACCTGTCACCTATCAACTACAACTGCAAGACTCCATGGCAGGCGTGCACAACGTCTTCCACGTGTCTATGCTCAAAAAGTGTTTGGGTGATGCAACTGTATTGAGCCCTTCCGATAATATCATGGTACAGCCCAACTTAAGCTACAATGAGAGGCCTATTCAGATTCTTGACTCAAGAGTAAAGGAGCTACGATGCAAGCGCATTCCGCTAGTCAAGGTCTTATGGCAAAACCACAACCGTGACGTGTATTTATGAGGAAAATATTATAGGATAAAAGTTTAGTTGGAAAATGTGAAGAAAATAGAATTTTGGCCTATTCGGACGAATACGGATGCCATGGGGATGAGAACTGGCATCTACCCACACGCACGTTGAACACTTGAGGGCGACTCGGGACGTTATTTCCCGTCTTGACTTCTCTGTGCAATGAAGTTTCGGACGCATCAAGACAAATGCGGATGTAAGTTGTCTCATCCGAATTGAATATGTCCAAGTTTGGACACCTTTGGACGCTTGCGGACCAGCGCAGACGTGGAAGGGCCACATTCGATTTGAATTTTTCCAATTTATGGACAGATTCAGATGATACATGCGGATGCCAAAACGCGTCCGCATGTCATTGTAGACGGTACAGACAAAAGTGGGGACGCCATTTCTCGTTAGTGACCACAATTTTCCTCGTGGAATTTTACTCATGCGGACGAATGCGCCTCCGAGCTACATGCTCACTGCTGTCACCATCGACAGGAATGATGGAATGTATCTGATTGCTGTAGCAGTGGTTGAAGCATAAAATAGGGCTTCTTGGACCTGGTTTTTGGAGTTGTTGCTCGATGATCTAAACACCCCGACTGGCAATGGTTGGACAATTATTTCTAACTGATAAAAGGTGGAGTTGATTGTTTTTATCTTCTATGTTTATTTATGTAATAAGTCGATACTATTTTCCTCATGTACGCTATGTAATCAAATTTTGGAGATAATTTTATATTACATGGTGTATTGATACGAGGTAAATTATGATGTGTATTTATGGGAAATATATTACGGCATAAAAGTTTAGTCGAAAAATGTGAAGAAAATAGAATTTTGGCCTATTCAGACGCATTCAGATGCCATGGGGACGAGAACTGGCGTCTGCATGCAAGTTGAACGCTTGGGGATGACTCGGGACGTGATTCTGCGTCCTGACTTCTTTGTGCCATGGAGTTTTGGAAGCGTCTGGACGAATGCAGACGTAAGTTGTCCCGTCCGAATTGAATCTGTCCAAGTTTGAACGCATTCATATGCTTGCAGACGAGCACAAACGTTGAAGGGCCACGTCCGATTTCAATCTGTCCAATTTATGGACGATTCGGACGATACATGCGGATGGTACGGACGAGAGTAGGGACGCCATCTCTCGTCCGTGACCACAATTTTGCCTATGGAATTTTACTCATGCAGACGAATGCAGACCAGACCTTTGCATTCGCACTCATCCAAAATATCCAAGATCAGCAAAAATTGAGGTATTTAAATTAGACCGTTTGTCGTGTAGTCCATAACTACGCAATCTTCAAACACTAAAACACCTCCTAGATAGAAAAATCTCTCGCTCCAGCTCCCGCCCTAGCTCAAATGTAGCCCAACCGTCCTCCTTCCCTCTCCTACGCGTATGATTATCCCTAGTAAGCGATCTCCTTTTAACCTTCAGTTTTCCCTTCAGTTCAGTCCATTTTTCTTCCTCCCTACGTTCTTCTTCTTCGTTGTCCAACTTCCTTCTCGTCTGGTGGGGGTGTGGTGTTACACGGAGTGGAGTTCTACTATCCTTGTGTGTTCTCTTCAAAGTAGGGTAAGGATTTGGGTTAGTCTTGGCCTGTGGAGGCCCTACCCACAAGTCAAGTGTGTGTGAGTTATTGTTGTTATTGTAGTTAGAATCTGTAAATTTCTTAGATGAACTCTGTTGATATTTCTTGCAACATTTCTTACTGTTTTTACTCTTTACCTTGTGGTTACTTACTCTGTGGTTACTTTTTATATATTTTGCTATTAATTTCACTTCAAAAGTTTGATTTACTTTTACTAAGATCATTGTCTGATGTTAAGTCTGGTAATGTGAAATTGTGAACGAAGCTTGAATGTGAATGAAGAGGACAAAATGACCATGTGTTGTGGGAACACTTAGTTATATCACCTGTTCTGCCATTCAGTTACTCTGTGTGTTTTAATTTCAATATACGATACTACTTTACTACTTGTGTAACATCCCGTATTTTTTCCTTTCTTTAAAATGTGTAAAATTTAAAACTTTCTTTTCGTAAAAACATCAGAGTCTTTTTCCTTCATAAAATCCGATCGCTAACACCCGATCGCTAAAACTCTTTAATTTCACTTTTCCCAGTTTTCTTTCACCTTTATCAGTTTACGTTTACCTTTATTAGTTTACTTTCAAAAACCATAACATTCTTTGAATAAAATGCAGCGGAATAAAAACAACATTAAAGAATAAGAAATAAGTTACAAAACTCTTTTTCAAATACTTTTCCTTGAACTCTTTAGCCCAGCCAGCCACAAGATCCACCCGTGCAAATCCTTCATCAACTGTCTTTAACTTGTTCATATGTTGCTCGTTCGTACCTACATCACTAGACCTAAACTAATGAGTCTAACGCTCAGTAAGTGATAAAATGAAATGCAGATGATATGCATGATCATACAATGCAATTTAGGCCAAGAGTGCATACATGACAAACACCGTGGGACCATGAGTAACCCGGTCAATCCACAAAGGAGCAATATATATCAAGGGGTTACTCAGGCCGTATACACTCCTTTGTTACGAGAACGTTGGGGATTTCAGAACAAGAAGCAACGAACCCTGGTATCCCATGTCGCTAACCTATTTTCTTTCAATCCATCCAACATGGATCTATATGACAATGGGACGTCATTAACTTCCCGAACCCCCACACGCCTATTTACATGGATTAGTTATGTCATGCAATATGCTCATGAAATGCAGATGATATGCATGATCATACAATGCAATTTAAGCCAAGAGTGCATACATGACAAACACTGTGGGACCATGAGAAAACCCGGTCACTCTACAAAGGAGCAATATATATATCAAGGGGTTTTCCCAGGCCGTATACACTCTTTTGTTATGAGAACGTTGGGGATTTTAGAACAGGAGGCAATGAACCCTGGTATCCCATGTCGCTAACCTATTTTCTCTCTAATCCATCCAACATAGACCTATATGACAATGGGATGTCATTGATCTCCTGAACCCCCACATGCCTATTTACATAGATTATTATGTTATCAATATGCACGTGGATTCATACAATCCTATATGCAACAAATGTCTAATAAACACATCATTAAAAGAACCTAAATCTAGTAAACACACAACACAATCCTAATTCTTGCGATGTAGGATCCGTAGACCAAAATACAGTCAATATCAACTTACTTAGCGTCCATAGTGCGTTTCTGTTTCCTTTCTCTTCTTTGTACCTTTAAAGCCATAACGACTATGCATTAATAACACAATCCCCTAAACCTTAACACTTAATAAATCTCATCAGTCAATTTCATTTCCTAGCAACCTCGCAATACCAATTCCAAGATCTTAACAAATAACGGAATAGTAATAACCCACAATGTTGCTCATTCCATCAATGTGTCATGATTAATGAACTTTACAAAACTGAATAGTACTTTACCATAAATCCATATTTCCCATAGCCAATAATGACCATTATGCACAATATATGCATTTCAAACCAAGAGGCAGTTTTCCAATCAAGAACACTTAACAACAAGGCAATTTAATAAACCATTTCTAGCAACCAAGCCTAAGTCCATCATATTAACATTCAGGATAAGCACCTACAGAGACATCATGTTAAAGCTATGACTCCAACAGAATTCAACAACCAAAGCAGCATCGAAGGAATTCCATAAGAGTTGAGAGAGAAGTCATTATACCTGTTGAGTACCCAAGGAAGCTACTCCTTACTCTTCTCCTCACCTCAATTCTGTACAATTACAGAATGTCTCACTAGAAGACTCCAAGAGCGAAAGATAGTTTCTCCAAGAGCACACTGCCATCTTCCAACAAGCTCTTTGTCCATTATACAATTTGCAACGGCACACCAACAAGAAACAAGACAATTTGTCACAAACCAAAATCAACCAACATAACAACAAATTATTCAAGTCATTTAACAGAGGTTGTCCACACCTTCAATCATTCAATATTCCCTAGACAACCTTAACTCAACTACTATCCCATACAAAGTATAACCCAAAGAATAGAGAACCCAAGTCACTGCACAAAATCAAGCTCTAAAACATAAAACTCCCTTTTGTTTTCAGCACAACATATCCAACAAGCAACAGTCCCAATTTATTACTCACCATATGGTCCCCCGCAGGAACCAAGAAAAGAACAAAACCATTTCCAGCAACCATAATTTCTAATAACAAAAACAGAACAACATATTGCTTGCAACCTAACAATCAGTATCCTTTTTTTTCAAGAAATTACCTAAAATTGAAACCAAGCAGACCCGAGAGCCTTCTTCTTCTTCTTCTTCTCCTTTCTCCTCTTCTTCTGCTTTCTCCTAAACCCAACAGCTTACCTTCGCATACTCACTGGTCTCGACCCCTTGATAGAGAGCACACCCGAGCTGTCTACACCAAAATACCCGAGAGAAACAGAATACCCAGAACATGTCTCTGTTACATGACTTAACAGTCGAGAGACATACACCGATGGACAAGCATACGATGGAGGTCCACTAACCTGAAGACTCACCATCTGAACGTGTTGCCAGCTGAAGGAATCGAAGATAAAGTCAAATACGGAAGAGAGAAGCATCAGATTTAAATGGGTTTTTTTGGCCAATTTTGCCCGTCCGCATCGTCCGAAACCATTTTTTGGATGAGAAAATGCGTCCCCAGTCCTTCGTCTGTAACGTCAGCAATGCATATTCAAATGCCATTTAGCATCAGCATGAGGCGTCTGCAGTCGTCCGAATGTGTCCGACTTAGGACAGATTCATTCGGACGCCATTTTCTCTCGTCCGCATACGTCTGCTACCATCCGAATGTTCCCAAATTTCTACAGATTCAAAACGGACAACCCTGTTATCATCCGCAGTGTCTTTCAGCGTCCGTACTGTGACCATTTAGAGTTGAGGATGCCAAATATCGTCCTAACTCGTCCCAAAGTCCATTTTATGTGTTTTTCTTTAACTTTTTATCTTAATTTCATTGGCCACATATACTAAACCATATTAATACCTACTATGATCTTAGCACAACGTCATGCATGGATTATGCAGGCTTTTTATTTTTCTGGGACATTACAATCCTCCCTCCTTATAAAAATTTAGTCCTCGAAATTTGCTCAACATCACTATTCCTTCGATCTATGACTCAGTGTAATATCTCATATCTTATGTTAGAATTACATCACTTTTCATCCAATAATTTATCTTAAATCACTGCAATGTCGTTCTTACTCAAAATTATCATCTTCATTCGTGTCTTCACAATAAAATATACCCATGAAACAACAATTTCTGTACAATCTTTGATTTATACTTCATTTAAAACATCACTTTGAGCTAGCAAAACATCTTCCAAAATGATTTCTTTTACACCTTTAGCGAAGCTTAGCTCGTGAAGATCCTACGGTTTCTCTTTGAAGTCATGTATTTGCTTCAATACTATCCTCATTCCTCATGTTTTACTCTAATATTATGTCAATTTGACAGAGTTTATCAATTCCATCGTCTTTCGAGTCCTTGTGACATATTCTCAGATTTCTTTGCATAGACAATTGCCTTAACTTTTCCCTAAACTTCATGACTTTAGTACTTAGCACGTGTGAATTTTCTCAAAACTCTCACTTGCTTTTTGACGCAGGTGTACTTAAACATCCTATCCATAACTTGATTATACTTTTCCAAGCTCAATGGATCATTGGATCAAAATCATCTTCTGCTACTTTGGTAGTTGAAACCCTTTTATACTCTAAATCTTTGGGAACCGTCAGCCTCTAGTTTCTTTATTCTTCTAATGTCCTCCATAATTTGAATTTGATAACCCATTACTCACTCATTTCCTCTCTAGGATTTTTCCCAACTAACTCGTTCTTCATTTTCCCAAACCCCACAATATACATACCACCATATCACGCCCATTCCTAATGCGTTCCAACCATTATCGTCGTGTAGCATAAAATCTCAACTTACTTCACTCATTCCTCTAACTGAATTTAACATATTCGAAACATCAGCTGAAATCATCCAACAACTTGAAGTTAATTTATCGATTGTTTCATCTATTTTGTCACCATTTTGGCTTCTGAATCCAAGTCCGTCTACATATACATTTCTATATCGGTATCTGTTCCCAGAAATTCAGATCTGACAGTTTCCAAAATTCGTCAAATTACACAAAAAAACAAATTGCATTCCAACTTAGTCTTATTCCACACATAGGCTTTCCAACACTCCTTCATAATTTACAACTCTTTAAATTTAAGTCCTTACTATAACTTATGCCATTACTGCTTCACGATTTGAGGTAGCTCGTGATGTAACCGTTTTTCTTACAGCCAAAGTTGAGTAAGTCAATTTGTTTTTAGTGTGTGAGTAGGATCCTCGCTTTAATGGCTCTTTTCTACTGTGTCTTTGTAATCACATCTTCGGTTCATTTGTTCATATTCTAATCGGGATAGTGACTTAACCAAATTTACTACAGGCCTTATTATCCATTTTCTATCCTGCCGAAATTACCCCAAGCAGACTAGAAGTTCCATTTTCCTGTCCATGACAGAATCTAACCTAGGAAGGAAAATTCAATTTCTCGGTTCAACCTAAACTAGTCACTTATCCTAAGTGCTTATATCCGAAGTCCTTATAATGTAGACGATCAAACTGAATTATCTAGTTTACCAAGTTTAGAAAAATTTGGGAAGAGTCTCCCCTATTTCTTTACTCCCCTAAAGCTAATTTATGCACTCCAAAAACCCAAACAGTTCCAATATCATCTATCTTTGATCATATCTATCAGTCTATTTTATCAAAAGAAAGCTACAATCACTTACATCAATTACAACCATTCCAAATAGTGCACAATTGAAATTACATTTCCCATACATTCTCCAAGCAACAATTTCCTGGCCATGATTCTCTTTTGTCGCACAGGACCAAACAATTACTTAAACAAAGAGATAAAGAAAAGCAACCAATACAATACTTACAGTCGATGAAGATTTCCACGTTGAAGCTTGTGCTGGTAGGCAGTCTACAGAATCGATTTTAAAACCTGGGATGCTCTGATTCCAACTGTAACATCCCGTATTTTTCCCTTTCTTTAAAATGTGTAAAATTTAAAATTTTCTTTCCGTAAAAACATCAGAGTCTTTTTCCTTCATAAAATCCGATCGCTAACACCCGATCGATAAAACTCTTTACTTTCACTTTTCCCAGTTTTCTTTCACCTTTATCAGTTTACGTTTACCTTTATCAGTTTACTTTCAAAAACCATAACATTCTTTGAATAAAATGCAGCAGAATAAAAACAACATTAAAGAATAAGAAATAAGTTACAAAACTCTTTTTCAAATACCTTTCCTTTAACTCTTTAGCCCAGCCAGCCACAAGATCCACCCGTGCAAATCCTTCATCAACTGTCTTTAACCTGTTCATCTGTTGCTCATTCGAACCTATATCACAAGACCTAATCTAATAAGTCTAAAGCTCAGTAAGTGATAAAATGAAATGCAGATGATATGCATGATCATACAATGCAATTTAGGCCAAGAGTGCGTACATGACAAACACCGTGGGACCATGAGAAAACCCGATCATTCCACAAAGGAGCAATATATATATGTCAAGGGGTTTCCCAGGCCGTATACACTCTGTTGTTATGAGAACGTTGGGGATTTCAGAATAGGAGGCAATGAACCCTGGTATCCCATGTCGGTAACCTATTTTCTCTCTAATCCATCCAACATGGACCTATATGACAATAGGACGTCATTGATCTCCCGAACCCCCACACGCCTATTTATATATATTATTATGTCATACACTATAGACATGGATTCATACAATCCTATATGCAATAAATGTCTAATAAACACATCATTAAAAGAACCTAAATCTAGTAAACACACAACACACAATCCTAATTCTTGCGATGTAGGGTCCGAAGACCGAAATACAGTCAACATCAACTTACCTGGCATTCTCCTCCCCAGAATCCACTTGAGTGCTTGATGAGGCTTTGAAGGCAATGCTCCTTGGTTTGATGGATTCCTTCTCTTTTTGTTCCTTCTTTTCATTGCTCATCATTGTGATCTTGTGCGTCATTAGGGAACCAATGAGTTCCTCCATCTTTAATACCTTGAGGTAACGTGTCTCTTGAATGGCGGTCATCTTTGGTTGTCACGTCCTTGGTAGACATCTTAGAATTTTTCTAACCAACTATTCGTTGGGATAAATTCTACCAAGCAATTTTAAACCATTAGTAAGGTTAAACCAGTAAACATTTTACCAATGGTTTCATCTTTATCCATGGAAAATAATTCATACTCATGAAGAAGCATGCTCAATTTATTTTCTTTTGCTTGATTAGTGCCTTCATGTGTGATTTCAAGCAATTTTCATATTTCATAGGCTTGAAGTCTATTAAAGTCATCTCTATTTAATGCACAATATAAAGTATTAATAACTTTAGCATTCATATTCAATTTTCTTTTATCCATATCACTATATTCACTATACTCTTTTGAAACATCTATACCATTTTCAATTTTAAGCGGAACAAAAGGCTCATTCTCAACAATGTTTCAAAGATAATAATCTAGAGATTGTAAATAAATTCTCATCCTAGACTTCCAATATACATAATCATTACCATTAAAACATAGAGGTCTAACTAAAGATTGTCCTTCAACATGTATGTTCAAAACCATAATAATTTGTATAATCAAATAATTCAATCAAATATAACCAAATAATTTTCAACAAGAAATTTAGTCCAATAAAAGAAAATTCAGCAAATTTATGACAATATACACAATATCACACAAAAAATTAACTAACCTCACTTTGATACCACTTGTTGGACATTATACACAGCTATAGAGGGGGAGGGGGTGAGTTAGGTGAGCTAACCTTTTCATGAGATATTATAATCTCTATTCCCTAAGTGATTGATAGCTAAATATGCATTAAGACAATAAAAAATATAAAGGAGATACAGGAAAAAGAGACAAATGGTATGTTCAAGTGGTTTGGCAACTCTGCCTATGTCCGTTGTAATACCCCAATAATTTTCCACCGTTTATATAATGTAATGAATTTTGCAAAATTAATGTATTATATTGTGGGACAATATTCTATCAAAAATATACCATGTAAATGTATGGAAATTATTGTGGAGTGATTAAAGTATAAATTTTTAAAGGAAAAAGTTCATTTAGGGTTTTCAGTCGCCAGGCGGTCTGGGTCGTGGTCGGACTTCTCATCCAAAATGCATTACAAACTGCATTTTGAGTTTTCGATCACATTGCTGTCGAAGACGTGGTTGAGGTTCGTGTCCGAAATGCATTACGGATTTCTCTTTACATTTTTGGTCTTACTAGGGTCGAAGTTGGTGTTGAAGGGTTTGCGTCCGAAATGCATTACAGACTGCATTTTGGGTTTTCAGTAGCACTATGGTCAAAGATGCGGACATGATGTGCGACCGAAAAATAACAGGTTTTTGAATCTGTCAAATTTTTCGATTTTACAATCAAATCATCCATCGGGACGCGGTCGCAAGATCTGACAAAATCATGATAAAATTGGGTTATTGGTCGCAATGCACAGTTGACGGTTTGGTCGACTTTCTCGACCGAAAAGTCTAGTTTTTATGAAACTGCAGCTTCAGTTGCCGCCATTTTTCTGAATCTCATCTCGATACTTTCCTTTTCACCCGAGGAGATTGTGAACTTTCTATGTGGTGTTGAGGTATTGGGCCACCTCCATTGGAATGGTTGACTGTCCACTCACCTAGCAAATTCTCTTGGAAGCTTCGTTCCTTCTGTCTATAAGTGGATGGCTGTGCGTGTGTGGTTGCTACTTTTCTAGAGGAGCTGCATTTTTATGGAGAACAGAGTGCTGGTTAGTGTAAGGTTGAAGCGAACCGTGAGCTTGTTGTAGTGTGGGATTCTACAGCTTGGAAATCTCCAGTGATGTAAGAAAATGAGTAGTGTCGTGGCCAGAGGAGGCCCTACACCACAAGCTAAGTCTTTGTGTTTGATTGATTATGCTTGCTGCTGTGAACTGTATAGTCTGCTATTTTGCTGCTTTAAATTTGTGTAATTTGATTATGGTTAGTCTCTTGGTCGTTATTTCTCTGTCACGGTTGTTAGCTTGATGGTCGACTTCTTGCTATTGGTTGCCACTCTGATGACATATTGCTCCTTAGTTTAGTTTAGTTGCTGCTTAATACTTTGTTGGTATTTCATTCTATTTCCATTTTGTCACTGCAAGGATTGATATTGTTGTTTTTCCTTTAATCTGTCAAGCATGCTTCTTTACACTCTATCGTGGATTGTTGACTGGTTCTAGATAACCTTCTGCTGCTTTGGAAATAACAGATTCATTGTAGCCTTTAGCTTGATTTTTGAACTCATCGATAGTTTCACCATTAGTTTTCTACTATCAAATATAGTGTTTTAATATGCCATGCTCTACTGCTCTCGCTTGCTAGATATTAGGCTGCTAATTGTCACTACTTTCATGTTCATTTTAAGTCTTTAAATTGTTATCGAGCATGTTTAGTATCTCAAATATTAATGCTATTTTTCCCAATTATATGCTTTTGTTTTCTTGTAATTGCTAAGCATGTTTAGGTTGTTAGACATTGTTATTATTTCCTTTAATTTCAAGCATGTCTAAGGTTCCGAATATTGTTATTGTTATGCTTAAAAATGCTACTCTAAACTCCACACTATAATAACTCATCGTTAATAACTAAATTGATTAGTTATGCTTAGATAGCTTGAAATGTTCCATTTTAGAATATCTCGCCATGATATAGCATGTTATTAATTATTTCCATGTTTCCATGCTTTAGTGAATTGCCTTCGTATTATATTGCTTTGTATAGTTTTCCATTACTTAGTTTGTTAATTTTGTTAGTTGGATTATTGCTCATAATCATCTTCTTGTATTGTATGACTTGGTAACATAGGTTGTTGGTGCTCTTTTCATTGTTGGCTTGGATTTACTTGATTAGTTTCGTTTATATTTCTATTTTATAGTATTGGCATGTTGTTGTGATCTGTGCACCACATTGACATGCATCATGATAATAGAAACAATTAGGAATGCCAGGTTTGGGTTGGTATTCATATGCATATTGTGAGAGAAAAATGGATAAAGTAAATGAATGAAAGGGGAATTGGAAGTTGGGGAGGTGGTTTGGATCGTAACCTGGTAGACTCGAGATTATGTCCTTTCCTTGTCGGGTCGCGAGAGCCTATCTGCCTAAGGGTTAGATGTCGACTAGTCGCCAGTCTCCCTGCAATAGAGCCTCCAATGTCCCAACTCGAGGTACGAGTTAATGTATATGATAGTGAGTAAAGAACAGTTTGGGTGGATTCCATTCTGACATAATCAGTTACATGCATACATCATATTGCATCTCATTTCTTGCTGGGCCATATGCTCACAGTTTGGTTGTAGTGTAGGTGATTGTCAAGATGTGGTTATTCCTAGAGTGGAGGAGGAGGCATTTCCTATTAAGCATTTGGGTTACCCAGTTGAATCGACCTGAGAGGGTTATAGCCATTATGCTTTTGGTCATCCATTTTCCTCTTAGTCTGTCACTCTGGTTGAGCTATCCATCAAAGGTCGACCACTTTCCACTACTTCAAAATTTTGAACAATCTGTTTGGTTTGGCTCTCTGTAGCCATTTTGGTCGACTTCTTTCTTAGCCATGGTTGACCTATACTTAGTGTTTTGCTCTTCTTAAATCTTCTAAGTCATCATCGTCAATATATAAGCTACATGGACTTAGATAAATATGTTAGTAAACATTAATACTCGTATTAAGGGTATTTTCAATGAATCATAGTAACGTATTTAGTCAATTCAACATATATAGAATAAACAACTTATACAACAAATTAAATTGTCATCCTCAAAACAAATAACCTAATGTCTATTAAGCTAACAGAAGCATGATGAGGTATTTTATGCTCAAGAGGAACCTCTCTTCAAAACTCTCCAAGCCCAAGAAGAGGAATTTCAAATGGAGCAAATTTTTCATAGCCGATATTTAAAATAGCACAAAGTTTAATATTTGAACATTAATGGAGGGAGTTGTGTCAACATAGCTTCCATGAAAATGATTGAGAAGCTTGGTTTGGATTCATCAATGCATCCAAATCTTTACAAATTATTGTGGCTTATTAATAAGGAGGACATCAAAGTTTCAGAGAAAGTAAGAGCTTCCTCAATTTATAACTACCAAGATGAATAATTATGCGATGTAGTTCCTATTGAAACTAGTCATTTGCTACTTGGAAAACTTTGGAAAATTGATAGGGTGGCCTTGAATGATGGTTTTACTAATTATTATTCATTCAAGCTTGAAAATGAGTTGTTGTTTACACTTATTCTAGATCAATTTGCAAAAACAAACTTTGAATGTGAAGCAATCAAATGAGTTATTGTTGGTTTCTAAAAATAAATTGAAAAAAACTTTGAAATTTGAAAGTCAAGAAAAATTCAAAAGGAATACAAGATGGGAGTAGTTCCTTGAAGGTTTTCTTTATATCCTAAAATGCAAGATTGGAGAGACAAACATAGTTACTTGATGTGCCAAGGATTCCCTCAATTGACAATCGAGCACAAAGATTATCTAACAATATTTTTAGTGCTTATTTTGTAGACTTTCAAAGAAGAAAGAGAATGAATTACATTCATCAAACATCTAAATATATCATTGTGTTATTCAAGATAAAACATAAGTGGAAAATCAAGCACAAGATTGAGAGATTTGTGGTAAACTACAAAATCAATGATATGATCTTTAAGGACTATTTAATAGATTCGACAAATTTAAATATATTATATCAAAAAGCATTCTTCATAAAAATTGTAGCTGACATCTCAAGCTTTCCAGAATAGGATGTGTCATTAAATTTGGAATTTGTTTGCTATGCCAAAAGGTCCATGAACAGAAAGCTACATTTATGTTTAAGATGCCAGATTTTACTTACCCGGATTAGAAGCCCAAATAAATATGAAGACCAACCTATGATGTTGCACAAGGAATTCTTACAAGATCTCAATCAAAGAAGCTTTCAAATTATTATTTGGTTTGTTATTTTTTAGATCCAAAGATTCAAGATACACACTTAATGAAGTGGATCAAGAGATGTCAAAACATGTGCTTACTTGGCAAATTGATGAGGAATCCACCAAAGAGGAAGAAAGGCTGTAATAACCCGATACTAATTTACGCGTTTAAGCAATGTAATCGACTTTGAAGATGAAATTTCATATTTCTTCCGTCTCTATACGTGTTCAATCGTGGTGTGTAATTATGGGGGAATTAATTTGGGATAGAAAGTTGGTAGAAAATCTTGAAGAAAGTGGAAAACTGGTGACTTCGAACGCATGCGAACGCCACGCAGATGAGGATCGGCGTCCGCACGAGCACTTGGGGATGAAGGCAGGATGAATCCTCACATCCTGAAGTGACTCTGCATCTTTGCGAACGGATGCGGACGAGGGCGGATGAGGATGGGATTCGTCCGCATCGAATTTGTTCAATTCTGGACACATTCGGACGAGGGTGCAGACAATGTGGATGAGGACAGGATGAGTCTGCATTGAATGTATCCAATTCTTGGACACTTTCTGATGAAGCATGCGGATGATGGCAGATGCCAAATGGCGTCTGAATGCCAATTCGGATGGTACAGACGAGAATGGGGATGCCATTTCTTGTTCAAGGCCACAATTTGGCCTAAGGAATTTGGTCATGTGTACGAATGCAGACGTGAAGACTTCTTCTGCACTCGTCTGAATCATCGCAGATCAGTGACAAAAATAATTTAAAATCAGAAGAAAGCAACCCCCAACCAATAGAAACGTAGACCAACTAGACCTCACTCCCACGATCCCAACTAGCAGAGGATGTCTTCTGCTCCTTCCCCTGCCACACGTACGGCTGTCCCGAGGTGAGTCTCTATTTTAATCTCCAGCTTCTTTATCTTCTGGGTGGGTGTTCGGTGTTCTTCTTGGAGAGGAGTTCCTGCGTGTAGTGTGAAGATAAGGAGGGAGCTATCATCCGTGTGAAGAACCATCTTCAAGGGTAAGGAATGGGGCAGTCTTGGCCAGGTGGAGGCCCTACACCCAAGTAAATGTGTGTGCGTAGTGGTTTTTGGTTGTAGCAAGTTTCTGTAAATCTCTTGTTGCTTCATTCCTGTGGTCTTCCTTCTATCATTATTTCAAATAGATTTTCTCACTGCTTTTAGACATTTTACCTTGCAGTTGCTCTCTGGATATATATATATATATACGTATCACTGTTAGTTTCATTTTTCTACAACTTAATGCTTGAGTTACGATTTTTTGAATGACAAGTTGGTGAGTATTAAATTCTGAATGATGTTAAGATGAGTAGTAGGGAACCTTGAGCTAAGGACTTCATAGTGAGTGTTAACGACTGAATGAACTAGACTCCTTACCTTTATTTACGGTATATAATGTTGCTCACTTGTAGTGTTTTGTTTCTGCAATTTGTTCCTGTTCAAAGCATAGATCTACTTCTAGTTGTTCATAATTCTTTTTCTGCGTTAACTAGTTGTTCTATAGTTAATGTACATAATTTCTATTTTTATTCGTTGGCCATTTGGAGGCCCTACACCTAAGCGAATGTGTGTGTGTGTATTGATAGGGATTTCTTCGCTTTTGTGAGAATATTCATCTCTATTATCCCATGTATGTCTTGTTCTGCTGTAGACTTTTAGTTGTTCTTACGTTAGATTTCTTGTTGTCCGTTTGTCAGCTTTAAATGCTTATTTATCTTCATGAGCGATGATTACTTGGTTATGTGTTCTAGATGTTAAGCTTTGAGTTTCTCAGTAGTTATATTTTCACAGTTAAACTATCAAGCTTAGTAGAGGAAAGTTACGAGGCATAAGTAATGTCTAGCAACTGTTATGCAGAGATGAACTGAACTAAAAAGTAGTATTTTCTATTGTTTTATTCTGTGATATTTCTTTGTTGTTTTCATTACACTGCATATTACTTTGTTCATATACTTTGTTGCTGCTTTAAATGGTTCTCTGTTATTATAGTGCATATCATTCTCCATCGTTACTTCATTGCTAAGCATGATAGATTGTTGCTACTGCTGTGATATTGTGCTGCTATATAATTCGATGTTGTTACCGTAGAAATTAACGCATGTAACTCCGCTGTAAATCTTGTTATGCCATATAAAACTACTGATATAACTTAAAGCATGTCTGCTATTATATTGAAGCATGTTCATACAAATTCCTTGTTGTTAACTTTGCTGTTATATCTCAAAGCATGTATATTCATTTCTCTGCTGTTAATAATGTAGCTATTACATAACTCTAACGCATGACAACTCGCTGTTAATTTTGTTACTACTACGTGATAACTCTAACGAAAGATAACTCAAATATTAAATCTCTGTTGTATACCATGACTGCTGCTGTAATATTTTTTGCTACTATAAGAGCTATAAGAGCAATTTATATTAAATCTTAACGCATGATAGTTCTAACAAAAGATAACACAAATGCATGTAAATTAAAAGTCATTGTTGTTATGATATTATTGCTGTTATTGTTGCTGCTGTTATATGTAGATTCTCTGCTGCCATTATCTTGTAAAGTAAGTAACTCACTATCGTTTAATCCTGCAAATGTATATAGTTAAACTGATTTGCATGACTAGTTTTGCTAAATCTTCCAGCACGTTATCTATTTTTGCCATTATTATCAAACATGAGTATAAAGCATATTGATTAGTATTTTTCCCCATTAACTAGTATGTAAATTAACCAATTTTCTTAATCTGGACCATGTTAATCTATCACTTGTATAATCTTCAAATTGCCGACTATTTGTTGTGAAGCATGTCAATTTTCTATGTAAGATTTCTGCATGTTAATTATTATTAGTCTTCAATCATACTCATTAGCTAATTTAATGTCTCTTATACTCTTCCAATATTGAATCAACTATTGTTATCTCTTGAGCATGATATTCTAATTTCGTGATGTCTGTTATCTTTATTGTTTAATAGCATGTTCTGGATGTTGTTCTACAGATTTCCCTCTTACTGTTGTGCTATAATTATGCCTTCGTGTATTGTTAAATTTCCACCATTTATTGTTGGATTGGAATTTTCGTTATTTATCTTCCATGGATGCACTATTTAAATTTTTAGTGTCCTCATGCATTCACGTAATAGAAACAAAGTAAGGAGTACCCCCTCGTGGTGGTACTCACATGCATTGGGAAGGGAAAAATGTTACGAAAACAAAAGGAAAGAAGATAAAAGGGAGTTGGGGGCAAATGGGTAGTCGGGTCTAGTTGCAACCTAGCCAGAGCCTCTCCCTTATCAGGAATGGGAGTTCTAGGTTACAAGCAAAGTGTTAGGTCCGATCAACTATACCATTCCATATAGGTCTTCCAATCTCCAACTCAAAGTACGAGTAAAGAACGAACGAAAGAAAGAACGTAAGAAAAGATTGGTTTGGGTGGCCCCCATTTCAAAAGAACTAAAGAGAGGCATAAGCATAATTGTATTAACCTATTTCCTTATTGGGCGAAAGCTCACGTCCTTACGTGTAGTGTAGGTAACAAGATGGTTGTACCAGGAGCAACAGAGGAGGTCATTCCCATGAAGCCTGCAGCATGTCCGGAAGAGACGCAACATGAGTAGTAGTACGACATCAAGCGAAAGAGGAAGAAGAGAATTTTATAAGGGCTAACGTCAAACTCATTTGTAAATGTTAATTTCCCCTTCTAACGCTTATTTGAGTACTTATTCAGAATATTATGTGGATTTCACTTTGAAAACTCACACCTTGAGTTTCAAATTAATGTTTTAAGTGATCCTTCAATTACGCTTCCGCTAAACTTATTAATCATAGTTTTTCCCCCGATTTAATTGGCTTTTTTTTTTGTAAGTTGGCAACAATCGGATTTTGGCACTTTGATTTTAAGGTGGAAAAGATTTTTTTTTAAACAACGTTTTCCGTCGTTTTCCAAAAACTTAAAATTTTAACGTATTTTAAGACAAGTAAGAATTTGGGTCGTTAAGAAGGCCACAAATTTGAATTCATTCAAATTGAAGTGAAGTTCAAAATCATTCAAATCTTTAGTTAGTTTAATTTTAAGTTATTTTAAAGTTTTCCTAGGTAGTTTAAATTCAAGTTATTTTAAAGTTTTCCTAAGTAGTTTAAATTCTAGTTATTTTAAATTTTGAATAAAGTAGATAAGGATTGGTTAAGGATAACTATAAGTCAAACCTATTCCTAGTAGATTTGTTTTCATGGTGGGCTATTTATACCCCACCAAGACTCAATGGAAAAGTAGTTTTTTGATGAATTAAAACCCGTTCTTAGCCGTGAATATTCTCTCTTTCTGTTGGATTGTTGATAATCCTTTTGATTGAAAACCCCTTTTGATTGAAAACCCTAAAGTTCAAGTGTTGTGAGAATTACTTGAGGTTATTATCTCTTGTAATCTTCTAGCCAATTTTGATTAGTGAACGTGATTGAAGATTGTAATCAAACTCTCTTTTATTGTTGGTGAGAATTCTCTTTTTGATTAATGGATTGAGTTCATTGGTGGAATAAAAAAAGTTGTAAATTTAGCAACTTTTACCCAAGCAGACCAATCGATCAATATCCCTCATTTGATCGACCGTAAATCTTCCAAAGGAGACAATTCTCAAAATTGTGAACTTTCTGGTCAATAACCCCTCAGATTTTAGTCGACCGCCATTCGACCAGAAGCAACACAATTTTGAAACTGTGATTTTTTCGGTCGACCGGCCTTCAAACTTTGGTCAGCCACACAGATCCAAAGATCTCCTAAACTTTGCCCCATCAAGTAATGTTATTAGAGCTTCCGTTGGCGCATCAAGTAATGATGCAGAAATGGGCAAAGTTTAAGAGAGCTTCAGATCTATGAGGTCGACCAAAGTCTGAACGACAGTCAATCGAAAAACTCACAGTTTCAAAATTACGTTGCTTTTGGACGAATGGTGGTCGACCAAAATCTGAGGGGTGATCGACCAAAAAGTTTACAGTTTTGAGAATGTCGAGAAGATTTGCGGTCTACCAGATGAGGGATATTGATCGATTGGTCAACTTGGGGAAAAATTGCTAAATTTACAACTTTTCTATTCCACCAAAGAACTCCTTCCTTGATTAATCAAAAAGAGAATTCTCACCAACAATAAAAGAAAGTTTGATTACAATCTTCTATCACGTTCACCAATCGAAATTGGCTAGAAGATTGCAAGAGATAATAAATTCCCACAACACTTGAACTCCAGGTTTTTCAATCAAAATAATTATCAACAATACAAGAGAAAGAGAGAATAGCCATGGCTAAAAAGAGGTTTTAATTCATGAAAAACTATTTTTCCATTGAGTCTTGGTGGGGTAAAAATAGTCCACCATGAAAGCAATTCTACTAGGAATAGGATTGACTTATTGAAAAAACTCAATATAATGGTTTATTGTAATAGTTGAAAGAGAAGACTTTTGACAATTGGTAAAAGTATTCTTATTTTAAGAAGTGTTTCTTTGCTATCTTTTTTATTTCCATTTTGACTCCGAAACAAATCTTCCCTTCATCAAATTCATAGAAGAAGTTTTGTAAATATATTTCAAATAGTTACATTATTGCTCAAGTTGTTTAATACAAGAGTTTATCCAAGTCATGGTTTTCTTGGTTGCTATCCATGGGATGGAAGAAACTGCCATCCCCTTAGGTTATACAATTTAAAATTTTGAAAAAATTAATATAATTATATCAAATTGAAATAACAAATACTACAAATTTGCATAATGTGCTTGAATATATATAACAAAAATAAATGTTTATTCTCTAAACTAGAATTGAAATATAGTAAAATGTTTTATAGAATTCTAAACCACTATATAATAAAAACATTTTTGGTTATCAAGTCCTTTAAGCATAATTTCTAGATTTCTCATAGTAAAGAACATTTCTCTTTTATTTTTATTCATGAAAAGTTTAGTTGTGAGCGAGCATCCATAAGTCACTTCTAAAACCAAACTATGCAAGGAATTAACTATGATCATCACTTCTTGGATGCTGCATTCATAAACATCATTTTCATCACTTGATTTCTATTTTTATTTTCAATTGCATTGATGATGTGCCATTGATTCCCTCCATTCACAATCAACCATAGAGATTTTCTAACCCTAAGTTTAATGTTTCTTTTGTATGTGTCCATGGAGAAAAGAGTAATATGAAAATCCATTATATCCATCAAGCACGCCAATAGGGCCCAGAGTTATTTAAGATAAGGCATAAGTGGAGATTCAACACAAGATTAAGAGAATTATGAAACACTCTCAAAACTACCGACAATCTGGAGCAGTATGTGGTTTTTTTTCTAGCATCTTCAATCTTATAATGAAATGGTTTCTTGACAAAGATTGTAGGGGATATCTTAAGCTTTCCAAGATGGGGTTTTGCATATCAATTAAAGATGATTTACTAAGTCAACGGAGTCTGGAATAGAGAGCTTCATATGCAAATGAAGTCTTTTCTTCTCACTTGGACTTTATGGCCAAATCCACTTAAAGAAGGGCTTTCAAAATTAAATCAATTGGTTCATTGCTACATTCAAGACTTAGGACTTAAGGGAGGTAGCTTGGAATAATTTTATGATTTATTTGGAATATTTGGTTGTAATTTGGATATGGTTATTTTGTTGGTGCTCTCTGCTTAGCCTAGTGGCCAAGAGTAACTTGTTGATTATTTTCTTTAGGACATGCTTGTCATTTTTGGTTTAGGTCACCCATAATTTGAGGGGTATATATACCCTCTTTAAGGCTTGTCTGAAAGTAGACAATTCTCAGCTGAAAATAGACATTTTGAAAGGTTGGAGTTTTCCCTCCTTACTGCAATTTTCTTCTTGGTGCATTCCGAGTACATTCTTGGTGTAAAAACTGGTTTCACTATTTCTTGTGAGTTTTTGGTGAATCCTTTTGTTGCTGCTTCCTTCTCCATCTTTTTCCAAAGGTGTACATCCATAGTAAGGGAGTAGAAAGCTCACTAAGACCCAAGTTGGAGTGCCTTCATCATTGGAGGCCATTGAAGTCAATAGGCACAGTTTGGTTTCTATTCGGACCAACTTGCACCTTTCTGCGACCAACTTTGTTCCAGAACATTTCTGCCCTTGATTATTGGAGGCTTCCTTGTATACTTAGAGAGAGGTATGTGGTTCAAATTTCATGCTAATTGGACATTTATTGAGCGAGTTGTACTTCGCACCATTTCTAGACCGATTCTGCCCTTGGTGTCTCTCTGGGCTAGTTTACAACACATCGGCATAACTTCTTCCTCAGAAAGATTTTTTCAGTGATTTTTGGAGAGGGTCATATTCCCTCATTGGTTATAGTGTGGTTAAACTTTCACTTCATTTGGACACCTCTAGTTCTAGTTAAGAGAGTTACCAAATTCAAAGCAGATTCTTTCCATAACCACCTTTCAAGGGGGTTTCAGCCATTCCCATATCCATGGTCCATCAATCAATGACTCTATTAAATTTTAATGAGAGCTTTGTTGCACCTCCCACCTTAATTGCTCCTTTAGAAATCTCTTTATTTTTCTTCATTTTCTTGGCTAAAGCATCATATTGCTTTAATTTTTTTTTCTTTTTTATATTATGAATGTTCATGTCATCTTCTATATCTATTGAGCCATTATAGTCTTCAATATTCACAATGGATTTTTCTTCATTTTTAGAATTTTCAATAGACTTAGACTTCATAATACAATATCAATTTTTTTTTTCTTTAACTCAGAATCAATGCTTTATTTTTGAAATTTTGATTCATTTGGACAAACGTCTATAAATATATTTATGATTATTAAAATACCAACATTAATAAAAATTCATATTCTATGCTAACCTTTAATTTATCATGCCATCATTTTTCCCTAGCATAATGTTTTTATCATCTTTTTCCATTAGCTTTTCCAATCACCTGTTTCAATATATTTGAGTCACTTTTGAGTGCATCCAATTTATCTTTCAATTGAATTTTATCATATGATTTTTGGATATCTTTATTAAAATTTGTAGCTATAATCTCCCTAAAGTGTGCTGCTTCATGCTACAACTTCTACTATACGTATATCGTAAAATATGTTGATAGTACGTTGATTTCATGTGGCTTTTCTTTTCATTTTGCTACTTTTACTTTCACGATAAATGATGTTAGTATTCACCAACTACAACTGTAAAAATATCATTTTCTTATAATCAAATATTTAATTGATTTTATTCACAGTGAACCATGTCAAGATGTCGCTCAAATTTTAAGCTCCAGTTATTTACAGATACAATAAATATACGCTGATTTTAAAATAGTCTGAAATATTATTAAAAAAGACAAAAAAGGGACATAATTTATCCATGCAAAAGAACTAACTAAAACCAATCTTGTAAACATATAAAAAGCCAAATAAGTTTTGCATAAAAAAAAAAATTCTACTCTCATAAAAGAAAAATCATAATTTAAACTATTAAGTTCAATCATGAATATGCAATTATATCTAAACTCACAATTTCAAACAACATCCACCACCACTTCCATATCATTCATCATCCAAATTCAAAGTCATGCTTACAAGTTAGTTTCCATGAATTCAATGATTAAAAAACCTACAAAAATCATGTAAAACCTGACATTTTTGTATAAATAAATTTTCAAGTAATCTTTTTGCATTATCCTTAGTCAATGTAATCTACTCTGACTCATATTTATCATTTTCAATTTTATTGGTCGACATGGGAGTTTTTGGTCAAATGGTTAAACTAGTTGAGTTGGATGTTACCATGTGGGTAATTGTAACATCTCGTTTTCTTTTTTCTTAAAATATTAAATTTTAAAACACTTTTCTTTATAACATGCATAAAATTTAAAACTTTTTCCTTTTGATTAAATCCTTTCATTCAAGTTGCGTAGCGGAAGACTTATCTTTGATTTCAAATCAAATTACATAACAATAATAGAAACCAGTCTTTGCCACATTTTGAAAACATAGTTTGCATAGTTATGAAAACAATCACATAGATTGAACTATTACAAAACCATTCACAGAAGAATCAAAATACAAGACTTAACCCACCGGTCATTGAGCCATAACCCACCGGTCATTTTGCCAACATCACAAAATGGCTCAACACTACAATACTCCATCAGCTGTGTCCTCTATAAGCTTTTATCCAACCATAGCCTCCTTACCTACATCACAAGACTTAAACTATGAGCCTAAAGCTTAGTAGCGATATAAATTATACAATGCTCATGCTATGCTCTTCATAAAACATATGTCGTTTTCGTTTTCATTTTCTTTTACCTTTACCTTTACCTTGAACTTTACCTTTACTGTTAACTTGACTTTTAGTTCCACTTACCCATATAGACATTGGAGATGTCAACTTGACAAGGTAGAGTGGCACCATATGGCCCATGTGGGGTAGCCAACTCAAGAACTCATACCTCACAACATCTATTTATGTTTATTCACATTTATTTCATTTTCATTTAGTTCTAGTTACCCACACAGGTGTTAGAGATGTCGACTTGACAAAGTAGAGTAGCACCTAATGACCCACATAGGGCAGCCACTCAAGAACCCACATCTCTTCACACCTATTTACATTTACTTTCATATAATATCCATTACCTTTTCAAAATAATGCATAAAACCATTTTCATATCTTTTCAAAATCCATGATGCATGAAATGCATATGAGTGCATACAAATCTATCATTCTAGTATATCATCAATTAAACCTCAAAGCATGATCAAAATCCTTAACTTAAAGAACTTAAAGTCTAATAAAACACATCATCAAACATCAAGCAATCATCAAGCAATACATCCTCGAACAATAGCAATATCAAGAACCTAATAGTCTATTAAACACAATCATCAAACAATTCCTATTCTCTTGTGATGTAGGCCAAAAGACAACAAACATACAATACACTTACTTGGGGTCCTTAGGGAGTTTAGCACTTAAAATTCTCCTTCTTAATACCTTCAAAAATCAAATAAATAACCATCAATAACAATTCTCCAGCAACCAATTGATAGGGTCACAACTTCTAACTATAGGCAATAAACAACTCAACATCATAAACAGATTCCCCATTCCCTGCCTAAAAGAATTCTATAAACCCAATCAACAGAGTATAATCTTCCACCATATCCAACAATGTAGTTAATGAAAGATATAATAAAATCCATCCAACATAACATGATCATTCCATAGTGCCCATCAAACAAACAGGAATCAACAGAGTCTAAAACCTAAATCCACAGTTCATTATTCTCAACATTACAGCAACATAAACTAAACTTAACTGTCAAGCATTAGTCCTCAACAACATCAATCCAAACGGTAGTAAAACATAGAACAAAACCCATTAATATTTTATCAAGCAGCAGAGAACATGCCTACTAACAGAACCAATTTAATCAATGCTATACTCAGCAAAGAGCAGTTTCAATCCAACAACAACACACTTTCATGGGAAATCATACAGCAAAAATTGTAACAGAACTAGGCAATGCAGACAATAACTCAACAATACAACCGAAGCTACAAATCCTCAAGTAATAAACAGTGAGCATCTTAACAATCTCGAATTCCTCAGCAACAAAACAAGCTGCATAGCATCAATTGTTCATCAACAAACCAAAGAGCACCATTAATCACAAATAAAAGGAACAGTCCTCGGGTGAACTCAACGAAAGCACAACCTTCTCATAACCTTAATAGGAAAATTAGGAGAGAACTCTGCATACCTGAAGCACCTGAGAAAGGGAACAGAAAACTTGAAACTCCAACAAAAGATCTTCCTCTCGACTGCTCTCCCTCTCCTTTTCTCTAAAACCTTTTTGTTTCTTCCTTTCAAAAACCTACTGTCTCTTGTTGTACTTATAATCCATATCTTACACCTCTCCAATAGCCATCTAGAGGTGAAGGAATAGGCGGAGTACGCATGAGCTTCCATGGAGCTCCCACCAATTTTTCCTCAAATCAGAACACCATCGCTTAACAATTTAGGTGACATTTGGTATTATTGGTAGATTAAACCCTTCAGGTGATCGACCGTAACACGTCTTAAAAACAACTTATGTACAACCTTCAGAAAAACCTGTTCAATTGCCTTCCTTCCCATGATCGACATCACACATTTTCCATTGTGAATGACTGTAATTGATTGCAAATCTCACCTTGATCAACCGCAAATCCTTAAATTTCACAAAACTTGATTAAGCCGGTCGATCACTAACAAACACCCAAGATCGAACGCTCAAAAATTGGTTCGCCTCTACAATATCATGTTTACGCTAGATCGACCGCACAAGCTCTTCTAATCGAAAGCCACTACGGAGAACTCTTCCTTCTTTATTCTGAATTAATTTGCTTGATCAATTTACTCCATTGATAGACCACTATCTCAACCAAAAACCGTCATTCTTCACTTCCAAAATTACAAACTACCAATCACTAAACTAATTCTAATATCATCCAATTCAACTCTAAATATCATCAAATAAATCTCTAATCAACTCCAATAAGCATCACAAGGTATCCTAAATGTAACATGATAAATTCAAGGTATTACAGTAATAAATTAAGGAATTCTTTCACTAATTGGAAGTATCTCATGTTGGATTTTGGGTAATATTTGGATTTCCATAAATTGGGTTTTATTATTATTTAGGATATTAAATAATAAATAATAATATTTTTATGAAGTAGGAGTTTTTCTTTTCCTTAAGATCGGTCTTGCATAACTGCGTGAGAGAGAGAGAGAGGGACAAGCGAGAGAGAATGTGAAAATAGAGAGGATTTCTTGTTCAATTTGTGAAGCTAGGGCTTCAACTTTCATTGTTTGTGAAGGAACTTCAAGGGTAAGTACAAATTTTGACTCATTATCCCGTTTTGTGTTGAAATATTATGGATTCTGACTTTGGGCTTGGGAACTTGAAATCCTTGGTTATTTATGTGTTATTTTGTATCATTCTAGAACCTTTGAGGAAGGTTTAACTGATTGATGGCAAATATTGGTGAATAGGGACACCTGTTGCTCACACTTGCGCTAGAAAAATTGTCCTGTGAATTGTGGACAGGCATCCACAAAAGCATAGGTGTTTGTGGAAGCACAGGCTTTTTGTCCGCAGAAGCGCATGTAAAATGAAAGATTCTCGAAAAGGCCACTAAAGTAGCTTGCCTAGAAGCCCAGTTGAGCTCAATTTGGTATGATCATACTAGGGCAGGGGGTCAATTTTTTCATGGATGGAGGAATGTGACTTACATGAATGATGTCACTTCATAAACCCTCGTGGCGCCCTTTCCATTATGAATTGTCCTAAATTCCCACATATACACAAGGCTTACATTCGCATATGCGCAGGTATCCGTGGATGCCCAGGCATTCACAACCCTAGTTTGGCGAGCACAGTGGCCATCCACAACAAGGTTCGGATGTCTGCAATAGTCTTTTTGGATGAATTTTTTTTGTCGAGGCATTTGACCATGTGTTGTTCTTTTCGAGTTAGTTTTCTTGTCTTAGTATATGACTCGTTCCTTGATTTTTACCTTGAGTTTTAGAGAGGAATTCTTAGTGATGAGTCTATTATAGATTGTGACTATTTTGTTGATACAGAGCCAACATATGATGTAACATCCCGTAGTCTTTTGACCGTATAAAATTTTTTATCTTTTAAAACACTATGTGAGGGAATACCAAAGTAAAACAAAGTAGAAGTCTTAACTATATAAAATTCAGAGTAAACGAAATGCGGAAGTCTTTTACATTTAAATACCACAAACTAGTAGTTTAAAAGCTATTTAAACAACCATCGCTAAAACGTTAACTCAAAACAATTTAAAGTCAATAAACACTTGAAAGTAGTTTGAAAATTCTTAAAATACTTAATTAAGCTTATTCCATTTCCGTGAGCCATAATCCCCAAGGTCGATCCGCCAACAGCACAAATGCCCAACCCGGCAATACTCCATCAGTTGTGTTTTTTATATGCTTTATCTAATCATTGGCTTCTTACCTACATCACAGGACCTAACTATAAGTCCAAAGCTTAGTAAGCGGTATAAACATAAAATTAGACATACACATGCAGCTTTTAAAGTCCATATAAAGTTTTCTGTTTTCCTTTTCGTTTTTGTATGTCTTATACATATTAGTTTCTTTAGCCTGTTACTATAATTTCTTTTTGTTTCAGTGCCGGGTGTAACCAACCGAACCACAAAAACAACTATTTACTTATCTTTGGTTTCTGTGCCAGGCGTAACCAACCGAACTACAAAAATAGTTATTTACATTTATTCCATTTAATTCTATTATTGTTCTATCTTCATTTAGTTCTAGCTATCCATACAAGTGTTAGAGATGTCAACTTGACAAGGTAGAGCGGCTTACGCACAAGGCGGCCATCCCGTGGCACACACCTAGGTGACCAACTCAAGAACCCACATCTTTGTACACCTATTTACGTTTATTCATTTTCGTATACATTAGGAAAACGATAATGCAAGCATACAATTCTATCTAACATGTCTATCTACCATATCTTTAAAACATGATCTATTATTAACTAAGGAACTGAACTTAGGTCTAAGAAACATATTAATTCACACCAAACAATTAACAATATATCAAGTAAAACGCAAGCATCAAACAAACTCTAATTCCCATGAAGTAGGTCCTTTCGGACAAAATGCAGTACTTACCTGGAGTCTTTAGCTTCAAAAAGTTATCACTTAAAGTCTCTTCTTGTAACATCCCGTAACCTTTTCCGTATAAAATTTTTCTTTTCTTTAAAACTATTGCAAAACTATTGCGTAATAAAACACCAGAGTAATAAACAGCAGAAGTCTTAGTCTTATAAAATATACAGCGGAAGTCTTTTACAATTTAATACCATAAACCCATTGTCTAAATAAACATTTAAATAAACACATTAACTTAAAACATTTAAAAGCTTTTAAAACATTTTATTTCATCTTCGTGAGCCATAACCACAAGTCAATGTCGCCAATAGCACAAACGTCCACAACGCAATAATGCATTAGCTACGTCCTTTAATAGCTTTATCTATTCATCGGCTCCTTACCTACATCAACGAGACCTAACTATGAGTCTAACACTTATTACGTGATATAAACGTAAAACATAAAATTCACATACAATTTTTATAGCATCGTACAAAGTTTGCAGTTTCGTTTCTCTTTTATTGTTCATGTATTTTATCGTTATTTCATTTTGCTTATATGTCGGGCGTATCAAACCGGACCATACAAACATCTATGTCGGGCGTGACAAACTAGACCACAATTGTTATCTTTGGTTTCTGTGTCGAGTGTGACTAACCGACCCACAAAAACTACTTAATTACGTATCTTACTGTTTTCATTTTTTTGTCTCATACTCTTTAAGTCTTTTATTGTTTATGTGCCAGACGTGACAAACTGGATCACATAAATGTTCATTTACTGTTTATGTGTCGAGCATAACAAAATGGACCACATAAACATCTGTGTCGGGCGTGACAAACCAAACCACAGTTGTTAGCTTTGGTTTATGTGTCTTACTTTTTAATTCTGTTGTCTCAAGTCTTTTACTGTTTATATGTCAGGCGTAACAAACCGGACCACATAAACATTTGCATCGGGCGTGACAAATCGGACCACAATTGTTATCTTTGGTTTCTGTGTCGGGCATGACTAACCGGCTCACAGAAATAGCTATTTACATTTATTAGGATTTCGAGTCTTAACATCATTGTGCACATACAATCATATCTAATGTGTTCCTTAATCGTATCCTTAAAACGTGATCCGTCCTATCTAAGGAACTGAACTTAAATCTCATAAACATGTAAGCAAACAACATACGTTTTCATACAATAACATAACTTATGCATTTAGTAAACAAACATCAAACAAAATCCTAATTTCCCGTGATATAGGTATTTTCGAACAAAGCACATGTAGTAGCACGTACCTGAAATCCTTAGCTTTAATGGTTTAACACTATAAGTTTCTTTCACCAAACCTATCATTATTAACACATATAGCTATTAATAATTTATCTCCAATAATAAAGTCCCCAAGCATCAACTAACATGGATAACTTCCTATTATGTCCAATTTATCAAAGAATCTTATTTTCCAACAATCACTTTATCCAACAATGATAAACTTTAATCCAATAATTATTCCAACCTTATCCACGCCAATATACTTCACATGATATTACTAACAACCTAAACCAATAATCATATATTCTCATGAATATATAATTATTAATTAATAATACATGCATGTAATAATTACACCAATATTTCTCTCTTTATAACAATAATCAACAATACTTAAACTTCAATCAACAACCCTATTAGTTTGCCGAGAACAATCGTCCAACAAATAGTATACCACTTTCATCCTAATTATACAACAAAGTACAAACTGAAATAATCCAATACCTGAACTTTGGTTTCCTTACAATATCCACTCGTCTTTACAACTTCTCATCTTCACCATGCTTACAAGATTTCACTCAGTTCGCCCACACTAAACTACTTCTCGCTGTCTGCATCCAAGGAATATCCTCCACCCAAACCATGCAACTACCTCACTGTCATTACAGACTCAAATTCCTTCACTACATCTCACACAAACCTACACTATCTCTCAACATTCCGACAGAGTAACCCTACTCATTGTCTTCTCCTCCTTCACGCTGTCACACTCTCTATTTATAGACCATTTTCCAACATCTCTCCGCGTGAAGATAGAAAGCCAAGGGATGAAGCTTTATCAATGTCCCACAACCTTCAGTTACCAGACATGTAAAACGTTTGCCCCTTCATCTTCAGACGTGTTCAATGCCATTTCCAGCAATGAGTTATCATTAACAAGCAACACATTGATGACCACACGCATGCAAGGTTGTTCCCTTCGATTCTCAGACATTCAGACAACATTTCGCTTCATCTCTCGTCGATTAAAACACTCCAGAACAATCATCAATAAATTGTGGATGATCACTTTGGTTGATCAGCTCCAAGTCGACCGACCGCCCAAAAATCATTCAGAATCTATCTATCCGCATGCGGTCAATTGATGTCGGTCGATCGCACCTCGGGAATAGACCGCCCCGATCGACCACTGTCTCCAACATTTGATTTTCAACAAATCCTCCGGATTATTTCGTTACCCCATGCAATTAACATGACAATATATATATATATTCCCCATATACTTGTCATTAATTACATAAATCTCACTTTTCCAAATATCCAAAACTCAACCCATACAATATCTTTCACCATTCCTTCTTCACCTTATCCTTCATTAAATCAAATATGTCCTAAAATAATATATATCTTATACTTTCAACCTTATAATATCCATACGTGTCCAAATATATTTTCTCTTAATATTCCCACTGACCATCAAACCAATTGATATCAATCAATCTAACTTTAATTAACTTTAATTCTTCTCCTAAGGTAATTGTGAACATAACGGGGTATTATAATTCACTTATTCCAAACGTTTTTCTCTTGACCAATATCTTTACTTGTCCAACTTAGCTCCTATTATTCTAAAGTTATCACTTAAGCTATACCTTCAGCTCAACAAAGATTCGGGATATTACACTTCTCCTCAATACCTATTCATTAGTAAACAATAGTTTATTAAACTAAACAGACTAACCACTAACTTAATCTTGACAGATTAATTTCTCCAACAGAGTACGACTTCTCAAATATGTCCAACATAATAACACTTTAAATAATACCTCAACCAACAGAGTATAGTTCCCTACCTTATCTAACTACTCAACCATTTCCAACATTTAAGCATAGCAACCAAGCAGTCTACTCATTCATGTGCAGTAACTAAATTCCATACTACCTGCAGAGTACAAGACAATAGGTAGCTTTATTGATTTCCAATTCAAACAAATCATCTTAACAATCTATCCCACTTGACATCAAACCAAAGTATTCACCAAAAATAGTAACAATAAACATGGCTATTATGAGCATAACCATCAATAGATTACCAAAATTACTCAAATACAAGTTGTAACAGAATCATCCTCATTTTCATGCTTCCATCACATAACCAACACAGTTTATCCAATTACTAAAAGTGTTGTAGACCAGAATATAACAAATAGAAACCATATTTCATCATACTTATTGAACAAAACCTCAAAAGAGTAGCATCCTAAGCAGTAACCAACTAAAGAGACCAACTCATCAACAATAACAGAAACTATTCCATACAACAAACTCCTTAATAAAACGTTAGTGAAGTTTGCTTACCCGCATCCAAGAATCAAAAACCAAAGAGAACTACTCTTCTCTCTCCAGCACTTCACTATTTTTATCTCTCTCAACATGTCCATGAAAATCACAGCAGCACCTCATGGTTTTCAAAACTTCAAAGACTTCAAACCTCAACCAGTAGTTCCCCCACTCTTGGTTTTCTTCTCTGTCTAAACTTCCTCTAGAACCCTCTCAGTCATACTCTTCTATTTCTCACAGGACCCTCTTTTCCTTTCACTGCTTCTCACTCAAAATCAGAAAACATAGCAGCACAACATCATTCTCTCAGACCTTCATTCAATGTCACCAATAGTGTTTTACTCAAACTGTTTCACACAAAAACCATAGAAGTAGGAACTTCCACCTCACGGTTCATTCACAAAATCACAGAACCCTCAATGTTTTCACCCTCTCTGCCTTTCTCTCAAAATTTCTCTAAAGTTTCCCTATGGTTTTTCTTCTTTGTAATATCTTCAGGCCTCATCATCCAGACACGTTAAACGTCAAACCTAGAAGCTTCCAAGCGATGACTATTCCATTTCTAGCGACTTTCAAGATCGTGGGTCGATCAATTCTCCTTTGGACGCTAACCGCCAATCCATATTTTACAACTTAGTGAATTACTAGATGACCGATAATCTTTGAACGATCAACTGGTGCTTCCCAATCAATCAACCGCCATTTAATTCTTCTTCAAATATATATTTTCAATAAATGAATATATATATATCCTTAATGTAACATAATCCATTTTTCCAAATTATCCAAACTATCCTTAAATTTATCCTCCTATACTTAAAGGGATTTATCTAAAATTTCTCCTTCACATTATTCTACCCAATATATCTATAAATGTTAACAACATTATTATTCTCAACCTTTCAACCTTACTATATCCAAATATATCCAAACATATTTTCTCTTATCAATACCTTAAACAAAAGCTTTTATCTGTCACCTCCAATTTCTCTGACTATAATTTACTAATCCAGTTCTAATTTCAATATCACTGAACAATTCTCCAATAACCTTAATCCTTCACCTAAGCTAAATAATCTAGGTATCATGGTTCACTTTATTTAAACATGTTTTACTATTGACCAACACTTTTCATCCACTTTAGCTCCTCATATCCCCCAGAATTATTACTTAAGTTGTATGCTCAGTATAACAAAAATTTGGGATATGACATATGAAGTCATTACTCTAGTTGGTAGAAGGTGCAACCATCATTGAGGTAGAGATTTAATACTTTTTGCATTGCATTGCATTGCATAGTTGTCAAAAATATTATTTTTGTGGTTTGCCACATATGAAAATCTGACTGGAGTGTTCGATTGTACATCAATTTTTAGAGTATATGTACATATATTTTACACATTTACTTTATGCGTGCATGGTTCAGTACTTTGTTTTTTTTTTATATACTGAACGGTAAATTTTCATGATGTTTTGGAAGGTCTCGGTGTAAAAACATCACAAGACTATCCTAGTTCACCTTCTACTGCGTGAAGGTGTTTGTTTGCGTGTTAGGAAAATGGGTAATAGGGTGGTGATGATGTGCCTCTTCGATTTTGAATGCTTAAACTTGATCAGGGTATATTTGTTGATTTATTCTACAGTTGATGTCACTACCTGATCTTTAGATAGCCAGCCACCTATGTAACGATGTCAGGTCTTCGAATCGCCATCACTTTTATTCCTTTTGTCTCATGAAGTGCTGTTGGGTCTTTGGATTGTCGTCGTTCGGTGATAGTGTGCTTGAGGGGTCCATTGAATGAATCTTTTTTTCCTTAGGATGGTGTTTCTTTAAAAGTAAAAAGCAACATAGGTATATTTTAATATAGTTGTCTACATATATAACAATCTTTGATCATTGTCTTATCAATAGCTTGTGGAGCTTCTTTTAACTAAACCAATAAAGGGGTGATGTGCCATGAGGACCGATCATGAGATCTCAGTCAATAAGGCTAACCAATTATTACAGTTTGATTTATTTTGTAGAGAAATGGTGGCAAGAAAACTTGAAAGAACCCCTAAACAATATGGATGAAGGAATGCCAAAGAACGTCATCAGTTGGAATCATCAGATATAAATTGAAGTGAAAGGAGAGTATGACTAAAAAAATATTATTTAGCTATTTATTTATTTATTAAACTTTGTTTGTGACACTCGACTAGGGGTTTGTCTTAGAGCGAGTATTATTTTTGTAAGGTTATAGAGCTTTAGCCTCTTTTTCTTTATTCTTCGCGAGCAAAAACCCACAATTTGTTCGGTTGTTCTCAATCGTCGATTTTGTATTTCAGTTTCTATTTCTTCGTGAGAGTTGGATTATGTAACGCCCCGATTTTTAATTACCTTTGAAAATACGTAAAATTTAAAACCTTTTCTTTATAAATACAGTGGAAGACTTTTCATTCTGAAAACTAGTTAAAAGACAATAATTAAAACATTTTGTAGAACACAACGGAAGTCCTTTTTAAACAAAACAAATATTTAAAATATAGTTTAATTACTTAACAAAGTCCTTTACAAAACACTTTCACAAACCATCTTTCTTGAAATCCATTTAGCCTAGCCAGCCACAAGATCCACGCGTGCAAATCCTTCATCAACTGCTCCTTAACCTGTTCTCTTGTGTGTGTACCTACATCGCAAGATTTAACTAATCAGCCTAAGGCTCAGTAAGTGATATAAAAAAACTGTAAACATGCTATGCCTTTTTTAAAACCACGTGTCGTTATGCATTTTCATTTTCTTTTATCTTATACGCGTTAATCTCTTTTCTTTTGTTTCTGTGCCGAGCTTTACCTACCGGTCCACCAAAATCATTTAATTACATTTCTTTTGTTTATGTGATGGGCTTTAGCTACAAGTCCACAAAAACCGTTTAATTACATTCCTTTTGTTTCTGTGTCGGGCTTTACCTACCGGTCCACAAAAATCGTTTAATTATATATCTTTTGTTTTTGTGCCGGGCTTTACCTACCGGTCCACAAAAATCGTTATCTTTTGTTTCTGTGTCAGGCATTACTTACCGGTCCACAAAAATTGTTTAATTATATTTCTTTTGTTTCTGTGTCGGGTTTTACCTATCGGTCTACAAAAATCGTTATATTTTGTTTCTGTACCAGGCATTACTTACTGGTCCACAAAAAACATTTAATTATATTTCTTTTGTTTCTGTGCCAGGCTTTACTTACTGGTCTACAAAAACCATTCTCTTTGTTTTTGTGTTGGACATTACTTACTGGTCCACAAAAACCATTTAATTATATTTTTTTTGTTTCTATGTCGGGCTTTACCTACCAGTGCACAAAAACCGTTATCTTTTGTTTCTATGTCAGACATTACTTACCAGTCCACAAAAACCGTTTGATTATATTTCTTGTTTCTGTGTCAGGCTTTACCTACCGATCCACAAAAACTGTTATCTTTTGTTTCTGAGCCGGGCATTACTTACTGGTCCACAAAAACCATTTAATTATATTTCTTTTGTTTCCATTTTCTATTTCCTTTTCAAAACTATGCTTGAAAACCAATTTCGTAATCTTTTGAAAACTATGATGCGTGATACTCGTGAATGCGTACATTATATCATATTAGTACTAAAATTTCTAATCATGTTCATCTATTAAACACATCATTAAAAGAACCTAATTTTAATAAACATCCAGCAAGCAGCAGTACAATTTACGGAAGATGCTCAATATCTGGTAAAGTAGTAAACAACCTAAATATTCTATGAAAGCAATAAACAGACAGCATACAACCCTAATTCTTGCGATGTAGGGTCCGATGACAAAATTACAAGCATATCACTTACTTGCGGTCCGTAACGCGTTTAGCACTTTATTCTTCTCCCGTTAATACCTTCAAAATAATTAACATTTATTTATTAATATATTTATCAAGTATAATTCTCAACTTTAATACAGTTATTATTTGATAATATAATTACCACTTAATTATTTCACATTTTTCCTCCAAATATGTTCTTCAACCAAATTAACCAATACTTATCCATTTATAACTAACTACTAAATTTCCATAAACCTTAGTGCTTAACAATCCCAATGTTCAGCTTTTACTTAATAGTTTCAACAATTAGACACAATCCATTAGATCAACTCACTAAACCTCATCCTTCACATTTTTCATCACTTCGCTATTTATTCGAGTCAACCATAACAATTAACACTACACATCCATTCATACAACGTATCTACGGCCAATCATAAATCCAACAATCGATTAAAAGCCTAAACCCTTTAGCAGTTCATAACAGCCACAACATGCAACTAGCAATATGTAACTGCAATCAACAGACACCCAAGATTTCTGCAACTAAGCAGCAACCTTATTTATCATAACTTATTCCATAACCAAAGTTGAGAACAACACCCAAGCATAATATTTCATAAAATCCATGGGCAGCTCAACAACAGAGGCATAATCATCAACATATATACAAGCTGAATCAAACAGAGAACACAGAGCATGCTTCATCCAATACTATCCATAATTATACAGAGAGAAACCTTCCAAAATCCAACAACCGTGCAAGAACCACTAGGGACAGAGAGTTTAACATCAATAAGTCACAACAAGCAATTACATTCCATAATTAAGATGAAGGAAGTCCTTAAAATCCATAAGTCATAACAGACAGAGAGCCGAAAATCCATTTGCAAAAAACACCCTCATCATCCATCATCTATAATGTCTATCTTAAATCCATAAACCAAGGAGGAGAGCATTACCTGAAGCATCCAAGAAGCACAATTCCTCACTTCTCCTCTGTTTTTTCATCAAAGTACATGACCACAACTCAACAATTCTCCAGAGAGCTCACCACAGGGTACCCGAGAGCAATCGCAGAACAGCATCACATATTCACTGCCATTGATTTATAACAGAAGAGACTGCAATGTTGATGGATAATCACCCACTTCAAGGAAGGTGGTCTATTGCTCAATCCCCATGTGGAAAGGTTGCTATCCATCTTGGGAGAGGGAGAAATCATCAGGTCATTCAGAACACAAGTCATGAACCGGGCTCACAATAGAACCAGTTGACAACCAGGCAGCAAGCCATCGACCATATCCCAACTACAGTCCGACCAAAATCCCTTGCCCTTCGTCAATTTGTCCCTACCAAACACCAAATCATCCACAACCGAAAGCTAGGGAGAAGAACACTGTAACATCCCTCATTTTTAAAGTGCATAAAATTTAAAACTTTCTTTTCGTAAAAATATCAGAGTCTTTTTCTTTGTAAAATTTGATCGATAAAACCTTTCACTTTTTCTTTTACCCGTTTACTTTCATCTTTCTCGTCTTACTTTCATCTTTCTCAGTTACTTTCAAAAACCATAACATTCTTTATAAGAAATGCAGCGGAATAAAAACAAAACATTAAAGAATAAGAAATAAGTTACAAAACTCTTTTTCTAATACTTTTCATTTAACTCTTTACCCCAGCCAGCCACAAGATCCACCCATGCAATACAACCATCAACTGTCTTTAACCTGTTCATCTGTTGCTCGTTCATACCTACATCACAAGACCTAAACTAATGAGCCTAATGCTCAGTAAGTGATAAGATGAAATAGAATGCAATGCATGACCATACAATGCAATTTAAGCCGAAGTACATACATGACAAACACCGTGGGACATGAGGAAGATGTGGCCAATTAACTATACATATACATATCATGGTCTTCCTCATGCCGTATGTACTCTTTGTTCAGAGAACGTTGGAGATTTCAGAACGGGAGACAATGAACACTCGATCCCATGTCACTCACTTACTTTCTTCTCAATTTTCTCTCATGCACTCTTCTTCCTACCATGGAATGTCATTGTTATTCCCGAACCCCCACACACCTATGTACATAATTTATTATGTCATACAATATGCACGTGGATTCATACAATCCTATATGCAATAAATGTCTAATAAACACATCATTAAAAGAACCTAAATCTAATAAACACACAGCATACAATCCTAATTCTTGTGATGTAGGGTCCGAAGACCAAGGCACAGTAAGTATCACTTACCTGGCGTCCATAGCGCGTTTCTATTTCTTTTCTCTTCTTCGTACCTTCAAACCATAATTTGTACCTTCAAACCATAATAATTATTCATTAATAACAATCCCCTAACATGCTTGATAAATTGTAAGTAACTAAATAATCCAACTTATCACTTCATTCTTAGCAGTATCGTTTGGCCACATCAATCAAGCATTAGACTTTCCCAATATTTACAACCAAGTATTTAGTAGTTAGATCACATAACCACAATCCTATATAACTGATACTCATTTCCCATAAAACCACGAAGCTAAATATAAACCGAGCATTAATTCACAACTTGAACAGCCCAACTTCTCACTTGACAGAACATAACAATAATATCATTAACAAAACAACTCATAACAGGGCTGTTTTCTAGATGTTAAACCGTGGAATAGACATTCAAAATCCTCAAGACAACTATCGATATAAAATGAACTAAAATAGTAGCTAAACAGAGGATTTTCCAACTTTTCAAAATTAGATTCCAACCAACAGAACCCCAACCAATACAACAACAAATTATTCAACTTTTCAATCATTCAATGTTCTGTACAGATAGATAATTCCACAAGCAGAAGTGAAGTTCTTCTTACCAACACTAGCATTAATACAAAAACAGAACATCTAATCCAAGAAACAGAGAACTCAAGTCATTGGAATCAAACTATAACACATAAAATCTCCTTCTGTTTTTAGCACAACCTATCGAACATTTATCAAGAACAGTGAACCAAAATCACCACACAAAGTCAAACAATAAAACATAAAGCTTCCTTCTGTTTTACGTACAGCTTTCCAAAATATCCATCAAGCAATAATTCCAATTCATTACTCACCATACAGTTCTCGGCAGGAACCAAACTAAAAGAAACAAAACTATTTACAATAATACAAATTTTCCCACAATGTCCAAGAACGGAAACAGAACAACCAGCACTTATATTTCAACAACCACTTGCATCAATCTATGAAGGAAGTAAGAGATTACCTGAAATTGATAAACAAGCAGACCCGAGAAGGCTACTCCATTTTTCACAGATTCACTTCTTCTGGTCATCCCTCGGCCACAACACAGAAAATTCTCTACTGAGTCCCAAAAAGCAGAGAACAAGGTCTTCCCTCACACGCTGCAACATTCCAGAATACCCAGAACACCAAACACCCGAGAAGAAGTCTTCCACCTCACACAACGCAGAGCCTGCCTGCATTCCTTTATAGCCAGAGGCAGAGACGTACACCAAAGGAGGAAGGCTCGCACCGTTTACAGGAGAGTGGCCGCGTGGAAGCCACCTGCCAGCCAAAAGAATTGGCTTAACCCATTTAGTTGTGAACCAACGAAACTGGTTCCAAACCAACTCCACCGATTCAAAATCCTGTCACACCCATTCTCCCCTTCGGCCAACCTTGCCCCTGCCATTCATCGCCGAGCATCACTAACTAATCAAAAATCAATAGAAGAACTTACCTTGACGGAGTTCGTCCATTCATCCCATGAGCTCGTCGGACCCGTCGGACAACATTGCAGCCCACATCGTCACCGGCCACGGTTCGTTCGCCTGACAGCACATCAAGCTCGAGCCTCAGACGCCGTCACCCAGCGTCGTCGTTCGACGCCCTCTTGTTCGCCAAATATTGCCTCGTCGCCAGAGTTCGTCGTCGCCTGAACTCCCTCGCGTTCCCCTGCTCCCTCTCTCTCTCGTTCGCTCTCTCTATTTCTCTCTTTCTCTATTTCTATTTCAAATGGCCGAAGGCCATTATAGTAATTAGCAAAATAATTTGTTTTCCATTTAACTTAAATCATTTTAATCCCCCTTATTATTATTATTTCCCCCTCACTTTAATTAATTTTTCCTAATTTATAACATATTGATTATGGCATAGTACTATCCCGATAACTTATTCGATTAATTCGAATATCTCCAATTATTTTTCCAAATTTTAAATTTTAAATCCGATATACAAATTCGGGATATTACAAACACACAGGACATAAATAACTTACCTTGACCTGAAGTTGGAAATCACAGCCAACGGGAGTTCTAATTCGTGATTCGTGAACCCGTTCCCTAACCATCCCGTTGTTCGTTGTCCCTGCTCCGCCAGCACCAGCACGCACACTGGACAGAGTAGCATCGTCGTGAGGAAGCCGTCCCGAATACCCAAGCTCCCTCACGCTCTCTCTCCTGATCACTCTCTCGCTCTCAGTCTCCTTCTCCCTCTGACGATTCTCTCTTTTCGCCGAAACTGCAAATCAACCTCCTTTCCTTCTTTTGTTTTCTAAGAAACCAAACCAATGAGCCAGCCGTCAACAGGACCAACCAATAAAAGTGGTTCATCCTCCTTCATCTCTTTAATCAATTAATTCATTTCATTAAATTATATTCAAATTCCATTTACTTTTTATTTATTCCTTTAATTTAATTTTCCTTCTCTTCAGAAAATCAACCACAATTTATTCCTTCCTATTTGTCTTCAAACCGAACCGATTCAAGATGAACCGGTTCAACCTGAAATTCACAATTTATTCCTTCCTTCTTGACCGCATTGTATCTGAATCCCCAATCCCCCCCCCCCCCCCCCAAAGACTCGCATTTTCAGTCGCATCTTGAAACCGCGTCCCGACTGAAGGTTTGACCCCAAAATGTCCAAATTTGATAGATTCAAAACCATTACGTCTACAACTCGAGTGTACTTTGACCGCAATGTGACCGAAAACCCAAAATGCAGGTCGTAATGAATTTCGGACGTGAACCTTGACTGTGCCATCGACTGTAATGCGACCAAAAACCTGAAATGCACCTTTTTTCCCTAAAAGTTTATACTTAATCACCCTACAATATTTTCCTTGCATTTACAAGACATTAGCGCAACAAAATACCATCCCGCAATAAATCTCCCATAATTACTCAAGTAATCTTATTACATCCAATAAATCTCTCAATTATCCTTAATTAATTCTGTTTTGAAAATCGGGACATTACAGATTAGACACCATTTTACTGAATCTTCCTCATTTCATTCGTGGAGTGAATTCACAGTGAAGTTGTTGAATCTCACAAACTATCAAGTTAGAGTGCCTTCTTCATTTGAAGATTGCCTTGGAGTAGAAAGTCGTAGACTTTAGTGATTTTCTGATCGATTTTTCTTTTTATTTTCGTTCATCTTTTTGTTGACTTTGTGTAGTTGATTTTCTAGAGTTTGAAGTAGTTCTATTTAGTGTGAAGAAGCCCTCATGAGTTTTGGGAACGAATGTATGTCCAATTTGAAGGTTCAAAATTCTTTCCAAAAAGTTACGAAACACAGTTCTAAAAGACACAATTTACTATTCATTAGGTCGACAGCTCACTATTCATCAGGTCATCGCAAGTTAAACAGAGTCAATGTTTAAAGTGCTCCGGTCGACCGCTTACTATTCATAGGTCGATCACAAATTTTTAAAAGCAATCTTTTGAATCTGTTTGTTTTCTAGTCAACCACTCTTTAGCCACTGGTCGACACCTCACTTCCCAAAATTGCCAAAACCCTACCTGAAGTACGCGATTTGGTATCAGAGCCTAACTTAAACAATGATGACTAGGAGTTGAGCAAATACTTTTCAACCTCGTGGTTCAAATGTACAACCGCTACCCCTCCCACTTATTGCTGAAGCTGAATCTAGCACTGAAAGGCAAATAGATGAGTTAAGAGCCTCTTTTTCTACAATTACTTGACAATTGTAATGTCTAACAAATCAGAATGACAAGGCTATAAGAGCTTTTAGACCAAGGGATAGTGGGTGTAATACCTCGGTACTAATTTCCCTCATACGCGATGTAATTGAACTTGGAAAATAATTATACATTTCATTGCGTATCTATACTCATTTAATTTTAGTATGTATCCATGGGGGAAAATTATGGGATAGAATGTTAAATTCAAAAATGGGAAGAAATTCTGGTCTGGGCATTTTCGGACGCCTGCGGACGACATTGCAGACGAGACGTGTCATCCGCAAACGTATTGAACTCCATCTTTAGGGCTTGGGACGACTTGGGATGCGAATTTGTGTCCTGACTTCACTGTGTCTCGGACTTGCGGATGAGTCCAGAGGAACACGGATGCGGGTCGTCTCGTCTGATTTGAATCTGTCCATAATATGGACACCTTGAGACGCTTACGGACGAGGGCAGACGAGATGAGGCATCATCTGATTTGAATCTTTCCAATTTATGGATAGATTCAGATGATACATGTGGACGCCAAACAACGTTCGAAAGTCAGCTGCGGATGGTACGGACGAAAGTGGGGATGAAAATTCTCGTCCGCGATCACAATTTGGCCTAGGGATTTTACACATGCGAATGAGATCAAGGCATCCATACTCGTCCCAAAGATCACAAATCAGCAAAAATTTAGGGATTTAAAACCTGACTGCTTGTCATGTAGTTAATAAAGACGAGATCTCCAAACACCAAAATTCTTCCAGACAGTGAAATCGCCAGCTCCAGCTCGTGCTTAGCCCCAGCTATCCTCCTCCCCCTCTCCTACGCAGAATGATTACCTCTAGGGGAGCCTTCCTCCTTTTATCCTCCAGGTTACTCCATTCAGCGGAGTCCATTTTTTTCCTTCCTCCCCTGCGTCTCTTCTTCTTCGTTTAGTCGAGTGTGTAGTTGCTGGGAGTGGAATTGCTGCTGTCTGTGTTAAAGTCTTCAATATTTAGGTAAGGATATGGGTTAGTCTTGGTGTGAGGAGGCCCTACCCACAAGTAAAAACGTGTGTGTGTGTGTATGTAGTGATTTTGTTCATAATTGTTCTGTAAATTCTTGGATGCCATAACTCCCTTGTTGTTCCCATATATGCTCGGATCTATGATTTCATTCTGCTATGTTCTGCTAGTTAATATACTCTGTTGTTACATTTCCTGCTTGGTTCTATTATTACATTCCATGCTTATTTCCTCCACTGGGTGTTAAGGTGAAAGCACCAAGCCTGTTAGAAAAGATAAATTAGTAACTGTTATGGGTGAACGAGAGGGACTTTATATTATGCCTTCAGTATAAATTGGATTATTAATGTTGTCATGTGAATTCCGCTGGACTAATGTGGCCTTATGGTTTCGTTTGAATTTTTGACACTTCCTCTTTCATTCCTTGTTATAATACCCTTTCGTGACTATTAAGCTTGTTAATTATGTGTAGTGTTTTTCTTGTAGTTGGCTATTATCACTTAATATCTCCTCAAGCATCCTTTGTTGTTATAAAGCATGTCCTGCAAATGTATCTGCTAATTAGTTGTGTTAGTTAACTTGTTAATTCTCCAGCATCTTAAATAGCCATTAAACTGTCAGCTTTTAATTTTCGAACATGTTAGTTAACTATGGTTAACCTTTAAGCATGATAACCACTACTTAGTTAAATGTTAAGCATGGTTAGTTTATTATGAGCATGTTAACTATTTCCTGTCGTTCGTTTTGTTTAATCCCCAAGCATGCCAATTAGTATTTCTCCTTGAACCTCAAGCATAGCAAATAAAGCATTTCATGTACATTAATCATCAACTATTACTTGTATGTGTGTATTAGTCGCTAAATCTTCAACTTGCTAAGTCACCAGTTACTTGTTTGGTATTTTCACCTTACACATATATTCTCTTGTATGTTCCTTGATATCTTGTCTCATAGTCAAGCACGTAAGTCACAAGCCAATTGCTTGAGAAATCTTTAAGCATCCAAGCCGAGCATGTTTAGTTGATCAATATTCGCTTAGTCAATCCAAGTATGCAATTGACAGTTAATTAAGCATGTTTAGTTGTGAATTACTCATAATTACCATGCTCTACTGTATACTAGATAGTGAAATCTCAGTTTCTGCACAGTTCCTTTATAGTTGCCCTATAATTATGCTTCCAATTTCTTTATGCTTTCATTTCTGTACGTATCTTTAAATTTCTGCCATTTATTGCTGAATTGTCGTTTCCTTTAAATTACTACTATTTACTTTCAATATATGCGCTATTCAGTTGTCATTATGCATCATGTTAATAGAAACAATTAGAGGTTGCCACCTTGGGGTGGTACTCACATGCTCCAAGTGAGGAAAAAGAGTAAAAGAAAAAGAATGATAGAAGGAATTGGGAGTTGGGGGCTGGTGGGTAGTCCGGTTTAGTCTGGCAACTAGCATAGCCCCTACCTCAACGAGAATGGGACCTAGTATGCACCCAGGAGGATAGCCCGGTCAACTATACCACCCCCTATGGGTCCTCAAATCTCTCGCTCGATGTACGAGTAAAGAATGAATGAAAGAACAAATGTAATAAAAGTTGGTTTGAGTGGCCCCCATTCCATAACGGACTAATGAGAGGCATAGCATAAACATAACCCCATTTTCTTCATTGAGCTATTGGCTCACGTACTTACTTGTGGTGTAGGTAACAAAATGGTGATACTAGGTGCAGTGGAGGAGGCCTTCCCTGTGGAGCTTGCAGAGTATCCGAACGAAATGCAAACGGAGTAGACAAGTGGCTAGAAAAGAAGAAAGAAAATGTTTTGTAAGGGTTAATAGTAAACATGTTTTGTAAAACACTAATGGTGGCTCTAACCCTATTTTGAACATGTGACAATTTCAACCCTGAACCTTGGTTTATGCTTTGAATTATATTTATGCTTGCGTTTCCGCTATACCTTGCTAATAGATTTAAATGATTTGAGTCTTCAACAATTTAAAAGAATTTTTAAGAAAGCGTGGTGGCGATCGGGATTTCAAAAAAAAAAGCGCTCTGATATTATTTTACTATCTTTCAATTATTTTATGACTTAGGGTTCGAAAAGAGTTTTTTCCCATTTTCCCTAGTTTTACAAAAGAATTTAATTTAATGAAATTTTAAAATAGAAAGAGAAAAATTCGGGTCGTTATGCCGGGGG
>CM039468.1:22048633-22093936 GCA_022433065.1 Begonia loranthoides | reverse complement strand
GCGGGGGGGCGGCCCTATAGAAGATGTGATAGAGGAAAGGACTTAAAATGATATCGATTATGAGGGTTTGCATAGTCCTATGTATGTCAATGACATTTATGATGATTTGACACATATGAAACGGTCCATACTAGTGTTTAGAGGATCTCGCAATTGAGATGAATTTCTTGATTGGGTGGAGATAGTTGAGAAAATTTTTTATTGTTATAATTATTAAGAAAATAGTAAGATTCAAATGGCCTCTCTAGAATTTACTGGATATACTAATCTCTAGTGGGAAAGTCTTAAAACTCAAAGAAGGCGAGATGGCAAAGGAGAAATTTTGACTTGGAGCACGATGAAACAATTAATGCGATGAATATTTGTGCCAAGCCACTACAAGCAGGAGCTTTTCTTTCAAATGCAAAGTTTGAGGCAAGAAGTAAACTAGAATTTGAAACTTTGAAGATTTGTAGTTGGATTGAAGAACCCGAGGAAAAAACTATAGCAAGATTCACCAAGAGTTTTAATAAGGAAATTGGGGATGTGGTCGAATTACATCTGTATGTGCACTTGGATGGAGCAATCCAATTATCCTTGGAAGTAGAACAACAACGCAAGAGATCTTCAAAAGAGTTCAGCAATAGCCCAATATCAAGGACTCCCATAGCAAATAAACTACCCCCTAAGTTTGAAGTTAAGCAAGTTCCTAATAAGTTCACAGTGGGTTAGGGACAAGAAGAAATGAAAATTAGTGGGGACTCAATGCAAACAAGAGTTCGGGAAATCAAGTGTTTCAAGTGTCTTGGTTTTGGACACATAACCTCCTAGTCTCCAAATCAAAGGGTAATGATCTTAAGAGAAGGCTCCAATGAAATTGAAAGTGATGAGGAAGGAGCTCTAGTTACGAAAGAAGACGAGGAATTACAAGAGGAAGTGGTTTATGCTCAAGAGGGTCATCTCCTCATGGTTATTCGGAGAGCTCTTACTACACAAAGTCGGGATGGCATGTGCCAAAGGAAAAATATCTTCCATAGTCATTGTTTAGTCAAAGATAAAGTATGCTCTTTAATTATTGATGGGGGGCAGCTGCATCAATGTTGCCTCTATGGATATGGTAGAAAAGTTAAGGTTAGCGACATCCATACACCTGGCCCCTTATAAATTAAGCTAGCTTAACAACAAAGGGGACTTGAAAGTGAAAAAGCAAGTAAAATTTCCTTTTTCTATGGGAAATTATCGAGATGATGTTATTTGTGATGTAGTTCCTAGGAAGCAAGTCATATCTTGTTGGGTAGACTATGACAATTTGATAGGAGGGTCATCCATGATAGGTATACAAATTTCTATTCATTCAAACATAAGGGTAAGATCGTTAATTTAGCACCTTACGCCCGGATCAAATGAAAATCAACCTTCAAACAAGAAAGGAGAACACAATCAAAGAATCTCTGTTCATGTCAAAGAATAAGTTGAAGAAAGTTTTATCAAGTTTCCAACTTCTTTTTATGACTGTTTTGAGAAAGGCTTGAAGAGAGGGGAGTAATTCTTGAGGTAATCAAATACCTTATTGAGCAATTTCAAGATGTTGTTCGAGAAGAATTTCCTCATGGACTTCCACCTATTTGGGGCATTAAGCCCCAAATTGATTTTTTGCCAGGAGTTGTTTTGCCAAACAAACCCTCTTATAATAGATTAAATTTGAAAGAAGCAAAAGAACTACATAAGCAAGTTACTGAATTACTTGAAAAGGGATACATCCATGAATCATTAAGTCCTTGTGCCATTCCAATACTATTAGTACCAAAAAAAGATGGCTCTACAAGAATGTGTGCGGATAGTCAGGCCATCAACCAGATAACCATCAAATATAGATTTTTGATACCAATACTTGAAGATATGTTGGATGAATTGAGCTAGTCAACCATATTCTCAAAGGTGAATCTGAAGAGTGGATACCATCAAATTCGCATGAAAGAAGGGGGACGAATGAAAAAAGACATTCAGACAAAGTACGGACTCTATAATTGGCTAGTGATGCCTTTTGGACTTTCAAATGGTCCGAGCACTTTTATGAGACTCATGCACCATGTATTGAAAGAGTATTTGTGTAACGACCCATGTTGATTTTTGTCCTTAATTTAATCTTTATAAAATTTTCGATCTTTTAAAACACTTGTGAAGGAAAACCAAAGTTAACAAAAGCATAAATAATCAGAGTTTAACAAAACAACAGTGGAAGTCTTTCTTTAATAAAACATAGAATTTAACAAAACAACAACGGAAGTCTTTCTTTAATAAAACATTACAATTCCTAAATTTAATAAAAACATTACCATTAAAAGACTTTGAAATACTTAGCATACTTCAAACTATTCCCTGAGCCATAACCCACCAAGGTCAACATCACCAACAGCACAAAAGTCCCAACATGGCAATACCCCATCAGCTCCGTCCTCAATAATATTTATCTGATCATAGGCTCCTTACCTACATCACAAGACTTAAACTATGAGCCTAAAGCTCAGTAAGAGATATAAATAAACTGTAAAATATTCATGTCATGCTCTTTAAAACACATGCAGGTTTTCATGTTCATTATTCCGTTACCTTTTCCTTTCCTTCACAAGACTTAAACTATGAGCCTAAAGCTCAGTCAACGATATAAATAAACTATAAAATATTCATGTCATGCTCTTTAAAACACATGCAGGTTTTCGTGTTCATTATTCCATTACCTTTACCTTCTCCTTTACAAATGCTGGAGATGTCAACTTGACAAGGTAGAACTCACATCTCACAACATCATTTACATTTATTCACGTGTATTCCATTTTCATTTAGTTTCAATTACCCATCCCAGTGTTTCGAGATGTCAAACTTGACTAGGTAAAACCCACATCTCTAAACACCTATTTACGTTTATTCTTTTTGTTTCGTTTACATTTTCAAACGATGCAGAAAACCATTTTCGTATATCTTCGAAAAACATGATGAATGAATGCATGTATAAGATCCTATCATACATGTCTATCTAGCATATCCTCAAAAACATGATCAATTCTTAACTAAGGAACTGAACTTAATTCTAATAAACACAACATTATCACACATCAAACAATCAGCAATACATCTTCGATCAACATTTATATCAATAACCTAAGCATCGAGTAAATACAGTCAACATACAACCCTAACTCTTGTGAGGGAGCCCCGAAGGGAAAATACATGCAATATCACTTACTTGGCATCCTTAGCCTTAGAGAGTTTAGTACTTAAATCGTCCTTCACAAAACCTATTCATCAATAACAACAATTTATCAAACTAAGTGAAGTACACATCAATCCAATTTGACAGACTAACACCCCCAGTAATGCACAACTTTTCTTCTAATAGATCCAATACATGGTAATTATCATAGATAATCAAAACCTCAATTAATTAGTGTATAATTTCTAGCAACCCAATCTAACACTGTATAATAATATCATCAACAATGCATGACTTTTCATGTACATTTGGGCTTTCATTCAAATGTTATCTTCCTACTAAAGCAACACAATAATACATAAAATAGAGGAATAAACTCAATCAACAACGTACCCTTATTTCACCATACTCAAAATAGCAACCAATGCAGAGGTTCTACAAAAAATACAATTATCAAACATGGCATTCACATGTTCATTAAAACAGCAATGATGAAACTAAAACCCAAGCATATATCATCAATCAACTTCATGGATGTTAACCCTTAAAAGTATGCAGTGACATAATAAAATCATTGATACCAATCATAGTGAATAATATATATATCCAAAACACTCATTGACAAAATCCAACTTAGCAGCCAAGCATAGAATTTTCCATGAATTAAGACAATAATCAAACCTTAAGAAAATTCATGGCAGAATAATTGCCGGAATTACCAAACCAACGTATTCTCACAAGTCACGGGTAGTAACTTAAACCAAACATCAGGATTCTATTCATCCAATTAATTTATAGAGAGCAACTCGACCAATTACAGCATTCATATCAGCATGTTTTCATCAGAGCGGTTCAATAAAATATGGCAGAATCCATCATCATAGTGAACACAATTCATGGGAGAAGAATTGTTACCCATAGAACACGAGAAAATGGAATATTTCTTGAACTTAGCAACTTCTTTCCTTTACAGAGACTTTCTCCTTCTCCCAGCAACTCACTCACACTCTCGGTCTCTTCTGACAAACCTTCTCTCAAACTCTCTCTCATTATAAAAACTCCAAAAGGCTCCTCTTTTCCTCACACGGCCACTTGTCCCTTCTTTTCCAAAATTTCTCTCTTTTCAATCTAAACATCTCCTATTTATACATAAAAACACTATAAGGTGACAAGGAGGTGAGATCGCGTCTTCCACCTGATTTGAAATCTTCCAAACCTTGGTTGCCATATTTTTCGTAACTGAAATATTGATCATCGGTAGACAAGCGGTCGACCACATTGTCGATCGATTCCTCATTAAATGCTATAGTAGTATATAGCGGTCGAGTATGCAGACGAATGGATCGATCAAAATAAATTACAGATTGCATCTCAATTCAGCGGTCAATGAAGTGTTCGAGCAAGGAGGATTTGGTCGACAAAAATATATTACAGATTGCATCTCAGTTCAGTAATTGACGAAGCGATCGAGTATACAGATGAATAGATCGACTGAAATATATTACAGATTGAATCTCAGTTTAACAGTCGACGAAGCAATCGAGCAACAAGGATTTGGTCGACCAAAAATGCCACTGTAATATATATTTTCCTCTACCATTTTTTGTGGTTGACCCCGTGGTCAACCATTTCCAACTACACTGCACTCCAAATGCTTTCTTCAATAGTGATCGACCACTTCCTTCCAAATGATCGACTGCCATCACTTTACATTATTTCTTCATATAATTATCATAAAATTCAACTTATCATCCTATACTTAAGGTATATAATCCACAATTCTTCCTTCACTTCTAGAATTATACAATCTATATTAGTGAAACCAAATCTATTATCACCTTTTTTAACTCCAAATATTATCAAATACATCTCCAATTAAGTCCAACAATCTTAATCTTTCTCCTAAGCTTAATACGAACATAATTCAAGGTATCATAATTCACTATATCCAATTACATTTCTCTTGACCAATACCTTAATCATCCAATTAAATTCCTAATACCCCAAAAATCCTTAATAATTATCACTTAGTCCTTATGCATAGTGTCACAAAAATCTGGGATATTACAATTTGAGAAAATTTATTGTTGCATACTTTGATGATATCTTGGTGTATTCCACCAATTTGGGCTAGCATGTGGGTCATCTATGACAACTATTTGAGACCTTATGAGGAGCCAAACTTTATGGAAATCTAACAACATGTTCTTTTGTGAAGGAAAAGGTGCAATTTCTTATATTTATTTTGTCTCATCGTGAAGTTGAGGTGGAAGAAGAAAAACTGATAGCTATTAAAGAATGGCTGATCCCTACCAATATTTATGAGGTGTGGAGTTTCCATGGTCTTGCTTCCTTTTATCGGAGGTTTGTCCATAATTTTAGCACTATTATGACTCTAATTACAAATTACACAAAGAAAGGAAAAGAATTTCAATAGGACAAGGATTTTCAAGCAAGTATTTAATTGATCATCGGGATTGGGCATTGGAGCTGTTCTTATACAAGAAGGCAGACCAATTGCGTATTTTAGTGAGAAGTTAAAAGGGAGTGCCCTAAATTATTCAACTTATGACAAAGAATTCAACGTCGTAGTAAGAGCACTTGAGGTGTGGCAACATTATCTACTTCCAAGAGAATTTATTATTCATACAGAACATCAAGCACTTAAACATGTCAAAAGTCAAGCCAAACTGAATAGGAGACATGCAAAATGAGTGAAATTCCTTGAAAGATATCCATATGTGATACAGTACAAGAAAGGAGAAAATAATGTAGTTGCCAATGCACTCTCTAGAAGGTACACACTTTTAGATGAATTAAATACTAGAATATTGGGATTCAATTGTATCAAAGGTGCTTATGTTGAAGATACAGATTTTAGATATTGGTTTGGAAATTGTGGGTCAAAATTAGAAAATGGGTATTATATTGTTGATGGATACTTGTTCAAAGGTTTAGAATCACTTATTTGAGAAGCTTATGGAGGTGGTCTTGCAATTCATTTTGGCGAGAAAAAAACTCTAAAAGTTGTAAAAGAACATTTTTATTGGCAGCACATGTCAAAAGAAGTTCATAAAATTGTTGAGAGGGGAATCATTTGCTAAAAGGCTAAGAGTCAACTTCAACCTCATAGATTGTACATACCCTTGCAATTGCTAGCCATTCATGGGTGGAATTGAGCATGGATTTTATTCTGGGTTTACCTCATACAACAAGAAAAAAAGAAGCAATCATGGTGGTAGTGGATCATTTCTCAATGATGGCTCACTTTATTCCTTGTTCAAAAATTGATGATTCATATCATATTGCCGATCTTTTCTTCAAAGAAGTGGTGAGGCTTCACAGGGTACCAAGTTCAATAGTTTCAGATAGGGACACTAAATTTTTGAGTTCTTTTTGGAAGACCTTATGGAGCTTATTAGGAACCAAGTTATTATTCAGCACTTCTTGCCACCCTCAAACCTATGGCCAGATAGAAATAGTAAATAGATCCATGGGATCTCTATTGAGAACTGTTGTGGGGAAGCGCCTCATAGATTAGGACTTGCAACTCCCTTATGTAGAACCAAAGTGTTCACAATACAACTCAGAAGTCTCCATTTCGTCGCAAGAATGAAATGTACACAAAGAACGCTAATAAAGGAAGGAAACTGATGACATTTGACAAATGAGATTTAGTACAGTTACAGTTGAGAAAAGAGAGGTTCCCCAAGCAAAGAAAATCTAAACTTATGCCTAGAGCCAATGGTTCTTTTAAAATCATTGAGAAGATCAACGACAATGACTATAAGATCGAGCTTCCAGGAGAATATGGAATTTTAGCTACTTTTAACATCCAAGACCTTTCTCCTTATTTAGAGGAAGAAGAGAAAGAAGAAGATTCCCTAAATTTGAGGTCAAATCCTCTTCCACCCTAGGAGGATGATATGCCACGAGGACCGAATACGAGATCTTAGTCAAGAAGGCAAACCAATTATTATAGTTTGATTTATTTTGTAGAAAAAGGGTGGCAAAAAACTTGAAGGAACCTCCAAACAACATGGATGAAGGAATGCCAAAGAACATCATTATTTGGAATCATCATATATAAATTGAAGTCGAAGGCGAGTACGTCTAAAAAGTATTATTTAGATATTTATCTATTTAATAAACTTTGTTTGTGACACTTGACTAGGAGTTTGTCCTAGAGCGAGTATTATTTTCATTGTAATCTTTATTGAGCTTGTAAACCCTAATTTCAGAGGAGTTATTTAAGCTCACCTTAGGGTTTCTTTTCAGCAGTTTTTGATGAATTAAAAATATAAAGCTTTAGTCTCTTTCTCTTTGTGCTTCGTGAGCAAAAACCCACAATTAGTTTGGTTGTTCTCGATCATCAATTTTGTGTTCCAGTTTCTAATTCTTCGTGAGATATTAGACATTGTTTTACTCCACCTTCTTCATTTCATTCATGGATTGAATTCATAGTGAAGTTGGTGAATCTCACAAACAATCAAGTTGGAGTGCCTTCTTCGTTCAAAGATTGCCTTGGAGTAGAAAACCGTAGACTTTAGCCATTTTTTGATCAACTTGCCTTTTTGTTTTCGTTCATCTTTTTGTTGACTTTGTGTAGTTGATTTTCCATAGTTTGGAGTAGTTCTATTTGGTGTGAAAAAGCCCTCTTGATTTGACTAATGCCTAACTACCTTCATGGACCTGATGAACTGAGTTTTTAGATTGTATTTGGATCAAATCGTTGTAGTTTTCATAGATGATATTTTGGTGTATTCAAGATCTTAGGGTGAGGATAGGGAACATCTTTGGATTGTGTGGAAAACCCTAAGAACTCACCAATTATATGCCAAGAGGAGTTAGTGTGATGTTTGGATGTCAAAAGTCCAGTTTTTAGGGCATGTGTTCTATCGTATCATAATTTGATGATTCTATGAAGATAGAGGCAGTTGAGAAGTGATAGCTGCCAAAGAACGTGTCAGAGATTAGCAATTTTCTTAGTCTCATTGGCTATTATTGATGGTTTGTGGAAAATTTCTCGTCGTTAGTTGCGCCATTTACCAAGCTGATGAGGAAAATGGTACAGTTTGAGTGGGATTACCATTCCTAGAATGCATTTGAGGAGTTAAAGTGCATATTGATGAGTGCACCAGTTGTGACAGTGAGCAGACTTATACAGTTTACATTGATGCATCGAGAGTTGGACTTGGATGTGTCTTGATGAAATTGGGTAAAGTGGTTGCTTATGCATTTAGATAATTGAAGCACCACGAGAAGAATTACCCAACTTATGATTTGGAGTTGGTGACTATAATTTTTGCTCTAAAGATTTAGAAGATCTACTTGTACAATTCGAGCTTCTAAGTGTACTCAGATCATAAAAGTCTGAAGTATCTCTTCACTTAGTGTGATCTAAATTTGAGACATTATAGCTGGATGCAGTATTTGGAGGACTATTGTAATGCCCCTTTTCCAAAAAATCCCAATTTAACTTAAATAATGTTTTTTTTTCATAACTTTAATAACAACTGAACCTGCTAATTTAAAATAACTATTCATTCAAGCAATTTATAAAATATTATAATGGAAGATGAAACATTCCATCATTATAATGCAATAGAACATGTCCTCATCAGTAACAATCAGTGTAGAGAGCATCATATAAACAAATAACAACAATAGATCCGCAAATACATTTTATCATCGAAACCAAAATCATCATCATCAAACAACTATAAAACCGAGCCTCAATCATCATCTATCGCAATGAACAAAAATATTACCTCAACAAACTAAATAACATATCCTCGATATCAATATAAACTGGAAGTGAAAATAACATCTATCATCACACATTATAGAGCATTACATCCTCCGTTTAATAACATAAAATAAACACAACAAGCAAAGCATCACATTCCTAAAGTCATCAGCAAAACTAACCAAACTTCCTAGCACCTTGCAATGTAGGTTGTGAGACCATACACATGCAACACTACTTACCTCCAGCTCTTTAATGGAAGAAAACACTTATTATAGCTCACCTCATCTTTCAAAGGCTCTGCCTCCTTGCAAGAGTTTCAGAAAAAACCATCATCGCCGCCACCAATAAAATAGTGTGGGTCTCTCATAAATGCCCCTTTTATACCCACAACTAGGGTATGGACAGATGCTCCTCTTGGAAGTATTCCCTACAGCGGACACCTAGGCCTCCACGATGTACACCTTCCTTGGTTAATTTCTAACCTAAATGATTGTGTTTCCTTGGTTTCGTGGTTGCGTTCCCTTCTACGGATAGGTACTGTAATATCTAAAATGTTTCTATGTATTCAATGTAAAGAATTGGGTGTGCGATATGTTTTGATAAAAGTATTATGTTTTAAAATAGAGATATATGAATTGCATGTGCTAGAATTATGATTAGGGTGTAATTGGAGTGTTATGTTATGGCTTATGAAGGAGTGAAGATTTAGGTGATTATGGGACATTTGATGGAAGGAGTAGTCGATCAAATAAGAGTTGAACGACTAGTTGTATATAGAATGAAAGTTTAGAAACTCTCGAGTGAGTAACCGGTTGACCAAAAGTTTTGTGGTCGATCAGCTTCATTACATATTGTAAAAATCAGAATGTTATGGTCGATTGGTGAACGACCAGTTTTGAACAGATTGTAAAGTTTGAGATTTGCAGTTGATCAATAAAAGGAAGGTGGTCGACTAGTTTTATGAAGAATATGCAGAGTTTAGTCTTGGGCTATTTTTTGGTCGATCAATTAATGAAAGTTGGTTGACCAGTAATGCAAAGAGTCACCAAAAATGTGCTGCAATGTTATGTTTTTATTAGATAAAAAGTAGATTACTCACCACCTTATTGTTGTGAGGGTGCACTTCCTGCTCAGGAATGGCTGGAAAAGGAAATTTAAGTTAATTTGAGAAGGAAGCTTGAGCAAAGGAGGGAGTAACCACGAGAAGAGAGAAAAAGAACTTGAGAGGAAGAGAGGGAAGAGGCGAGGTTGAAGAAGAAGAAGAAAATGAAAGCTTCAAGGAGAGGCAATTTGAAGAGAAGGAAACCTAAAGGGAGTTGTATCACCTACTTCTCCAAGGAAACTATGGTAAGAAATGATGTATGTGTTTTCCCTTTTGGGCTATATCACAAGAGATAGGTTTGTTTTATTCGCTTGAGGATATGTTGGTTGATGTTGTGTTTAATAGCTATTAAGATGAATTGTTCATATGATTGCTTGAGAATTTGATGGTTGTGCTAGATAGATATAAGTTTATTGATCATGTTGTTGTTTAAGAACATGTTGTTTGATGTCTATGTATAATAGATGCTGAGTTCAAATGATCATATTGTTGGTTGAGGATTTTACATGTTGATAATATGCTAGATAATATGAGAAATTATATGCTTTCATGTATGTCATGCATCACACTGTTTTCAAGAAATGTTATATCATGCATAAGGTTTTTAAGAAAATAAATATAAAAATGATTAAGAACCTAATGATATGTAGAGGCTTTAGGCAGATTTTCCCCCAATGAGTTAGAGGCTTTGGTGACAAGTCCCCACTGAGAGGCTTTGGGAACAAGTTCCCATTGAGAGGCTTTGGATACTTAACTCATTGATAGAGGCTTGGTGGATGTGGTCCCCAATGTTGGAAGCGTTGGTGGGTTTTCCCCTAATGATTGAGGCTATGAGTTGAGTTCCAATAATAAACAGAAAAGGAAAAAGGGAAACAAAGTAAGCTAAATAGAATTGTTACGTAAAGTGCATTTTATGATTCTTAATGCATTTCATTTCTTACTAAGTATTGGGCTTATAGTTTAAATCTTGTGATGTAGGTAAGCATGAGAATAAAGAAAGGAGCAGCGAATAGAGGATTTATGCATTGCGGATCTTGTGGCTGGCTAGGGTAAAGGATAAAGGGAAAATAGAATATAAATGGTTTTCAATTCATGACTTGATTTGTATAATATAAAGAATTTAAATAAAATAATTTTATCTATTGTATTTCATTTAATTTATTTTAGTCTCAAATGTTCATTTTTAATAAGAAAAGTCTTCTGCTATGTAATTTGTAAAGAAAAGTGTTTCTAATCCCAACGTTTTAAAGGATATGAAAATCGGGTCGCTACACATGTGCTTCTACACCGCTCACATTTCCTCTGCGACTAGTAACCTAAACGACATTATTTTCTTTGATTTGTGGATGCATTCTACTCCACGAGCGCCTACACTTCCATGACTTCTATTTTTCCTTGTGGTTTATTACTCCAAAACGATGACGTTTCTTGCTTCACCATTTTCCATAGAAGCATTTGCTTCAACAGATCCTCATATCCCCACGTATTTTAATCTGAATGACAGTGTTTCACGCGTTTGACTATTCACTGTAGACACATTTCCCCCCATGGATGCCTATGATCCCGCAACTTTAACTATTCAACGCACGCCCTTTATCCAAAACAATAGCGTTTATCTTACTTAACCCTTTCGTGTGGCATCTTTTCTTTCCGAAATGAAATCTTTCCTTTTCGCAGGAGCATCTTTTCTTAAATCCAATAGTTCTCGTCCTTTTCACCCTTTCAATCAAACGACCCTCCTTTCTCTCATGTTCCTATTAAAAGAAACATGTGTTTTGCACAAAGTCTTTAATTCTCCTCTTCCATCTTTCGTGAACAAGTGTGAACATTATTATAGTTCTTTATTGAAACATAAGTTCACCTTGCATTTTTGAAGCATGAATCTGCTAATTGCATCCTTTCTGGCACACAGCTGTCAAACGATGAGATTCACTTTTCATGAATTTATCTCATATCCATTATTCAAGGCATAATTCACAACTTCTTCTCTAATTGTGTTCAACGAATTATCCTTCTTCCCCAGACAAAGATTTGAGAAATAAAATTTTAGTTAAGGCCTACTCTCCCCCAGTTATTATCTTTGAGTCACATAATGAATGAAGCTCATCATCTAGAGACGTCGAGATAGAATGCACTTCTATAAAAACTTCATGATCGAATGCACAAAACTCATCGACTTGAAATGCCAAAATAGGTTCCACCTCCATTTCGTAGTTAACATATTCTACAAATGAAAGTTTTAGAATTTATTATTCCACTTCTCATGTTGTTCTTCCAATTTTTCTACATTTAACATGTACTTTTGCACAATATCGACAAATATATGAAATTAGTAATATTCTTAATAAAATGGAAACAAAATTTAAAAAATATTGGCATGACATTTCTCTTATTTTTTATTATACATGTATCATGGATGCTATATATAAATTAAAAGGAGTGTGTCTTTTACTTCATAGGATATCTACTAATTTATGTACTACTCATTTAAATACTAGTGATCAAATAACAAATGGAATTGTTAGTTTGTATTCTTTTTATGAAATAAAATATTCTAATGTTAGTCATTCACATCTTCTTCCACACACAAAGAATTATCCTAATAGTAGTAGTGGTGGTGGTGGTATTGTAATTTCACAATTTAATATTCATGATATATAGAGTGAATTAGATAGTGAAAATTATTCTACTACTTTGTGTAATAAACTTGATATTTATTTTGAAACTCGTTATCAATATCTTGATAAGAGAATTTTAAATTTTAGATTGGTAGAAAAAATATTCTATTACATATCACATTCTATCTATAATGACATGTGATCTACTAATATTTCTGGTCTCTACTGTAGCATCAAAATTTGCTTTTAGTGTAGGTGGATGTGTGTACGATAAACGAAGAGGACAACTTGCACCTGATCTCGTGGAAGCACTCATTTGTATCAAAGATTGGAACGACACCAAGATAAGAGATCAACAATGAGAGGATGAAATACTTGAAAACTTCAAAATTTTAGATGTTGAAGACTAGATCGTTTTTTTTTTTTTTTTTTACTTTCTATTGTAATTTGAAGTAATATTTTTGAACTTGTAATTATTTTTAACATGTCACAAATGATTGGCAATTAGATGGGTGTCAACCTATTGAGATTATCTAATTTGTAGTGATACAACTGTTAAATATTTGTAATGATATTTGTGATATATTTTTTTATTGAATTGTGTCAAATATTTTTTTTATTAAATACATGTCATTTTATATATTAGTAAAATAATTTTGTTAATTAAATTACTAATTTTTATATATTTTGACATTATAATAATAAATAATTATATAATTTTAATAATTAAATGTTTAAAAAATATACATTATTTGATTATATTGATATAAATTTGAAACATTTATGTATTCTATAGTCAGCTCGTTTGCTTCGACTCGTTAAGGCTCGTTTAGTGGGCTCCACTCAGTTCATTTAACTCGTGGCTCCCAAGGTGGCTCAAGTTAGAATTGTTTTTTTTTGTTAGCTCATTAGGCTCAGCTCGTTTAACTAGGTAGCCTAGGTGAGCCAAACTTTTTCAGGCTCAACTCGGCTCAGCCAACTCATTTGTTATCTCTGCATAGATCTCTATATGCTAGAGAAGATGTTCAACCAAAAGAGGGTGAACATCGGATATGTGATTTTGAGTCACATGTACGACGTCCTCAACAGTGCAACTAAGAGTCTGCCATATAATTAGCTTATTTAAAAGATTGTTGAGCATAACGGGTGCTAGTCTCGGATGAGGAGCTGAGAATTCAAGAGAAGCCTAACAATATCTACAATAAATTGAAAGTAGGCCGTATGAGGATCAGCAAAGTCAGAAGGGAACGGGTATCAAAGTCTCCATCATAGTCAGCCTTGAATACTCAAACCAAGGTTCCCCATCCTCCAACCCCTCAGCCAAACAGCCTCCATCCACCTTGGTGGGACAACCTCCATCCACCTCGGCAAGACAGCCTCCATCATTGCCTTTACAGTCCATGAAGGATGATATTCCGCAGCTTATGTCTCTGCCCCCTCCTCAGTCATCTCACTTTACATCAATGGTTGATGAGATGGTCAACAGGATTGTCGGCTGGTTTGATAGCCGATTGCATAGAATGGAGGACCGAGCGGAGGAGTATTAGCAAAGAGTGGAGGATCAATTGCAAAGAATTGAAGTTCGCATGCAAAGAGTAGAGGATAGATTGCAAAGAATGAATGCATGAACGAGGAGGTGTGTGCAAGATTGAGCATCCGCTCCAACATCCTCTCTTGCGGCCCCTCTAGTATCCTTTCTAGCAGCCCCTCCAGCATCCTCTCCAATAGCCGAACCCCTAAAATTCTTATACATTTTTTAGTTTATACGAAAAGTCCATATATGCATTAATTTTTGTTTTGATTTGATTTGTATGAGATATAATAATGTGTCCCAAATGTGCAACGCTCTTGCTATCACACGCAAACCTTCTCCTCCTGTTGTGTTTGCCAAGTGTAGTAAATAGTGGCTCTCATTTCTCCATCGACAGACATGTCGGGTGGAATACAACCTCCACTTCAAACTTTACACGTGGTAGGTCTTCGATTTGGTTATCTATGTGTCTGTAATTATTCATTCCTTATTAGTTTGACAATTTGAAAATGTTCATTCAGTTAATAGACCTTATAGATGCTTTCTTAAAACTGGTTTATGCAAATACGAATAAAATCTTGGAGACATCCAGTATTCTTGCAAGGGTTATGGTTTTCTAGCATTACGAGTTTTGGACTTTATGCTTAGGATACTTTGCTTCCTATTTTCATTTTCAGAGAAACAATGGGCACCATATCACTACTCTCATCATCTCAAAGCATGAAGCGACATAAAACACTGTCAGAATTATGTTCTTTTAAATTAAGCAGTTCAAAATATTTTATTTTATTACTCATCATTCGTTCTTTGTATGCAGTGTAATACGTTGAACGAAGAAGAACACTTCACTATTTAAATGGAAAGATCACTTATTACCTTAGGGTGAATTCACGTAAGTATACTTCTTGATTTTGTTGTACTTCATGTTTGAACAATTTCAACGCATGGTTTACTTTTTAGACACACCCATCACAATTGTGTTTTCTATCATCCATTGACCTGCACATTCACTACTCATACCAAGCCTTACTGCCAAAAGCAATTACAATTGTCATGATCCTAATAGATAAACAGAAGTATATCTTTTAACTTATGTAGATTCATATTACTTTACACTTCTATGGTGATTTTTTCCTTTCCATTTCAGCTTGCACTGTATATTTCGCTGTAGCAGTGGGGGTTTAGGGTTGCTCCGAAATTGAAGGGAGATTGGTTTCCACCCTCACGTAGATCTACTAGATAAGACTCTCCTATATGAAAGGTTTTGACGTATACATGGACTCAAATTACACATTGGGGATCGTCGATTTAAAGAGAAAATCTCGTAGCAAGGCACCAACTTAAGTGGTTGATGTGTAGGGATATTAGTTAAGTGTATACTAAATTCATATTCAAATGGTAGATTAGTATCGGTGTTCTGCATGATTTTTTTTTGCGTGAATTTAGAGAGAGAGAGAGAGAGAGAGAGAGCTATGAGAGAGGAAAAGAGAATATCTAATTTACACTTCAACATTCAAAGAAATAGAGAGTACTATAGTAAGAGTGTATAACAAAGGAATACAACAAGTTAAAATGAAGAAAATATGCATCACAACGTAGTCATGACCAACATGTCAATTAAAACAACTCATCTTTCGCAGCACCCCTCATACATATGGACCTTGCATGATAGACTCCCGCATAACAATTGAAACACATTGCTAGTAAAATTAAAATAACACTTGAAAACGCAAACGTAATAATGTACTCACTTACGTCCCGGTAGTTGTGAAACCCATAAATGTGTCTTGCGAGCTTCCTCTCCTACCTTTGCCCTTTCTGCCTCTAGACTTGCCATTGCCACTTGCATTAGCCCACAACAAAGTTCCTCAGCCCATAACGAATGTCCCTTAGCTTAAAAGGGACGTCCTTCAGCATACAACGAACGTCCCTCAACTTATAGTTTCTCTCTCTCTCTCTCTCTCTCTCTCTCTCTCTCTCTCTCTCTCTCTCTCTCTCTCTCTCTCTCTCTCTTCTTTCAAGTTATGTGTTAATGTTAAATTGTTATAGCTATCTATTTTCTATTTCTTCACTCAAATAACATAATTTTAAGTCAATTCACAACTCATGACTCACAGTTTCATTACAACAACTCAAATGACAGTTTCATTGACATAATAGCATCTGTTTATAGATGTTTCCAATACAATACATCCATCAATTACATTCATCAGCAAACAATTAACTTACATCCATCCATTGCATTCATTCCATCCATTGAATAAGTTAATTGCACTCACTAGTTTATTAAGTATAATAGAAGAAGATATCAACAAGATAATGCTCAATCATTTGCCTTAAAATCAGTTGCACCAAGATAAACACCCCTAGTTGGTTGACTGAAAGTGTGGTGATTCTTATCCTGCATGTTTGTTGTATTAACATCCAAGGGACTTCCTCGAACATCCATAAGAATCCTTAGATGTCTATACAATGGATATGCGATGACATATAAAGTTAAGGGAATCAATCACCACACAACCAATGAACCAACTTGGGTTTGTCTTTATGATGATACAAATAAGACAACAATATTATTGAGTACAATTAAGTTACTAAAAATAAATGAAATAGTACCATTAAGCCATATAGTTAAGAATGTGGACCTGAGATGGTGGACTCCTGCATAACAAATGCAATACTATGTCATAAAAAGCGTACATAGTTAGAATAATGTTTGAAAGTATAACAATTTACTCATTTGTGTCTCGGCAACAATGGTAAAACCGATAAATGTGTCCCAGGAGCTTCCTCTCCCGCCTCTGCCACTTCTGTCATTAGACCTATCATTGCCACTTACTTCTCCAACATTTGGGCCTCCACCTAGACAAGTGAGGGTAATGTGGCCCACACCCCAACACTGGTTGTATGTCATGTTGACATTTCTCTTGTTCATGACTATCTGGCTATGTGGCTTGTCAACATCCTTGACTCTTTGTTTTTTAGGCCTTCTTGGATATCTCTTAATTGGCGGTGGCATAATTGGATCCTGGCTCATTATAGGCCACATGAGTTGTCCACTTAACCGTTGGAAAAAATGTGAGTACAGCCTCATGTATGTTTCCCGGTGGTAGTATTCATACACAAATTTCTCAACTAGTCTACTCATAAAATGCATGCATGGGATTGCAGTCAACTCCTACCCGTCATAATTACAAGTACACTAGTCCAAATTGACTATGTACTATTCGTTACCATTGCTAACCTTAAACTGGCCAGCTCCTACAAAAATTAGACTACAATTTGAAGAGGCAAGTTATAGCTTGACAAGCCTCTTCTTGATCTAAGAACACAAAAAGTTTGTCGACTCATACATCTTTTAATTTTTTTTAACTGTCCTCGACATGATGCCCTTTCTTATCATCTCGAACATAGTTTGTATTGGGTTGTCCAAGGCTGGAGGATGTAGGCGTTGAAAAACTCACTCAAGTTACTGAGGCTTTTGTCGCACCTTGGGATCAAACTGAAAGCATGTTTTGACCAAAATATCATATTGATAACTCTCATATATATGTGACATCGCGTATGCCAGATATAATTTATGCATCTCTCTGTCAAAGTACATTGATGTTGTGGCCCTAGATGCATTCCACATCGCATCCTCGTACAACTTGCCTCTATTTTTTTTTTTGAAGTTGGTATACAAGTGTCTATGGCAAAAATAATGCTCCGCTGACTCTGTAAACTCGCCAATAATTGAAACCAACCCCAACAAAAATGAACAGGATAAGACAAACATTCATATACAACACATAACATAAACATACATTACAAAAGCAATCCACCGTACCTTTTTTCGATTGAAAACGATAGTCCACTCCCTCCCAAAGTGACTGTTTAAATCCATAAGCAACAATTGCAAAAACAAGCCTAAGAGTTTTGCATTCGGCTTCAACCACTACTACATCAATTGGATAAATTTCATCGTTCTCGTCAATGCCAACAGTTCTGAGCAACTAGCCTAGACGCGATCCTTTCAAGTGAGTCTTCTGCACAAATGACTGGTCTATCACAATCTAATAGCCTCCTTTTACATGCAACCAAACACATGTACATCCCCTTAAATGATGGATTATGCGAAAGATCAATTCTATCTAATTGAACAAGCAATGAGCTATTGGGATTAGACTATTGAATCTCCTCCCCGTACGACCATATAAGTTTGTATTGTTCATTGTCATCCTCTTCGTTTAGTTTTTGGGCTTCATTTCTAGCCCTTTTGGCAAGGATGGTCTAATGTTCACTTTAAAATCATTTCTGACTCTCTCAATTATGGAAGGAACATCCCAGTTGACCTAGCTTTTGAATCTGTCCAAGTAATGAGTTGCCATTCATTTGGCAGAGGCATGGTGGTTTTCTATCTCTTGTGAGTAAGTGTGAACGTCGTTATAGCTCTTTTTTAAAAAATGTAAGTTGACATTGCATTTTGGAAGTATGCATCAACAAAGTAATCCTTCCTGCCACGGGAACCTTAACCAATGAGAGTCACTATGCGTGAACTTTATCCCGTATCCATTCTTCAAAGCATAATCCAAAATTTTTTCATTAATTTCGTTCAAGGAACTATACTTCTTCCCCAAACGCATAGTTGCAAAAGAACATTCTGGTCGTGGTTGTGGTTATGACCTACTCTCCCCACGTCTTCATCTTTGAATTCACATAATGAATTGAGCTCTTCCTCATCTAGAGTTGTTGAGATTGAATGCACCTCTATAGCAGCTTCGTGTACGAATGCATAAAGCTCATGGGTCAAAACTATTGACATCGGCTTCATCTCCAATCCACAGTTAACGGATTCCTGATTACTACTTTCTTCTCTCGATGCCATTAGTGAGCAACAATCAAGAATGCTTTCAATTCTCCTGGATGTAGTTCCCGTCGGCTCTCAAAAAGATCTAGGGTTCGCTAAGATAAGACTCAGTAGTGTTAGGTTATGTACAAGATTATAGAATTTGTCCGCTACGGAAGACACCTTTCCACTGCTAAATGAGTATTTCCACAGCGAAAATGTGCCTCTGCTATGGAAATGGTCATTTTCACAGTGAATACTTGTATTCCGCCACAAAAAGTAAGTCATAATCGAAGGACTTGCTTTCAATAGTGGAAGGCAAGCATCCACCACAGAAAATTTCGTTATGCTTTGAAAACTTGCCTTCTACTGCGGAAAGTAGTCCTAATTGAAGGACTTGCTTTTCGCAGTGAAAGGCAAGCATTACCTACGGAAAGAGTACTTTTTGCATTAGAAAGAGTATTTTACGTAGAGGATAGAGCTTAAAGTTTACATTTTGTCTCCTTTCTCTCTCTCCTTTCAAGTTATGTATTAACAGTGAATAGATATAGCTTTCTATTTCTATTTTTCACTTAAATGACGTAATTGTAAAATCAATTCACAATTCATGACTTGCGGTTTCAATTAATAGCTCAAATGACAGTTTTATTAACATAATATTATCTATTTATAGATGTTCCTAATACAATACATCCATCCATATAGAGAATATGATGGACCACGGATCCACCTTCCAATAATATTATGGAGCTATTCAAGATCAAGCATAAGTGGAAGTTTAAGAATAATTGTAGAATATTTGATGAACTTCACAAATCTACCTACTTTCTAACTTTCGACATGTATTTGATGGTTTTGGCATTTAGGACGATGTTATATCAAAATACAAGCTTCATGAAGATTGTAGTTGACTTACTAAGATTTCTAGAATGGGCTAGTTCATTAAAATTGGTGTTTGTTTGCTATGTCAAAAGCCCTGTGAATAGAGATCAAATGTTGAGTGAAGCCCAATGGTGGACTACAAGGTCCAATCACAATAGCTTGGACCCAAAGACTCATCAGCACTTACTTTCTTCATATTTGGAAGGTAACTTATTAATAGACCACGTGAAGGAGTCACCATTTCGTGGGGAGCAAGGAAAGCCAATGCATGTTTATTATGGAAACCATCCCAAGTGGCCAAGCATGAAGATTAAGGAAAGTCAAGCACAAGGAGATATGGAAACTATCCAAGTGGTTGAATTAAAAAAGGAATAGCTTCCAAAAGACAATCAAGACTTGGAGAAGAAGAAAGCAAGAATTAATTAATTATTCTTTCAGTTAAGTTACCCAGTAACCATTAAGTAGAGAATCGGTTAAGCTTATACTATAGCCGATTTAGTGATATTTTGCTTATTTAGTATTTATTATCTTATAGTTTGTAAATGTCTATTTAAAGCCACCTTATGTAAATGTTTTGAACATTGAGATTTGAATATTAAAAGCTTATGCTTAATTCGAAATAAGAGTGATTCTTTTTTCAACATTTGGTAAGTTACATCCAAAGTTCCTTGTGTGTGTTGCATCACAAGATTGAAGTTACTTATAAGTTGAGTAGCCTCTCTTATTGGCATATATGCTCTTACTCCTTAGAGGAAGAGTGTGTGAAGAGGTGTCCAACTTTTCAAATAAGTTACATTGGTGGAGTCATCCATACGGAAGAGGAAGTTGTGACTTCTTGCTATATTCGGCCAATCTACTTCTTCCGTTCATCATTCCAAATTCATGGCGATTCCCATCCTTATTTTTGGAAGGCTTATTCTTCTTTCATCAACGTGGCTACTGTCAAAATTCCAGAGGAAAAGCTTATAAATCAAGGGAGTTATTGATTTCCAAAGTTAGACTTTCCATGTAGTGTTTGCGGCATGTTTTAGAAGGTTTCTGTTGACCAGTCGATCTCCTTCTCTTTAGTCAACCGATTGCTCCAAACCAAGACAATCGAATCTATAATAGTTGTTACGTTGCTGATCGACCATCCCTTCCAACTGCAAAGTGTCGATTGATTGTTTGCGGTCGTACTCCTTCAACAGGTGATCAACCACTCCTTCATAAATTCAAACCTCGGTCGCTCAATTTCTCTTCACATGAACGACCACTCACAAGTTAATTCTTATCCTCCTTCCGTTGGTGCATAAGAATAACTATCCAAAACTTAATTTACAAACTCATATAAAAGTCCAACACATATATACTTGTAATGTATCGCTCTTCCAATACTAGAAATCTACTTGCTTTCCATGTTTTTGGCAAAGCTTGAGAAGTCTGGTGATGGGTTTGGGTTGTTGTTGCAAGTCTTTAAGGTAATAATAGGCTCCAACATATACTTCAATAATAAAATATCACTTCTTTGTTGAGCCACTTTCCGAGAGCTCCCCCTCCATATAATATAGCACTCTTTCCACTTCCGCCCAATCATCATCTTCTGATTCACATAATGAACAAAGCTCATCATCTAGACATGTCGAGATTGAATTCACCTCTATAATAGCTTCATGATCAAACTCACGTTGTTTATCGGCCTGGACTGTCAAAATAGGCTACACCTCCATTTGTTATACTTTTTCCCTCATGAATAGTGTTCATGGATTTAGGGTTACCACTTGCTCTTGTAGAGGACATCCTTACTGCTTATATAGATGGTGTTGAAGGTCGCTCAATGTTGTCATTTAGTATGAGGGACGTACATAGATTAGGATTTACTTTCCACAGCAGATGGAACATTTCCACTGCAGAAAGCATACTTTCCATAGTGGGAACCGTCCTTCCACTAAGGAAAGTAAACTCATAAACATTTAATGCCCTCTCTCTCTCTCTCATTTGTAGAGCTTCTTCAGTTGATACCTTTCCATTTAGTTTTGAACAAAAAAAGACAGTGAACCGATATTATAATATTCATTATGCTTAAAAAACTTTATCGAAAAAAGTGAACTTTAAACTTTGTAATATGAATAAAGTAGATAACGTGCCAACAGAAGCTTTGATACCAACTAACATGCCAACAGAAGCTCACTGACACATCAACAATAGGGTTTGAAAATGTTGTGAATGCCTACGCTTCAAAGTTTCAAAGATTATTCAAGAAAACTTCGACAGCAAAAAAAAACAACTCTAATTGACAAATTTCAGAGTAATTTTTTTATACAACCTCAAGGGATGTGTTATCCCCATCCAAATTTCACAAAAAAATTCTAAGAAATGACTGAGATATAGCCGAAATAGTGCAAGTTGATCAAAAACTGCGACAAATTACAGCTTTCCACGCAAAGGGGATCTTTACTAAAGAAAACTCTCCAACTTGATAGTTTGGAAGATTTCACAAGTTCACAATAAGTTTTATCCATGTTCCAATGTGAAGAAACAATGAAATAAATCAATTAAAAGAAAGAAATAGAAACATGGGTGAAAATATGAAAACTCACACTCGTTCTAACTCGAAAAAAGTTTGACATAGATTTCACTAAATTGCCATACTCAAACTCACTACTCTTGAAAGTAAGGTAACAACGTAACGCCCCGAGATTTTAAAACCTTTTTCTTGCTATTTTTTTTTAAATACATCATATAAAAATCATGTCTTTAAAACATACACAGAGGAAGTCTTTAAAATAAGTCTCTTTTGAAATCTAAGCTTAGTAAAACTCAATGTTTATTAAATATCTTTTCATACCTTTTTAAAACCATGCAACGAAAGTTTCAACGAAAACTAATTTAAAATCAAACATAGTAAAACTCATCATTTAAATACTCATAAGCATTTATAAAATGTTTCTACTTAAATCAAATAATAATAAACATAACTTTGAATAAAAAGCTTTATAACTCATTATTAAAATCCATCATTCCTTTAATCCTCATCCATAGGTCAACTTCGCTTCAACAATACTTTAGCTTCGCCCATTAGAATTCCTCTTCAACCGCACTATCAATTGTTTCTATCTTTATGTTCCTCTATAATCCATCATTACCTTTATCACAAAGTTCACCTATGAATATAACGCTCAGTAAGAGATACATAAATATAACATGAGTATGCAATGCACTTTCATAAAAGCATGTATTTTCGTTCTTTCTTTCTTTTTCTCTTTTAACAACCTTGCAACCTTTGTTGAGATTCTTATGGGAAGAGTAGACACGACTATGGGAAATACACCACTAAGTCTCGTGAACTTCGGCGAGACAGTACCCCTTACCAGGACCTCCGTTAGTGTTGTGCACTCAATACACAACCACTTGGTGAACTCCGACCAAGCCCCGACATATTCAAGCTAACAAACTTATCCCCCATAGGACCAACCTTTGGGACAACATTTCCTCAACCATTTGTATTCTTTGTTACGTATCTCAAATTTTATTTCTATCTTTCTTACATGAAGACATATTCTTTTCTTGAAAAACATGATACATAGAACATACATGATACATGATAATAGTCTAATGTGCATGAACACAGAGTAAACATATTCTCGATCAACATCTTAATATATCCTTGATCAATAGTCTAACGTGCATGAACATAGAGTAAACAGTCTAACGTGCATGAACAATAAGCAAACATAAATCATATCCTCAATCAACAACTTGTATGTATCACATCATAACATCACTGAAAGATATCCTTAATCAACAGCTCATAGACATCACATCATAATATCATCAAAACATATCCTCAAACAATGTCACAACATGAAAAGTAAACAGTAAAAAAATCAACAGTAAACAATTAGTAAGCATCATATCCTCGAACAACAACCTGTAAGCATCTTAGAATAACATAATATTTCTATCATACCCTAGCACTTTGTGATGCAGCCAAAGACCAAATAAAACATCACATACGTAATCTATAAACATGAAACAAGCATTACATAAGATATTCTCAATCAACAGCCAGTAGGCATCATAGATAGAATAGTGTCATCAAAACATAAAATACCCTAGCGTCTTTGAGATGCAAGCCAAAGGCCAAGCACAAACAACATCACTTACATAGAACTCTTATGAAGGTCTGACTGTTCCTAATGTCTTTTGTAACACTGACTTTTCCTTTAACTAAACAAAGAGTTAGTTACTAAAGAATAACTCTAAACATTACTCACGATCAAAACTACTTCGGGAACTAAACAGTAGATAACCTACCTTGAGAAACTTGGAAGACAGATTCACTCGAGAGCTTGAGAGAATGGCATTCTTGCCCTTGGGTTTCTAGGGTGATTAGGGTTTAAACTCAACACCCTAAAATTTATAAAACTAAAACTAAAAAGCTTCGCAGGATAAAATCCCACAAAATCATGTATAAACTTTTTTACTTCCTAAAACGTTTAAGGATAACTAACTTATTTAAAACCTGCTCGAGCTACAGGGGACGAGCGAATAGCCGTTGTTGATGTCTGCAACAAACCGTTCGACTAATGGGCAACAACCATGTGAGCCCTAAAACTTATATTTGCAGTTGCCAAAACAACCACGGAAGCAAACACTTCCGCGGAAGCCAACGTTCCTGCACAAACTCCAACGTTACCATAAAATCCTTAAATAAACGACAACGTTTCACTTTGTCCAATAACCTACCAGAACACCAAACAACGAGGAAGCAAATGCTTATGCTCTAACCCTATTAATCGAGACTTACTAACCCAAACAATGTCATTCCATCACTTAAAACGTGGTCGCTACTACGGACATGAACGCAGCCCCAAAAATACGCAATAACCTAAAACAAGGACATTTCTAACTTACTTAACGCTCCGGAATGACATCTTTCCCTTCTACAAAAGAATATTTTCTTAATCCAACATCTCACACTTCTTTCACTAAACTAAATCTAATGGCTCAACATTCTTTCATGCCCAAGAGGCATCAAATGCTCCTACGGAAGAACCTTTCATAAATCTAATTGTCTTTCTTTTTCTTTCACTTACAATCCAATCATTGTGGGTAATTCAGTCTAGGGGAGAGAGTGACAACATTAGATCCACCTCATGCAGAACAACCAACTCGAACTCCACCCACAACGACTATTTACGTTTATTCAATCTATTGTCTTTCTTAAATGAATGCATGAACTTAGACATAACATGTAACATCAGTCTAACATGCATAATATACTACACAATATCAATAAGTAAATCTTCGATTGACGTCTCAGTTAAAAACATTAATCAAATAACAGGCAGTAGCATATTATCTATATGTATCTCAACGTAAACCTTAAACAACCATCAATATATGTATCCTTGATTCACAGCTCAACGTAAACAACCAAATAACAAACAATGACATATCCTCTAACAATATCTCGTAGGTATCTCAGAATAACATCATAATTCTATAGTACCTTAGCACTTTGTGATGTAGGTCAATGGTCAAACACATGCAAACATCTCTTACATGTAGTATTTAATGAAAGTTTGACTATCCAACTCTTCTCCAATATGCTAGGTTTTTCTTAAAGTAAGCGAAGAGCTAGTTAACAAAAGAATAAACTATAAACACTATTCACGATCCAAAAATAACTTCTGAATCCTTACAGTGGAAAACCTACCCTGAGAAGCTTGAAGAAATGTTTACCCAAAAGCTTGAGAGAAAAATCCTCTCATCCTCACGACTCTACGTTAGAAATCTACTCGTAGAGTAGCAGACACGCAAACAACCGCAGGGGACATCTGCTTCAATCCACTCGTCCAATGGCCAATAGCTATGTCAGCCCTAAAACTTACATTCGCGGTCCTCCAAAGCTACTGCGAATGTCAATCCTTCCGCGAAAGCCAACGTTGCTGCAGAGACCAATATTCCACTATTTCCTTTCTTTCAAACGACGTTGTTCCATCACCTAAATTCATTGTCGCAAACTCGTTTGCTACCGCCCAAATGCATTATCACATAAAATGATGACATTTCACCCTATTCAGCCCTTTTCCCTTCCGCTGTGACATCTTATCGTACGGTAGAATCTTTTCCCTTCTGAATTCCACATCAGCAATGAATGCATTAATTCTAAATGATAGCGTTCACAACACCAAGCAATTGTCGTGGACGCAAACCCATCTGAAGTCCACATTGGTAGCAAATGCCAACACCACCGCAAGTATGGTTTCTCTTTTTGTGCCTTTAAATTTAAAAGTACCTCTATTTATAGTTTTCTTTAAGGGTCCGAGTAGTGGGTGTCTGCGAGCAACTTTTGGGCATTCACAATATACCCATTGAAGACCTATTAAACACAACAAAACAGGTGATGAACTTCCGCAGCTTAAGATTGTGGGCTATTAGCACTATTGATATGATAAATCACGCAAGTGTTATAGAATGTCTGTTTTGGATATTCGTGTCATGTCTAGATATCCGTGTTGTGTCCAGATATCCACATTGTGTCCAGAAATCTGCGTTCATGTCTGGATGTCCACTTCTCAATGTTCGCACGTCTGCGTCCTATGTCCAGATGATCGTAGAATTGTTAATTTATGCTTGTTCTGGATATCTTTTACTGAATAGACTTAACAAACATGTTAGTATAATTAAATACTAATTTTTAAGGGTATTTTCAATATAACAACTTAGAATATCGTAATCAAATAAGCACATTCATCATCAAAACAAACATACGACAAGTATATCCCCCACTTTAAATTGCGCCTTTTCCATTAAGGGCTCTTCAACTACCTCGTCTCAACTAGGAGCAGACAAAAGTGTAGAGTTTGTAGAATCTCATTTTTTGACGCAAATGTTATTAAGATGTTGAGATAAATTTTTGCAACGTGGCTAGTATGTCATTGATTTGGGTTAGTCGACTTTGGGTGGAAGTGATTCCACTCAACTTCTTCATCTGCTATGGATGAGGATCGAAGAAACTCGGCTCACTAGGAGAAAACCAATTGTTGAAGGATTTGGATGACTACTTTTCACAATTTTTCAATGGTGGCAAAAGACAAAAACAACCTGAAATATTTTGGGGCATACCTCCTTCTCATGAATCTTTTCATCATGTCCTAAGTTTATAGCTTCATCTCCATATCGTCTTCTTTCTAACGATGAAGCCTATCTTTTGAGTCCTGATGAAGCTAGCTTCACTCTGTGCTTGTTTGAATAATGGAAACCATGAAAAATCTAATCAACATTTTCTTCTCATTCTATATAATCATCTTCCCAATTTGCACCTTAACAGAAGTGTTCAAGCTTTCATCTTCTATAATATAATCCTCAGCATAAATACAACTTCTAGTCATCATGCAGAATAGAGAAGAACTCACAAGTAAAGAGCTGGTAGAATAGAAATAGGCTCTGATACCAACTGATGTGCCAACAGAAGCTTTGATACCAACAAAAGAGCTAACGGTATGGTTCAGAAACGTTGCGAACGCCCACAAGTTTTGCAGATTAATCGAGAAAACTTCGACAGCAACAAAAACAACTCTAATGGATGAATTCCAGCCCAAGTTTTTGACACAACTTCAAAGGATAAGTGATGAAAAACCTACCAAATTTCGAGAGAAAATTTTAAGGGGTGAACAAGATATGGCCAAAACGGTGCAAGTCGATCAAAAACTGCAAAAACAATCACAGCTTTCTACTCCAAGGCAATCTCCAACAAAGAAAACTCTCCAACTTAATAGTTTGGAAGATTCCACAACTTCACAATAAGTTCGATCCACGTTCCAATGTGAAGAAATAAAGAAATTAAAAGAAATAAATAGAAACAAGGGTGAAAATATGGAAACTCGCACTCGTTTTAACCCGAAAAATGCTCAACAGAAATTCTACTAAACTGCTACACTCAATTTGTAATGACCAAGATTTTTCTTACTTCGAAAATCGTTAAATTTAAAACTTTTATAAAATAACTGAATCCCTATTAAAACCTTTCAATTGAAATCAAATTTCTTTTCTTAAAATCCCAATCGTTAAAACATCTTACTTAAAAGTCGTTATTTAATCTTTATTAATAGCGAAAGACTTTATTTATAAAATCCATTTTTCTCATTTTAGAGCAGAAGCATGAATCATTTGTTTTAAAAGACAATAAATTAACTGATATTTTACATTTACAAAACTTTTATCTCTTTTACTTTCCTTAGGCTAACCAGCCACAAGTTCTGCCCGTGCAAATCCTTCATCAACTACTCCTTCACTTGTTCTCTTTCATGTACCTACACCATTAGCAAACTGTGAGCCCGAGACCCAATAAGAAATGATATATACATTATAATGTATGTCTCTAACTCATTATGTTGGAATGGGTTTGCCTCAACCACTTTTTTCTTTTCATTTCATTCTTTCATTCATTACTCGTGCATCAAGCAGGAGATTGGAGGAATCCGTGGCGGAGGGAGTAGTCTGTTCTTGGCTTCTAACCACCTAGGGTAGCTAGTCCCGGACCCGACGAGGGAGGGGCTTAGTCTAGACTACTTGGTTAGATCAAAAACTACCTGTCCATCCTCCAACTCCCATTTTCCTTTCCTTTCATTCATTTCTTTTACTTGTACATCGAGCGAGAGATGGGAGGAATTTGTGGCAAAGGGAGTAGTCTGTTCTCGACTTCTGACCACCTAGGGTAGCTAGTCCGAGACCCAATGAGGGAGGGGCTTAGTCTAGACTACCTGGTTAGATCCGAACTACCCGTCCATCCCCCAACTCCCCTTTTTCCTTTCTTTCCATTCATTTCGTTTATCCGTTTTCCTCACATAAATGCATATGAGTACCACCCCAGAGATGGCATTTCCTACTTGTTTCTATTATCATGATGCATGTCAATGAGAAACTGTAATCACAACAATATAAAAATATGAGACATGAAACAGTAATCACAACAATATAAAAGCATGGAACATGAAAATCTACTAACATACTATACATGGTGATATATTCTAAAACATGCTTGGCAATTTAAAGGAAACAATAACAATATAGGCATGCTTGGTAATTTAAAGAAAGCAATAACAACATAGACATGATTGACAGTTTAAAGGAAATAATAACAATACAGACATGCTTGGCAATTTAAAGAAAGCAACAACAACATAGACATGATTGACAGTTTAAAGGAAATAATAACAATACAGACATGCTTGGCAATTTAAAGAAAGCAATAACAATATAGACATGATTGGCAATTTAAAGAAAACAATAACGACATGCTAACATCGTAAACATGCTTAGAGATTAAATTAAAAACGTGCGAACAACATAGACATAATATGGCAGCATAGTAGAAATGCAAACAAACAATTAAAGGAAAGACATTGATTATGGTGTAGGTACTCCACACAGGCCAACGACTCTACTCAATTTCTTACCTCGAAGTTTTAACGTGTATTAGCACTTAATCGTTATCCTTCTTCTCCTTTTCAATACCAACCAAGCGACCAAAAGGGAGCTACACCCAATTCCACAATGCCATATAGCACACGGTTCAGTCCTTCAAAGCCAGGAGGACCCAAGAGAAGGGAACCGAAGACCACGAACTCAACTCCCTTCTCAGTTTTTCTTCTCCTTTTCTCCAGAAGACACTCTCCCTCTATGTCTCTATTCTCTCTCAGCTCAGCTCACCCGAGAACATTTCTTCCAACCTTCCCCTTCTCTGCAAATTCTAATTCATCAGAGAAGGACTCCGTACCATGCCTCTGCCACAGACACCCGTGAGTGTCCCCAAGCCATGCCCTGACATCACCACTCCTCTACACATGTCCACGTTGTCGTCTTCATCAGAGCAGGACAAACCAGTTTAGACCAAACCATAAACCAGACCCCAAGTCCTTTAGCCGTTCCAGCACAAACTGCCAGCTCCCTGCCTCTGCCAATCTGACGCGTTGTTCGCCGCCTCCACGCCATCGCCATTCCATCATCGCAGAGCATCACCAGTCAACCGAATCGACAAAGCATCGGAGCTCACCATGACCTGAAGCTTCGCACTTAACCATCCCACGAAGCCGCACCTCAAGCCCTAGCCCAAAATTGCTCACCCAAAACTGCTTACCACTCGCCGGACAATGTGCATGACTGAAGCCGGCCGAAGCACCGACTTCTCTCTCGCATCTCTCTCTCCCTCGCTCACTGCAGATAGGACTCACTCCCTCCTTTTCTCTTAAAACTGAACCGATCCATAAGAGAGAACCGGTTAGACCTCTATTTAATCCCATTTATTTTAATTCCTCCATTCTGGGACGTCCTCTTACCATTTACGCTAAGGGAGATGTCCGTTGTCTTCATATTTTTGTCATCCGTCAGTCTCTTCACTGCAACAGACATCCGTTCCTCATGAAGGATGTCCGTCACCCTTACATTTTAGTCATCCGTCAGTTTCTTCGCTACAACGGACGTTCGTTCCTCATGAGGGACTTCCATCGCCTTCACATTTTATTTGTCTGTTAGGGATGTCCGTCAAACCCAACGGATGACCGTCTTCTTTCGCCATGAGAAACGTCTGTTTTCCTCTAAGGGACGTCCATCCCTTCCCAAAGTGGCTCCCTTCTTCGCCCTCAAACGACGTCGTCCCACTTAATATTAACATCGTTCCCTTTTTCTTTCAATCTCGGACGTCCTTCGTCCCTAAAGTACGTCAAGAGCTTCCCACAACGATGTCGTTCTACTTACATACTAACGTTTGTCTTCACAAAGAACGCCCGTCGAGCCAAGGGGTGTCCATTTGCCCCCTACAATGGATGTCCGTCCCTCTATAAAGGACGTCCATTCTTTCCTACATCAAACATCCGCCGACTCACACAATACAAGGGATGTCCATCCCACTACAAGGGACATCTGCCATTCACATAAAAACATCACAATGTAAGCTAGTCATACCCTGCTCTTCTCTCCCTTCACTTCTAATTAATCCAACATTTTAATCACCATAAATACTCACTTAACCACTCCTAATAATTCTATCTAATAAATCTTTAATGATTATCCACATAATCCAATTACACCCAATTACCCATATTAACTTCCGTTATAAAAAGTCGAGGTATTACACAATTTCACCATTCTTGAATGATAAGGTTATGATTCGAGAGGCAAACCCTAAGAATCTGCTAGAGAGAATTCTTTATTCTTCAATTCAATTATCAAACTTCATATGTTTTTCAAAAACTAACCCCAAACTAAATAGCCAACACATAATGGCAAAACTATAAATAAGTCAAAAGTTCTAAATAAATAATTAAAATAAAATAAAATACAATTAAGACAAAATAATAGACTGTAGCGGAGCCTACGACACATCATTAGATCATGTTCAATTTTAGTCTGATTAGAAGTAAATTGAACTGATATTATAATATTTAGATAAAATACAATTTTACTCCTACCATACAAAGTAATGTGCCCATAACACCTTAATGTTTGCATATCAACTGTGAACTATTTGCACCTTGCCATTCATTTTTATGTTAAAATGTACATGTGCAAAACATGTGTTTTTATGTTCCTTAAAATACCCCCAACACATTTTTCTCTCCTTCCCTCCCTCCCTCGATTACTCTCAAGGGCAATTTTTCGCAGCAGCCTCTATGCTTTCATCTGTTTACTTTAAAAATTGAAAGACATATGCAGGTCACATGCAATTTTTAACGAATTGGGTAATGACACAGTGTAATTTGTTCACGCTCTTAAATTCAAGAAGTGATTTGTTTAAAACTAAAACTCCAAATACCAACTGGCATTTTGCCCTTAAGTTTAAGAGGTTATTTGTTTAAACAAATGACAAGTACTAATGTGCACTTCATCCCTACGTTTATAGGTGATTTGCTTTAAAAAAAAAGTATAACGCCTTACTTACACTTCTTCTCTAAGTTTAGGGATTAGTATGTACGTTACCCTATAAACTTATATATTTTATATTTGCTTCACATGAAAATAATTAATTCTATAATTTCTCAGCCTCTCAGACAATTCTTTTGAAAGTAGGATACTTGTATAGAAATTATAAACTTAATTTTGCTAGCAAAGTTCTGTAAAGGAGTCTATCATAGATTTTTATTCTTTAAAATCGTTGTCAAAGACCTTAAACCCAATTATAACACTTAAGAAAACTCTACTAATTTCATCCATTCCTAACACTACCATCAATTCCTAACACTACAATAATTAGATATCTAAATAACACACATGCATGCATAGAAATTAATTTTATTCTGTGGATTAGACTCAACCAGTTGACATCCAGTCATTGATAATAAACTCCTAATATGCCATTAGTGACCTACAGAATTGCCATTGAGGATTTGAGGATCTCTCCAAAATGCAAGCGAGGATTACTCCTTCTCCAACGGAACAGCGCTGCCTTGGTCTCATTCTCGTCCCATTCTCAGCTCGAACTTGTTTGCCATGTTGATTGTTGAAGCATCGAAGAACAACTATAATTGCATTTAGGCAGCTTCATTATGTGATGAAATCATTCAAAATTGAGTTGTGCAGACCAATGACATGCATAACAGGAAGCTTTGCAGAAGGGAAAGTGTTTATATTATCAAAAATCTTTCCACAAGTATGAAGTTGATGAAACTGCAACTTCTAATAGCTGCGGAGAAATGTTTATAGAAAGTGTTTGATTGTGGCACCCCATTCTCACTTTTGCTTCAAAACGGTGAGATTGTGCAGAATTTCGCTCGGAGTTTTCGATACAGACTAGATCTTGCCTGGTAGTTTGTTCAAATTTTCAAATAATAAGAATTAAAAAACCACTTCTTAGACTAATTCAACAAGAGGAAACACAAGGTGAACCTGTAAATCAACAGTGGCTAAGATCAAACACACAAGTCAAATTGTGCGATTAATAAGTTTGATGAATGAGCTTTACACACCAATATTTTCCAGTCAATTTCATAGCTATAAAACTATTAAGAGAGAGACAAAGCAAAAAACTAAGATAAAAAACGCTTAATCAAAATCTTTCAGTGTAAGGAGTTCCATAGACAATAAGGTAAGGTACAGTCCTTAGAACAGTGTCGATTGGAATTGCAAAGTTAACCCCAGAGGACACTCCTGTTCCTGCAGTTTTGAACGACATTTATGCATAGATGCACTTACATAGTCACTGCAGTGACAATAACCAAACTACAGTTTTAAAATATGCAAGAATGGCGTCATGATATATTCTTTTTCATACCGTCAACTATATGTTATCATTTCCAAGACCATTGAGAGTCCATCTCTATTTCTGTTGAGGATCCGAGTGTTGAGAAGATAGAGATATTTTAGTCATGTATGCCTAGAAAGTAGAAAGCACTAATCTTCATAATAATGAAAAGTTTTGTAAATTTTCAGTTTATCCATCCCAAATACTTGTAGTTACCGATTTTAGTTGTCTTACTAATAAAGAGTTTTTTCATTTAAAAACTATTTCCAATTTCAACTCTAGCAGATTTTATATAGCCCTACTTCAGGAAATTTAAATCAAAACAAGAAAAGCAACGAACAACCTAATACCTGCAAAACTTAATTAAGCACACTCTCCCTTAGGCTGGTGAAAAACATTGGTCACTCTCATCTTTCCAATAAGCTCTTGAAACAATGACTTTGAAAGTCCCTTTGTTAGGACATCTTCAAGTTTAATTAGATGATGAATCATGTAGAATACAAATAAGACCACTCCCTAAGTTCTCTTTATAAAATGTCCATATAGTCTACATGTTTTGTGCAGTCGTCTTGCTTCTTTGATATGAATTAGATGATTCGATTTGTAAAGATTATTTGAAAAGAATCTCTCTTTTGTATTGAAAATCAATGAAGTGGTCACAAACTGCCTGTTAAAATTTGAGTCTTCAATTATAAGATAATCCCCCCATGTTCAACTCCTAACTCCTATTTCTATCTGCTCTATTCAACTAGATTAGCAGTTATGAGTCTTCTAATGGAGGCTTACAATATATTTTTTGTCCTAAAGACACCTTGTTTTTCCATTTCTAATTGCTCTACTCAACTAGATTTTGCAGTTACTAGCCTTCTATTGGAGGCTTATCATATGTTTTGTCCCAAAGATACATCATACTCAAGGTGGAAAAAAATGAACAATGAGTCTTCTCGCTAAATCCCTGGATATCTAGAGTGAATTCAAATTCATAAAATTTCATCTTCCCCAAGTCACTATCAGTAGATAATTTCATGAGTATTTCATACTTGTAGGTTAGAGTTGGGATGCATAGCCAACCCGACCACAATTCCAGAAATCCACAGCTCCAGAACTTTAATTCTAATCTCTCTAAAGAACCAATGCAAATACTCAACAGTATTCAATGATATCCATTCCCCCTACTACATGCCTCATACATAGACGAGTAACCTCTCCCTTGATGGAAAACTTCCCTACTATAATAATTAACTATGCCACCTCATCTCTTTTAAATCCAAATCTACCCTCAACTTTTCTTCCTTTATTATTTCCAACCTCCGCTGATTAGACCAACCCAAAACGTAAGAACTTCATTCACGTTTGCTCTAATGATTGGTAGAAACCCTTAAGACCACAACATCGGCGCCTATCCAGTCTTCAGTTCTAACTAAAAATGGAAGTCATTCGTGCAGGGCCAAATGTTGGTTGTATCGGCTTGTTTCTTATACTAGAAGTAAACGAAACACTTGGTACTTCATCTGGTGTCCGTCTTATTCCATTTTTCAGCCATGTCATCCACGTCAACAACTTCAGCAACTTCTTCCATCCTAGGCAACATGGCAAGTTTGCTGCTAAATGTAGAAAGTTGATCGCTAGCCCATTGCAAATTAGCCTTCATGGCCAATTCTCTATCTCCTACATTTGATCACCTCAGCTCTAATAATCATTTAGGTATGGCTCTAATACCATTGATCCCAGCAATTCCAAAATAACAAACCACAACTCTACAACAATGCTAAGACTAAAAAATTGACTTAAAACTAATCACGAATCTGGAAATCCATAGATCTAAAACTCTAATCTCAATCTCTGTAAAGAATAATGCAAATACTCGACAATATTCAATAATAATTCATGTACTCCACTATATGTCTCATATATAGCCAAACAATCTCTCCCTTGAAGGGAAAACTTCCCACTACAATAACTAGGTCAACTCATGCCTTTTAATTTCCCAAACTGCTCTCAACCTTTCTTCTTTTATTATTTCACTCTCAACAGGTTGATCAACCGAAACTATTTATCTAGATAGATCCTTAGCCCAATAAACCTATTTAGAGTTTCTTCTTCAGGTTTTCTTTTTCTTCTTTGATTAGAGTTTTCCCTTTTTTTTCTTCCATTATAATTTTTTTTCTTTCTTCTTCAGTTAGGAAGCTAGCAAGGGTTCTGAAAACTCTTGAAAAGAGTTATCACAAGAGTTCATTTTGTATATATATTGCTGAACTTTAGTGGATTAATAAAATGAAAATCGTGTTTTCACTATTTAATACTACAAAATGTTACAGCTTCATATATTTATCTGTTTTTATTAAATTCTTATGTGAAATCTTTTATGTTGCAAATCTATCTTAAAAAAAATATTTAACTGAAGATAAAACTAAAGATTTTTTGCAAGATAAGTTGTTGCTGCTTAAAGATAAAATCTAACTAATTATTTTATCTTGATCAAAATATTTTAAAAGAATGATAAAGAGAGCGAAAAGAAGATTTGAGAAGTTAGCTATAAAGAGGACACAAATTGAGAGAAAAATGGGGTCAAACAGAGAGAAAAGAGATCCAATGAGTGCGAAAAGAAAAACTAGGCAGCGGACAGAGAGGCATCACCAGTCTTGTTTTCACCTTCATTCATAGAGCTAAATCGTAGCTCTTTGTAATAGCATTCTAGTGATAGCAAATGCTACATCGTCGAGCAACATAGCATTACATAGAAACATTTCTATATTTTTTTTATTTTTTAATGGAAAATTAACAAATCAACCACTATACTTTGAAATCAATGACAAGTTAACCACTTAACAATTTTCGCTAACAATTTAAACACTGAACTATGAAAAATTGACGGAGTAAACACCGCGGTTACTTTTTTCGTTAAATAATATTGTCTTTCCTCTGCAGAACGTTGTCTTTTCTCCGCGGATCGTTAGCTTTCTGCTGCGGAACATGAGTCCTTGAAATAGAACTCAAGAAAGTTGACATTCCGCAAAGGAATGTTGTCTTTCCGCAGAGGAAAGACAAATTTACTTTGCAGAATGATAACTTTATGTAGAGGTAAGATGACTTTCCGCTGCGTTGTTCCGCAAAGGAAAGTTTGCAAATAAAAAAAAATTCATTGTCTTCTTCGTAGAAAAACAATGACAACACAGATAAGCTGTAATTCTTCCATATACAGTAAAATAATTCTAAATCATCTGAAATCTGTTGGAATGAAGAAGAAGGATTTTTTGGAGAGGGAAAAAATAAGGATATGAGAAAACTAGATAAACTTTTTCTTGAATTGTTTTAGCTAATTTGCTTGATACAAAATATCTACACTCCTATTCTATTTATAAGAATATTTAGTACATATATAACACAATATATGAACATGTCCAAATACTTGGAACAAACTTGCAAAGAAATTCTTGAAGAAGTGTTTCCTGCCTATTAAAAATGCTAGTAGTTCTATAATTCTATAATTCTATCTGTAGTTCATCATTTTCGAAGTTTTCGTACCCTGTCCAAATAAAACCCATGAAGATTGCTTCAACCCATGTAACATCTTTCTCAATTGACACCCTTTATATATATCTATATTTTTATTACGTTATATCTCAATACAGAAATGTACTTTTTACATTAAATTGGTAAAGCTCCATTAAAAATTAGTTGGCAAGGATAATTACATCTGTATAGTCTTTATCTTTGTTAGTGGAAATCTATATTGCAAGTTGAGTGTTTCACTATCTCTCGCCTTATACCTTCTTATTTGAGAAGTTGGAACCACATTGTTGCATCTTTGTTGGCTATGCTAAGGGCATAAGAGGATGTCTATATTGTAGTCCTCGAGATAGCAAAGGACTGATGTTGACAAATGCCATGTTAGTTAAGCATGATATTTTGACAAACTTCAAACCTCAAAGCAAAATTGTCTTAAAGTAAATGATGAAAATTAGATCTCACGCATCAAGAGTTGTTGTTTCATGTGATACTGAGAATACCAATGCTTCCAGTCAGACCATCATTACACCTAGCAAGAGGGTAATTTGACAACCATCTCGATATAGAGAAGACAATTGACATGTCAAATAGACCATTCATTAGGTCCAAGGCAAAGAGACCAACATACCTTTATTCTATTTCACATGTAGATGATGCCAATTTGATCAATTGGAAGATTGAGCACAAGTTCTGAAGATTTAGAAGCTATCCAAGAATGCTCGTTGTTTTGACCATTGAAGTGTATTTCACGATTTTAACATTCATAATGATTCCAAATGAAAAAAGTGGTCTTCATGAAGATTAAAGTTAGCATTCTAAGCTTTTTAGAATGGAGTCAGACCACAAAATTTAGAGTTCATTTGCCTTGTCAATATGTGTTTCAAAAATGGCGTTCAAGTTCAATACAGCCACATGCATGATATTTTAATAATTTCATGTTTGAAATAAAAATTTGAATTTCTTCTCACCTTTGCGAGTGAAAGTTGCGGTATTAACGCCAATAACATGACCATGTGAATCAATCAATGGGCCGCCAGAATTCCCTATACAAAATTTGATCAGTTTAAAACCTGAAGGCAACCAAAAATTTTCAATAAATTCCTTCCATTAGATGATATAATGTCAAAAATAAAATAATAAAAACCAATTGATTACCATTTGAAGATTGTATAAAATCAAAATCGGCAAAGACGGATGTTAAGAACTAAGTTCAAGTTTAGCAAATTTTACCTTTAGGGAAGAACACAAGAGATGTCAAAAAAAGAGTATTTATTTATATCATAAATAAATGTCATACATAGGACCAGTTAAGTTTTAGGAATAGAATATATTAGAATTTTTATATATTAATTTTCTTATTTCTTTCCCTAACTATGTCATTCAGTCTATATAAATAGATCATAAAATTAAACATTGGTTATAACTTAAAATTATAGTTTTCTTCCTTTTTTTTTTTTGTCTATTATCTTTGATCTTTTTCTTCTGCCTATTTCTTCCTACTATAAAATTTGGTCTGGTTACTCCCTAATCATGGAGATTAAGGAAGAGACTACGTGGAAAATGGACATCAAATGCATCAAGTTAACCTTGGACAGCCCAATGATAACTCCAAGAGAAAGGAAAGGAAGTAAAGTTGAGAATGCTATATGATCACTTCCACAAAATAATAAATTTAAACAACAAAGTCCATTATTTACCTGAATTAATGGCAGCATCGGTCTGAATAACTCCTCGAATAGCCCTTCCGTTCGGTGATGGAATTTCCCTTCGCAATCCACTTACCACCTGAAGTCATTCAAATAACTCATATGAAAATTATAATCTTATTTGTTAGCGATACACACACACGCGCGCATATAAGGATGCAATAAAGCATATTATAGATGTTCTACCCCAGTTGTTAAGGTGTTCTCAAATCCATAAGGATTTCCAATGGCAAAGCAGCTCTGGCCCACATGGAGATCCCGCGATGTACCAAGAACAATTGGTTTTAATTTATATCCTTCAACATCAACCTAAAAAAGAAATCTGTAATGTAACTTTGAATTCACTTCAAAAACAAAACTTCATAATAATAACCACAATATAATGTTAATTCCAGGCAGAAGTCTAAGCTCCAACTCCAACACCATATAGATAAGAAATTCAGCACTTTGTTGCCAGCTACTGAAGAAGAAAACATTCCTAATTTATATTGGATTCAAAACACACTCTTCATGGTTTAATTCTATAACTTTGGGATGCTTTTACTTCACTTTAAAAAAAGATTCATGTTGTAATCTATTACATAGCTCTAACGGTTGGAAATTTAGTTTATTAATGTGGCAATTTAGCTACAATCATGAAGATAAATAATAATATCCAAAAATATGGTGATCCTTTTAACATGTTTGATCCTATGGTGACTGTTTAACAACTACACTACATGACTAGAAGAAATATCTTCCTCAGTCCACAAAAAGAAAATGAGAAATTAGATTTTTTTTGTTCAAAAATACCAACTCTTTTCGCTTTACAACCTAAGACCAAACTTCAACGATTTTCTCATACATACCAAGAACAATGAAAAAAAAAAAAGAGAAAAAAAGAAAGAGAACGATAGAATTTTTATTTTCTGACTCAAAACTAACAGCCCTTTTAGCTTTACAACCTTGAGCTTAAGCATGAATTTATTATTTGCTAATATTCTAAACACATAAAACTCTCTGAAAAAACACATAAAACTCTTTAAAATAGGAGTCAAACTCACTAAAAATATCCAAATATAATAAAATCAGAAACCATTATCAAATCACCACCCAACATCATGTTACCTTAAATAGAGCAAATCTCGACTTGTGAGTACACAACAGTAGAAAAGACCATGAACCACGGAGACTAAAGAAGCTCAGAGAAACAACTACAATGGTTGTCTTTATTTTAAAATACCTTAAGAACAGCAAGATCATATGATGGATCAAAACCAATGATCCTCCCTTCCCTGGAGAAGCTATTTCCATTTGCATCAACTACAGATACCTACCTAAGTTCAAAAAAATCAGACTGCTAATTTGAATATTGTCTAAAATGTAATAAAGCAAGAACAAATGCAAATATAGCTACATTGTTTGTTTTGTTCTACAAGAGGTGATGCGCGCACAGAATGCAGACGGATGAACTATGGATGAATCCACCACTTCTGACCTCCTTGGATAAAGATGCGGATGCAAGGTTCTCTCGTGATGTAACTCACACAAGAGGATCTTTGCAAATTAAACATATCCTTGCACAATCTTTTTCCTTATGATGAGTTGAGGAGCATCCGAAGCGGTACAAAATCCACGATGGTTGAACCTTCAACATCTCACTCCAAAGAAGACTTGTGGGAACTCGTTCTCTGACTACAACGAGATATTGCTCAAATAAAGATGAATCAAGACCAACAACAGGCTCAACATCCTCCTAGTACCGTTGTAGAAAACATCACAAGAGATGAGGCCGAAGAAAGGACATTACTATCTTTGGAGCCTCAATTAAAAGAAGAAGATTGCCAAGAAGAGCAAGTACCCGATATGATAGACGACCAAGTTGACTCCGTGACCACAACAACACAAAAGGAGCAATCTTTTCATGTTCCATGCTCCAACACAAACGAGGTTTGCTCTTTGGATATTAAGGAAGAAATATGTGCTAACATGGTTCCTTTGATCATATTTAAAGGAAATAGCTTAGAAATATTAATGCATGGTATCCCGTACAAATATGGTGACACAAGATATGATTCGAGGTCGAATCATTTTCAACCCCAGGAGGATGATGTGAAATAGGACCATTCTATTATTGATCAAGCCTCAAAGATTATCATGGGTAAATGCAAGGTCAAGCATAGGTGGAAATTCAAGAGAATAATTAAAAGACTTTTCAAAACTGTCCTCCTTTTGACCTCCGAGGTGTATTTGATTATTTTGGCATTCCAAACGATGTCATTTCAAAATATGTTCTTCATAAAGATTGTAACCAACGTTTTAAGCTTTCTAACGCATGTTAGATCGTTCAATTCGGAGTCTAGTTGCTATGGTAAAAGCCCAACGAACAGAGAGCAAAAGTTTAAGGCAAGCCCAAGTTTCAAAACTTGGAGATCAAGAAACTCAAGATGTGGAAGCCATTCAAGTGGAAGGTTTCAACAAGGCCCAATGACAAGAGCAAAGGCCCAAACCCATGAAGATCAAGTGAAGCCCATTCACCAACTACAATGGAAAGAAGCCCAAGAAGACATGCTTGAAAGATAAGAAAGTCAATAAAAAGATATCAAGTCAAAGATCAAGGAAACTTTTCAAATCGGTTGAGAATCACAACAAAAAGATCCACTTATTTAGGAGATCTAGATCCACTTATCTAGGAGATCTAAATCCACTTATCTAAGTTATCTTTTATTTAGTTTTTTAATTTATGTTCTTAAAAGGTTATATAAAGTCACCTAATTTTATGTTTTCGATAGTTGAGAATTGAATATAAATTAAAGTTTTGCTTTGATTTAGAAATTGGAGTCATCATTTTCCTTTCTTTGGTGAGTTATATCCAAAGGCCTTTGTTAAGTCATATCCAAAAATCTTTTTGCATCCGCATCCTTATCCAAGGAGGTGAAAAGTGGTGCATTCATCCATAGTTCATCCGTCGGCATTCCGTGCGCGCATCAAGAGGGCAAATATTTAATTAAGATTACCAAACAAGGTTAAACTTTTTATATGATTTATAGGATGTTTTCAAGCTTAAGGTTTATTGAGAACTATAATTTAATTCTTAGCAATTAAAAACGGATAAGTTTTTTATATCAAAATTTAGGAAGTGTGTATTGAAATAAAAAAAAATCAGCACAATGAGGGTGATTGTAGATGATGGACAAAACCTTACAACGCTGTAATCCACTTTTGTCCAAAGCCAATTTGGCAACGACATGATAATTAGTGACCTATCATGAAAAAAGAATGATTAGGACAAACTAAAGTAAATCAAAAACCGGTACTTTTATTATCTAAATTGCTGACATTGACCAATACCATTGTCCTGTTTAGCATTAGTAGCTTCACAAAAAAACTTACTTTCTCACCATGAGAAAATAAGAAGAACTTGTGTGCATTAGTTCAGAGTCTATAATGTAGAAAAAAATACTCACAATATGACCATATTTATCCCATATAAATCCGGAACCAGTCCCTTCAATCTTCACATTTTTATCCTCATCAAGCATGACCTCGTTAGAAGAAGTAATAGCAGGTTTAGCTACTTCAAGGTCTTGAATGTATACGACTGAAGGTGAAGTTTCCTACAAAAAGACAGCACTTTCAAATTTGGAAACAGAAAAATGTTTAATACGTGTAGGGTGATGGAAGAACGAAGGAGAAGAAATAATTCATGGAATGAAAAACTGTGAATGAACTATCAAAAAACATCATGCCACATCGTCATACATTACAATTTACTTTTAAGGAAAATTCAGAATGATAAAAATGAATGAGTAATGTCACAACTACAGTGCTCTAGGTGAATTCAACAAAATTCGTCTTGATCGTGACAATTACAAGCAACGTGTTTCTCACAATGCAATGAGACGATTAATTTCATGTCACAATTTGTACAAATAATGCATAAAAGGTTCATCTGAGAAACTGACACCATACAATAATCCATACCTTGAAGTCCCGATATTTGAACGAATCGTTTCCATCAAAACAAAATAGGTTTGATTCTCCAGGGCATTAACACACATTGAAGACTACTCTGATACCATTGTTTTAACGGATTCGATGAAAAAAACAAAAAACAAAAGTCTGAATTCGTTGAGAGAGAGAGAGAGAGAGACTTGGAAAAGGCGCACAACTCGATCTTCCTCCTGCTGAATCTGATCTTCTTGCTGTGAAATTGCAGAGGAAAATGGGGCGGAAATATGGAAACAAAAGAAGGAAGCAATGGCAACGCAAGGGGCAAAGACAATGGCTCTTCGCCTCGCCATAGTAATGCTTTTGCTTGAGGAGGTGGAGGAAGTGTCAATGGCAGCAAATAAAGAAGGATTAGAACAAAGGGAACCTAGCACCACCATTTCTGCACTCTCTTTTGCTCCAATCAGTAAACCCAGCTCCAGCTCCAGCTCCAGCTCCAACAGGAACCACTATCGTCCCAGGCTCCCATAAATTTATCCGTTCAATTTTTATTTAAAGAAAAATGACAAATCTATCCCTAGACAATTTTTACTCCCAACTTAAACACTGAATTATAAAAAATTAACATTGCAAACATTGTTGTTACCTGTTAAAAAATATTACCATAAAAATGTTGCCGATTCTATGTTTACTCTCTATAAATTCTAATTTTTATGCTGAAATTGCAATAATTGAAACAATATTAACGAGAAAACGATGTCGGGAAACTCCGACATGGTTCAGTCCGTCGTTGGAAATAATTTCCATGTTTTTAGCTTTCCGAACATCTTCTCATCGTCGAAAACAATTCTCTCTTCTTGATTTCACCATCTAGTTCTCATTACTATCTTTTCCTTCCTCTTTCTATTTCATCGTTGTTGTCTAGTGTTCATCACCAATGTCTCACTTTTTACAGAGAAAAATAATTTTTTCGTTGCAGAAAGTGATCGTTCTGCAGCGGAAAGTGATCGTTCCGAAGTAGACAGTAATTTTTTCGGAAGCAGACCATTGTCGTTCTGTGGCGGAACATTGTCTTTCTGCCACGGAATGACAATATTCTGTCGCAAAACAACAATTCTTTTTAACAAATAGTTGAAAGACAATGTTCCACTGTGAGAAGACAACGTTCCGCTACGAAACGACAACGCTTTTTAACAGAAAACGTAACTGCTCTGTTTGCTCCATCAATTTCTTATAGTTCAGTAATTATGTTATTAGCGAAAATACTTAAGTGGTTGACTTGTCATTATTCACAAAGTACAATGGTTGATTTGTTTTTTTTTTTTTAAATTTTATGAAGGAAAATTAACAAATCAACCACTATACTTTGTGATCAATGACAAGTCGACCACTAAAGTATTTTTGCTTACAACTTAACCACTGAACTATGAGAAAAAGACGCCGCAAACATCGTTAGCACATTTGTTAATAAAAATTTTAAATTTCGTTCTGCGGCGGAACGTCAATGCTAAATCTTCAGGTTTTAGCACTGACGTTCTGCAGCAGATACTGTCACATTCCACAGCGAAACATAGATATTAATTAAAAATCACAACGTTCTACGACTGAATGTTAACTTTCCCCCGTGGAACTTCAACTTTCCTCTGCGGAATGTCAACTTTCTGTCGCAGAACGTCAACTTTCCATCGTAAAACGTCATGCATCGTTTTGCGTTTCGGTGCTCTAGTATAAATAATGGACATTCGACCTCTGTTGAGTTCACCGATTCCTCAGCGAACCCCGAAATCCTCGACGAATCTTCGTACTCTTAGAGGGAATTTCCTCATTCTTTCATCCATTCCAATGGATTCTAGGACAAAGAAATTAACTCTCAAGCGTAAGAGTTGTCCGTTGCAGTCTCAGACACAACCTCGAGCAGAAATGACGAACTCGACCTGTGAACGCAGATGACTTGCAACTGGGTTCATTGTCAGTCAGTTGCACCATAATGTACCTGCCGCAGTTGAAGTGGAGCACCCGCAGGTGAAGGTGGAGCACCCGTAGTTCAAGTTTGGCACCCGTGGTTGCCCCTGTTACACAAGCTGAGGTTGAAGCACAACCTTAGCCTCGACAATGACTAGCAGTAGGTCAATTGGTCTATTTTCAACCTGTTACGGATAGCTTCCACTCCCCGCTCTTCAGGATTGCAGAAGCGAACAAATGGTATAAAGCTGATGTTAAACATCGTTCAATTATTGTATCTCGAAGAGTAGATTTTAAGTCATTGGTAGAGTTGAAAATAGAAGAATTGTTTAAGGGGGCTAGCTTAGCTGATTTGTGCAGGTTGGGTGAAAGTTTCTGTGAACAGATTGTGAAATTGTTTTACGCCAATTTGGAATTATCCAGCCAACTATTAAAGGTCTAAAACTTACATGTTCGGACGGGAGTTGAGAATGACTCCCAACAATATTAACTTGCTGCTTGGATGTTCAACGGAAGAACAAAGCGATCAATATTACCACGTGTCTCAAGAGCCACCCTTCATTAGATGAGGAGAAGATCTGACAGTGCTTAGATTGTTGAATTGTGATCTCGAGCTTGCTGTGTTCAAGAAGCCAAAGTTCAATCACTTGAATGCCAAAGCCCGAGTGATCCACACCATCATGACACCACCATTTTGCCTCGAGATGGACGGACATCGAGACCATGTTAGTTGCATGGATCTCTATATGCTGGAGAAGGTGTTCAACCGAAAGAAATTGAACATTAGCTATGTGATTCTAAGTTACATGTACAAGGTCCTCAACAACTCGGCCAAGAGTTTACCATTTAATTGGCTCATTCAGTGATTGTTAAGCATTATGGGATAACGGTCTCAGATGAGGAGCCAAGAATTGAAGAGAAGACCACCGACGTATACAACAAATTAAAAGTGGACCGAATGGGGATCAGCAGAGTTAAAGGAGTATAGGTATGCAAGACTCCATCTAAACCCGCCCCGAAGAAGCAAGTTACAGTTTCAGTTTCCCAGCCGCACCCCCCGCCCCCCCCCC
>CM039468.1:21977677-22048534 GCA_022433065.1 Begonia loranthoides | reverse complement strand
CCCCAAAGTAGTACGGCCTCCACCATTGTCAATTGTACAACCTCTAGTCCCCTCGGAGGAATAGCCTACAACCCCTCGGAGCAACAACCTCCATCATCATCTCTACAACACATGGAGGATAATACTCCGCAGCCACTGACTCCACCCCCTCCTCAGTCATCTCACTTTACGTTGATGTATGAGGAGATTGTCGGCTAGATGCGAAAAATGGAAGAGCAAGCATAAGAGCGGCATGAAATGGTGTTGGATCAAGTTTGAAGGATGGAGGATTGTCTTGTACGGATGGAGAAATACCATCAAATGAGGCTACACAAAATTCAAATAATGGAGGAGCACCATCAAATGAGGTTGCTCTAAATGCAGAGAATGGAGGTGCCAGCAGAGAAGCGCCATCATGAGATTTTGGCTAAATTGCAAAGAATGGGGCAGCGACCAGCCCCTCCACCATCCTCTCCAGTAGCCTCTCTAGCAGCATCTCTAGTAGCCTCTTTAGCGTCTTCTCCAATGTCCTCTTCAGCAACTGAATGCATAGACTGCTGTAAGTTATGTAGTTTATAGGTAAAGTTCATTATTTACTTTATTTGAATGCAACATAATAATGTGTCTCAGATTTGTAGCACTATTTCTCTCAGACGCCAACCTTCTCCTCTTGTCGTGCTTGCCAAGGTGCAGGAGATAGTTGCTCTCATTCCTCCATCAACAGTCGTGTCGAGTGGATTGCAACCTTTGCCCCTTAAAACTGTGTGTGTGGTATGTCTTCGATTTGGTTATCTACATGTCTGCGCTTATTCATGCCTTATTAGTCTGACGGTAACTTGTCAATGTTTATTGTAGCCAGGTCAACTAATGGATCTTTTCACGACTTATGTTTGTGCAAATACCCAGAAGACCCTAGAGATGTGAGCAATTTTTTCAGGAATTATGGTAGGCTTTTTTAGTTTGTATCAGTAAGTGTTTTGGACTGCATACTTAGGATATTTCACTTGTTATTTTCCTTTTTAGGTTCAGGATGAGTACCACATCAATGAGATCATGTTACCAAAGCAAGAAACGACAATAAACACGATGAGAATTACGTTTTTTTTACATTAAGTAGTTCAAAAGATTTTATCTTAGTACTCATCCTTGCGTTGCGTTCTTTGTATGCAATGCTATGCGTTGGACAAATAATAATACTTCAATGTTCAATTTAAAAAGTCGTTAATGACATTAGGGTGGATTCACGTAAGTAAACATCTTGCTTTCCTGTTAGTATTTCATGTTTGAATAGTTCTAATGCGTGCTTCCTTTACATTTCAGTCACACCTAAAGCAACCGTGTTTTATGTCTTCTGTAGACCTGTACACTCACTACCCTTACCAGGTGTTGCTGCCTAAAGCAATTGTGATCGTCGTAACACTAACAAACAAAGAGTAGTATATCTTTTCCCTTGTGAAGATTCTTATTGTTTTACGCTTATGTGCTGATTTTTTTCTTTGCATTTCATCCCGCATGACATCTTTTGGTGTATGAGTTGGGGGTTAGGGCTAATCCAAAATTGCAAGAAGACCGATTTCCACCATCACAAAGATCTACCTAATAAGAGTTCGTTGTTTGCTAAAGTGCCCAATGTATACGTAGACCCACAGTTGTCATTTGCAATAATTGATTTGCGAAAGAAATCCCTTAAGAAGAAAGCTTGAGATGTGTAGGGATATAGATTGAGATAGAGATTTTGTTGTACATAATAAAAAATTCATTGTCTCTTTGTGAACTTCATTATCTCTTTGCGTAGTCAATTTTCTCTTTACATAGTTAATTCATTGTTTACATTTATGTTTGGAAAATATCTAGTTGGGTTGGATTTCTGGTTTTCATAAAAGCACAAGGAGGATAGACTAAAACAAGGGGAATTCTTGCAAAATTTTCATTTTTTTAAAAGAGAAAGAAAGAAACTTTGACTTAAACCAAATTATCTATTTCATTTACCATCAACAAACAATTAACGTGTTCATTGCAACAATTTAAGCAACATGTGCATAACACCGAAATATATAAGACAGAGAAATGTTGACGTTGCACCGAGGAATGTCAACGTTCCACCATGGAATGTCTACTTTCTGCTGCGGAACGTAAGAATTCCACAGTGGAACGTGGACGCTTACTCTGGTTCTAAGTAGACCACAATTCCCACTTACTTTGTTTCTAATTTCTCTCAATTTCACTTTGTCTAAATTTACATTTTCATACTAATAAAATTTTATTCATCATCAACAACCAAATTATCAATTTCATTACAACCATATCATGTACATGTGCTTTATAAACGCAAACTAATTCATCAATTTAATTACAACCATATCATGTATATGTGCATTATAGATGCAAACCAAATTATCAATTCCGTTACAAGGATATTGTAAAATCTAAGATTTTTTTAAATGATTTAAAAATGTCACATGTAAATTTTTCGCAAATTTACGGCCAAATGTTGGAAGTTGACTTGTTTTGTAGCTTAGCGGCCACAATTGCATTTGACAGATTTGTTTTCGGAAACATTTTTGAGAAATTATTTTGACTAAAGAAATAATTTCGAGTAGTGTTTGGTACGAGCCAGATTTGAAATCGGGAATTTCAATAAGATTTATTTAAAATATAGTATATCTATTTTTAAAGGAATATTTAAAGGAAGCAGAAGAACGTGGCAAAAAATGAAAAGGGGGAAGGGGTTTTGGCCAAGAGGGCTATTCACAAGCAAGGGGATTTGCGAAGGCGGGAATCGACGATTTCCACTTGACGATGGCCAAGGGTGGTCAAGAATTGTCGAACTATGTGGCTGTGTGGTCCGTTCGAGGCGATTTCGTGAGGGGAAGTTTGACCGAGGTAGTGAACTCAAGATTCCGAGCTTCGAGTGACAGTAAAGCTTCTGGGAGCATTCTGAAGCTGGCAGGCTTGAGCTAGTTCCCTCCATTTCTCCGATTGCGGTAACAATTGCAGTAAGTTTTCTTGACCTCTCGGCCCTATCACCCTAGTTTGCTGTGATTTTGATGATTTTGATTTTTGGTTCATGGATAGTCGTCGATGATGGATTCTGTAGTTGAGTTGTGTGCAGGTTGTTTTGTTGTGATTAATATTGAAATTTGGAGGCCATATTAAACTGTTATCTGTTAGGAACTCCCGAAGAGTTATGCTCCCTGTTTTGATGTTCATGAAGAATCGAGGAGCTGTATTTTTTTTTTTTTGGATTTTTCTGGTTTGGATAATGAGTCGGTGCAATGTTGTTGTGCTTACTGCTCTGTTAATAGCCTCAATGATAGGTTGAATGTGTTGTAGTTATGTTATTTTTGCTTGGTTCTGTTTGAGGCTTCTGCTTTGAGTGATGGAATTGTTTTGGGTTGCCATATTGATTAATGTATGAACTGTTCTGTAGTTGCTTGGATGTGTTTTCCTTTAAGCTCACAATTTATTTATTATTGATGGAAAAAACTAGAGAAAAATGATAAATTTGGTTCCATTTTGTGGCTATTTTGATGTTGTTAGCTATAGATGTACAATAGTCTGTTTTGAATGGAAAATGCTAAGTTGTAATTTAAAGTTGCATGTAAATAGACGTTAGGTGTAATCCAATGTATATGTTGTTTTCCAGGAACTGATAGTTTTTGTTAAAGCCATGTTTATGTTGTTGAGTGATAAGGTCAGGTATTCTGTTAAGATTCCTAGATTTGGTTTTCGGCATGGGACTCGTGGTTGTCCTTAGAAACCATATTGGATTCTAGTCTTGTTTAAGATTTGTTTGTTACCCCTTGTGTGTTTTTTGGGATGTTGACATCGGCCTTGTTATAAGTTCTGGAGATGTCAGTGGTTCACCTTTTGTTTACGACAACGCGTGGAGCTGGTTTGTTGGTAAGCGTGTCATGGTCGTCATCAAGGTAGGGATCTTTATACTTTCTGCACTACATTGCATTATGGTTTTCAAAACTGCTATTTTGTGGGGTGCCACACTCGAAAACCCAATAGTGAGTGTTTTGACAGCACGTTAGTTTTTATGTATAGGTATGTTTTCTCGCATTTACATTTCGTACATGGTATACTGTTAATATATGTGCATATGTGTTGGGAGGATGAATCCTCTTTATGCTTTAAGCATTCTAGCGCTAAAGCATCACGAGGCTATCCCGTGACATCTTCTAGTGCGAGAGGATGGGATATATGCTACGTAAATTGAGAAGATGAATCTGTTAGCCTTTTTGTTAGGCTAAGTTTTATTTTGATGATGACTAAATTATGTGTTAATTTAATAAATCAATAAGTTGTATTTTAGTAGCATGTTGCTTGGATTAATTGGTGGATAAATTGCATAACTTAATTGAGCAAATCAAATATGCAATATTTGTGGCACATGCTTAGGTTTGGATATAAACAACTTTATATGTTTTGGACATCATCAATAAGGGAGATTGTTTAGACTATGTGATAAAGATGATGTGAAATTTAATAAAGTGCAAAAGTTGTTTATACATTGAATTGTTATATTTATCAATTAAATTGAGAATACCCTTGATTAAGGGTATTGAGAATGTTTAATGTGTTTCTCTAAGTCCTTGCAGGAGAATGGAAGGTTCGTATGACTTAGAGGAAACATTTTGTGAAAGTATGAAGTAGGTTATGCGGTTGAGGATGCTGCAGATGAGGCGGACGCGTGGCTTTAGTCGTCCGTTTTGCTTTTGTAGATTTTGATGAACACGCAGACGATGCTCGCAGACGAGGCGGACGTAAATTGGCGTCCGCAACCCTTCAGCTGTTCGGACGGAAGTGAAGAAGAGGATGATGGTTTGGCGTCCCTTTCAAATTTGTGCAGTCGCGGATGATGAACCCAGTGGGTGCGGACGGTGCGGACGCGAATATTAGCGTCCGCTTTGAATCTGTCCAATTTTATTGAAGACGCGGACGATAGATGCGGACGCAGCGGACGATGAGAATGGCGTCCGCAAATCCCCAGAATTGTGCAACGGCTATTTTTCTCAACGGGGATTTTTGCAACGGTCGTGCGGACGATAGGTGCGGACGCTGAGGTCGTCCGGAAGACCAGTGGCAGTGTCTATAAATAGAGGATCACTCTATGCTCTCCACAATGAACGAATCAAATATTTGAGGCGAAGCCCTGGAAAAATCAATACTCGAATACTACTCAGTGAGCTTTTAATTGTGTTGTAAATCCAATTCTCCTTATTCCGAACTTGTGAGTTATATTTTGGGAGAATTCGGATTAGCTAGATTTAAGCTTAAATTTTCGAGTTTAGTATTATGCTTGATTGTAAAGGGTGATTCCCTTAGAATTCATCACACTTGGGTGACGCCCCGCAATAGTCAAATATTGGGTGACGCCCCGCAATAGTCAAGTTTAGGGTGACGTCCTATAATAGTCAAAGGTTGATGACCTTATAATTAGTCAAGGGTGACGTCCCGTCTAATAGTCAATTTGTAAACGGTTTTATTGGCACCCGCAAGCCAATTACTTAGTGTATCTCCAAGTGCAACTTGGAGTGCGGACGTAGGCTTGTTTGCCGAACCGCGTAAACAAATATTGCGTGCACTTCTCAACCCTTACTCTTTATATTATTGCATATATTTGTTATCGATATTTTAATTATATGCATTAAATCACTTAGGGTAATTAGAGATTAAAATATCGCACGAAAAAGTTAAAACGCTATATTCACCCCCCTCTATAGGCGTATATCGATCCTACAGAATCATCTTGATGTTTTAGGCACTCTAGCGCTAAAGCATCATGAGGCTATCCCATAACATTTTCTACTGAGAGAAGGTGGGTTATATGTTACGTACATTGAGAAGATGAATCCTCTTGATGCTTTAGGCATTCTAGCGCTAAAGCATCACGAGGCTATCCCGTGCGAGCTTTTGCTGCAAGAAAATTAGTCGCTTGCGTGCGAAATGGCGATGGGGCATTGATGAGATGTCCTTGGGTATCGAGCCCCATAAGTGAAAAAAGGGATGTGGTATTGGTGACATGTCTTCGAGTTTCAAGCCCCGAAAGTCAGAAATAGAGGTGGGAATGTGATGATGCTTCCTTGGGTTTCGAGCCCCAGAACCTAGCTAGGGTTTAGTCACACGGCGCTGGTAGGTTGTCAGTCGTTGAGATTCACCTATTCTAATACCATTCTGTTTGACGGCTGGTGTGACGGCTTGTAGCTCTGCTCGTCGGCAACCCTCGTCAATTTGGAACATATTGGTATTTTAGTTGAGAAGTAATCTATCGTGAGCAACCTCATCTGTTATTGCGATTATACGAATCGTATTGGTGCTGTGCTATAGCCCATCAGCACATCCGAGTGATTATACGAGTTGTGTCGACTTTGAGCTTGGCTCATCGACAACTTGGGTAACGTGCTGGATCTTCGGGTCGCCATTATTGGTATTCTCTCTTGCCTCATGAGGTGTTGCTATTGGTATGATAGCCACCTTTCTGCAGTGTGTGCTAGATGAGTCCTTGTGTGACCATCCATTTTCATTGATGATATTTTCGTAAGGAAAACGATGTTGGCATACATTTGCAGTATAGTTGTTTATCTATACAACGAATTTTGATAAAGCCACATCTAAGGCCATGGGCCGAATTTATAACATGATGAAGAAGTTTTAATAATTTAAATCCATATATGGTAAATGAGAAGCATGAAATGGTTTTCAAAAGATGAGGAAAATAGTTTTTAGCATGCATTGCATTTAGTATCAATTTTCCTACTGAGTTTGTCACTCACCCCTTAAACTATATTTTCCCCCATGTTAGGTGTAGGTTCGGTGCACTGGATTTTCACGTGTCGTTGTGGGCGACGTTGGAGTTCCCTAATGGGTGTCTCGATCTCCCTGTGGATGGACGGAGGCTCGTTAGTTCAATCTCTTCATATCAGGTATGTTTGGGATTTTTAGTTCTGGTGTTGTTTGATTTAATTCCTGCATAGTATATTTATTTATTTATACTATCATGCCTCTAGTTGATCACTTTGTGGATCCCAATCCATGTGATTTGGGTTTTGGCGAGTTAAAATATTTAAAGTCTTCTGCTAAAACTCACGTCTTGGGTTGGGTGATCGGGTTCTCGAAGAGAATTGGGTCGCCTGACCCTGTAGTTTTGTTAGGCCCACCTCTGGGTCGTGACACATTTAATGTACATGTGCACTAAAAATCGGTGTGTCCCGGGCTGGTAAGATGCAGTAGTAACTTGTCGTTCATTTAACTTCTTCGTATATCTTTGCCCAACAACAATCTCATCAAGGAAGGTTAAGATTCCCATTTGTATTTGTTTATGTTTGTGGACCTTGCGCATCATACTTCTACATAACACATTGCAAATAAAATTAGCATAGTTAAAATAGCACATGAAAACATAAACGTAATAATGTGCTCACCTGCGTCTCGGGAACTATGTCAGGAATTGTCTCGGGGTACTGTGAAACTCATGAATGTGTCCTACGAACTTCCTCTGCCGCCTCTACCTCTGAACTTGCGGCTGCCACATGCACTGGACTCTGGGCCTCCACCTTCACACGTGCGGGAATTGTGCCATACGTCATGTTCAGATGTCTCTTGGGCAGCACTGTTCGGCTTGGGACCTCGTCAACATCCCTTATTCTTCATTTTCGCGACCTTCCGGGACGTCTCTTAAATGGCGGTGGCATAATTGTAGGCCACATGATTTGTCCACTAACCGAGCAGACAAAGTGGGAGTACATCTTCATGTATGTTTCCCAATGGTAGCACTCATGCACAAAGTCCTCGAGATATCTTCATAAATTGTATACACGGGATTGCATGAACACATGGGATGTTAGTAAACTCCCACTAGTAACAGTTACAAGTATGCATATCCAAATTAACAGAGTACTGTTCGTTACTCTTGCTCACCTCAAACTGGACCGTGCCTGAAAAAAAAAAACAAGACTCTAGTTTTGACCTGCAAGTTGTAGTCTAGCAAGCCGATTCTTGACCTACGGACACAAAAAGTCCGTCGAGTGCACCATCTTTTCATGTTTTTTAACGATCCTACATATGATGTCATTTCTAATAATCTCAAACATACTGAGAATCGATTTGTCTCGGGCTGGTAGGATGTAGGCATTGAAGAACTTGTTCAAATTGTTCATGCTTATGTTGCACTTTAGGATGGAGTTGAAGTCATGTTTGACCTAGAATCTCGCATCTAATCCTTGTAGATATATACGTGGGTTGTCGAGTCAAGCAAAAATAGCTTCCCCATCTCCCTCTCATAGTGTGATGATGTTGTGGCTCTAGAAGCCCCCAACATAGCATCCTTGAACAACTTGCATTTAAATTATTTTTTGCAAATTTGTATACAGGTGTCAGATGCAAAAACGATGTTCCACTTGCCTTGAAAATTCTCTGATAGCTAGCACCAGCCTATACAAAAATTAACAGTATGAGTCAAACATTGGTACATAACACATAACATAAACATAGTGGCAAAAGCAATCTGTAACATCCCGATATTTTAAAGTTGGACCGTTATCGGGATATTACCAAGGACGTCCTAGAGTGTTAAGTTAGGGGTAATTTCACTAACATTTCACTTAGATACGCAATGTAATAAAAGTGTTGGAGTTATGAGGACAGTACATGGCATATTTATACGTGTCATATTATGATATGTAATAGGAGGAAATGTTATGGGATAGAAGTTAGGCGAGAAAATGTGAGGAAAGTGCTGACTGTGCACTTTGGTATGACTTGGGACGTCGTTTTCACGTCCTCAAAGTCGCCCCCTTCCTTTAATAAGGCTTTGGACGAGACTGCGGACGCAGCAAAGTGCTTGGGACGCCAATGATCGCGTTCGAATGTAATCTGTCCGGACCTGGACACTTCCGGATGATGGAACGGACAACGCGGACGACGAATGTTGCGTTCACATCGAATCTGTATGCCTCGGGACACATTTGGACGGATGGTGCGGACGAGGATAGGATGCATCCGCATCGAATCTGTTCGATTTTAGGGACAATTCGGACGATGCGAACGACACTTGCGGATGCCATATTGCCTCTACAAGTTGCTTGCGGACGGTACGGACAAGGGGTAAGGACTCCAATTTCGTTCGAACTTAGCTTTTACCCGGGAAGATCTAGTTTTGCGGACAAATGCGGATGCGAAGATACCATCTGCATCCGTCCAAATCGACGCAGATTAGTGACAGAACATATTTAAAATCAGAACAAAAATGACCCTCAACCAATTAGAATCGATTTCCTCGACAAGAAATCACCCCAGAGCATGCGAGCTGACCAGCAGGAGCTGCCTCCTGCCTCTCCCTGCCCTTGCAGGTACAGTTGTCCCCTCCCCCTTTAGGGTTAAGCCATTCCCTTCATCCCCTCAGTCTTCATTCTTCTGCATATGAAGTCTAGAGAGCGAGAGAAATTGGGAGGGAGTGACCTGCAAGAGAGAAGTCCTTTGGAGAGCTTCTGTGAGTGAGAAAAGTGTGAGAGGTGTGGAGAACTAGGTGAGAAATGTGGAGTGAGCTGCTGTCCTGTGTGGAGCCTTCTGGAGCTACTGAACCGTGAGCTACTGGAGATAAAGTTGTTGTCCCTGCTTGTATTCTTCAAATGGGTAAGGAAATAGGGGTGCTTTGGCCATTGAGGCCCTACACCACAAATGGGTGCGTGTGTTGGTGTTAAAAGCCTTACTGCTAGTGTTGAATTATTGCGTTGATAGTCTGCTTACTGCTAGTGTTGAGTTATTATGTAGGTAGTCTTATTGCTCCTCTATAGGATTATGATGAACTGCTTCTGTTATTTCTTGAATGATGAACCTGTGTAGTGTAGTTGTAGTTTTCCCTGGATAAACTATGATTTCTATTTCTTATATTGAGCCCCTTGTTGATGGTTCTGTCATTTGGTACTTTGTTCTTGTGTCACTAGATCATTTCTATTACTGCTGAAGTTGTTGATAGAGCACAATGCCATGAATGTTTATTGTGTGAAAGGCGTAAGTATAACGAGGAATTGAAAAGTACGAATGAACTAAAAGTCCCCTCGAGTGTTGTGTTTTCATTGACTCCGTGATTTTTACTTTCATTCTATGGTTCTATGCAAATATGGTACTATAAATCCCTTACTATAATCTAAATATATGTCTTAAATATTATATGAGCATGTTGAATTACTAAGACAACTTAAGCATGATAACCTGAACATAGTAAATAACTGAATTAGAATTAGAAATCGAGCCTGTAAATCGACTAAGCATGTAAATCGACCAATAATTATTAGAATAATAAATTGTAATCTTCCTTCTAGCATGGTAATCATTATTTAAGCAAGTCAATTATCTAAGTATGTAAATCAACTCACATGTTAACTATTAATTAGTATTGTATGAGCATGCCAATTAGTCTAACTAAATTAGTTAGCCTGAGTATGATAATCTAATTAGAGAAATCAACTTAATTAGAAATTGAGCATGTCAATTGAATCGCCTAACTAACTAATAGTTGTTAATTACTTTTTGAGCATGTCAACCTATTTGGAAATATTTAATCATCTGGAGAGCATGTCCAATTGATTATTTTAGCATGTTTAATGGTTAGCATTTAATTGGGCATGTTATTCACAATAAATTATGTAAATTATTCCTTAAACATGATTAGTTGAGGCTAAATCTAAGCATAATTAGTTGACTAAGATAAAAGCATGTAATCAACCATTGAACATGTAAATTAATTAGGATAATTAACTAGATGACGATTCTAATCCTTCTCGAGCATGTTAATTGATTATGTTTTACTTTTATATGCACGTTGCATGTTAATTCGTTACATTTCCTTTATTATGGTGATTTATATATCTAAACATGTATCCATTATTCGTTGTCTAAGCATGTTTCCATTAATTGTTGTCTAAAGCATGTTTCCATGTTTAATTTAGTTTAGTTTAACAAGCATGCCTAGTGAATCGTAATTCATTGCATGTCTCCTTACTGTCTATTTATTATATGAGCAATTTTAGTTATAGTTTGCCTTCAATTACTTTTATTTCAATGCGCACTTCAATTTCATAATCAATGCTTTACTTTACTAGAGAGTAGAATGGTAAAGAAGATTAAAAGAGAATGAAGTAACGTGAATGAGTTAAGGGTCTCAAGGATCTCACTTATTATGCGAATGAATGTTTTATAATTGCTTTGTTATTGTTTTCTTGGTATTGCTTAAGATCTCGATTATGATTACATGCCCTTAGTATGTACTTTCTGTTAAACCAAGTATAATTAGTTAAGTAGAAGCAAAACATGAAATCAACGTAGGAGCATGTTAATAACTGATTAGAATAATGGCTTAGAAATATAAACATAGGAAGCATGTAAATGGACTAAGAGATTAATTAGGCTAAACAACTAAGGAACTAGAATAATCATCTTATCTTCCTGAGCATGTCTAGTTTATTATTCATTTGCTGTCTTGACTTAATGTTATATTTGTTCTCCGTGGTGTGCAGTATTTCCTTCTATTATATGCTTTGCTTTCCTTATACGTGCTTTCAATTACCGTTACTTATCTTTATATGCACACTTCAATTATTATGAATGTCATGTCCTTACGCATCATGCTTCATGATAGGTTGAGAATGTATGGTCATGCATCATGTTAATAGAAACTAATAGGGGGTGCCATGGGGTGGTACGCATACGTGCATGAGTGAGGATAAATGATGAAAATGAGTAAAACAGTAAGATAATAAAGGCCTCTGTGGCCCGGTAGCTTAGCCCGGCACAGACACAAAGAAAAGAATAAGGGAGTTGGGGGATGGTGGGGTATGTACGGATCAGCCAGGTAGACATGATTTAAAAGAATGCTACCTTTCCCTTGTCGGGACTGTGAGACTGTCTACCATAGGTGGTTGAAGCCAACAAAGATCTACCATACCGCCACAGATTCCTCCAATCTCCAGCTCAAAGTATGAGTAACGAACGAACGACGTAAAGAAAAGTAATAAAATGGTAAATGGCTAATCAAATGATTGGTTTGGGTGGCCCCCATTCCAAGAGAACTAAAGAGAGTCATATACATAATTGTATTAACCTTTTTCCGTACTGAGCCATTAGGCTCACGTATTACTTGTGGTGTAGGTACAAACGACAAACAGATAATAAGTAGATGATAAACACATAATGAAGTAGGGATGGATGATTTGCACGTGCGAGACTCGGGGCTGGCCAGGCAAAGAAAAAGAATGAGTAAACGATTGTAATCACATTAAGTTTTATTGTTTTGTACTTCATTGTTTAGATTTCCTTTTAAATGCTTTAAATATGCTTCCGCCATGTTTTACAAGGATTTGTTTTATAACACTTCCGTACTTTTATATCAACTGATTTTCATAACGAGTTTACAGAAAGAGTCAGTAGCGATCCGGTCAAACGCACTCTGATACAATTTGTTTTAAAAAGAAAGAAATTTCAAATTTTACTCGTTTTAAAGGATTTACAAAAATTTGGGTCGTTACACAATCAACCGCACCTTTGTCGGTCAGAAATAATTGTCCACCCATTGCCGGACGAGGTGTTTAGATCCTCGAGCAACAATTCCAAAAACCAACTCTAAGAATTCCTATATTCTGCCTCAACCACTACTACACCAATCGGATAAATTTCATTATTCCTGTCAATGCTAATAGCAGTGAGCAAGTGGCCTGGAGTCACTCCCTTCAAGTGGCAACCATCCAAAAAAATCACCGATCTACCACAGCTCAACAACCTCATCTTACATGCAGCCAACCACATGTACATCCTTTTAAATGATACCCATTTCTTGCTGAACATGCAACGAGCTTCCAGGATTGAACATCCGAATCTCCCCGGCATATGACCATATGAGCTTGTATTGCTCATTGTCATCCCTTTCATTCATTTTTCTTGGTGTTTGCCTTTCTAGCAAGACTGAGTGCAATGTTCACGTTAAAATCCTTCATGACTGTCTAAATTATGGAAGGAAGGTCTCTGTCAGTCTGACTTTTAAATCTGTCCAAGTAATGCGTTGCCACCCATTTGGCAAAGGAAACTTTCCATCTTTCTTAAGCAAGTGTGAACATTGTTATAATTCTTTACTTGAAATGTCATTTCACCTTACATTTTTTAGGCGTGCATCTACCACGTGCATTCTTCCTAGCAGAGAGCCTCAACCGATGAGAGTCACTGTGGGTTAATTTGATCCCGCACCCATTCTTCAATGCATGATCGATGATTTCATCTGTAATTGTGTTCAATGAACTATACTTCTTGCTAAGACCCATATTAGTGAACATGCATTCTGCTAGTGGTGGTCATCGATGCCTACTCTCGGCCATGTCCATGTCTTCATCACTGGATTCACATAATGAATGGAGCTTCTCATCATCTAGAGTTGTTGAAACAGAATGCACCACTAAAACAACTTTGTCTCCAATTGCACGTACATCATGTGCCAAAACTGTGGACATGAGCTCCACTTCAAATGGCCAGTTAATAGATTCCTCAACACTCCTAGATGTCATTGGTGTTCAACAATTACTAACGCTTCAACTTCGCAGCATGCAGTACACTTCAGCTCTCAGAAATCTCTAGGGTTTGCTAATCATGGAGAAAATGACTGAGAAAATTGTGATGAGATTAGTGTGAGTTTATATAAGGCAGAGGATGCAATACTTTCCATGGTGGAAAGTTGGCATTCCACCTTGGAAACTTAACATTTTGTCGCAGAAAGTATGATGTTTTGTGGCGGAACAACAAACAATCATCTTAATATTTAGCATTGACATTCCACCGCAAAAGGAAATTTAAAATTAACAGCAAACGTGACAATAATGTTTGATGCATCTATTTCCCATAGATCATTGGTTAAGTTGTTAGTGAAAATACTTTAGTGGTTGACTTGTCATTGATCACAAAGTACAGTGGTTGATTTGATAATTTTCCTTTTATAAACAAGGCAAGTAACAAAAAAAAAACTCAAATATGGATAAATGACAAGATAAACACTAAACAAATTTTGCTAACAAATAAAATACTGAACTAAGAGAAATAAATGAAGCAAATATCACTGTCACATTTTTTGTTAAAAATTTAAATTTGTTTCCAGTTGATAGATTATATTTCCACAGCAAACTCGTACATGAAGTAGTTGTAGTTAAAGATTTACTTTCCATAAAGAAATACAAGTATCCACTGCGAAAATAGTATTTTTTGTACCAAAAATGTGCCTTCTAATGCGGAAACTAAATCCTTGGAATAGAACTTACTTTCCTCAGTGGAAGGTTATTTTTTGCAACAGATACTTGCCTTTCGCTGTGAAATCTTAGTTTTTCAACACAACCTGAGGGTGAAACGTGAGCCCAATCGGAAGCACAACATCAAGCATGACTAATATCTCAATTGGTCTTCATCCAATCTATATCATATTGCTTCTACTCAACAAACTTCATGACTGAGTCGGCGAACGATAGGTACGAAGCTCATATTAAAAATCGTTCGATTATTGTATTTGAAATAGTATATTTCGATACATTGATTGAAATGGGAATAGAATATATGTTTACGTTGAGCAAACTAAGATTCTGCAATGGAAGACAAGTATCCACAAAAAAAATTATCATTTTCGCTACAAAAAGATAACATATCCGCTACGAATTTTTTTTTTTAATTTTTAATGGAAAACATGACAGTGATATTTGCTTTGTTCATTTCTCATGTTTCAGTATTTTATTTGTTAACGAAAATTATTTAGTATTTGTCTTATCACTGACCACATAGGTTAGTGTTTTTTGTTAATTATCCTCATAAATACTAATACCTCAATTTATTTTTCCTCAACTTCTACTTCTCCCATTTTCTTTAATATAATTGTAATTCTTAATTTTCTCAAATATATATTCTATAGGTGTAACATCCTATATATATATATATATTATATTTATTTAACATTTTAAAAATGGTCCTAAAGTTTTCATTTTCGATTTTATCAGATTATAAACTATCAGAGTCAAACGAGCGACTTTTCATTACACGAGTCCCATTTTTAAACTACCAATTTATCATAAAACTTTTCAAAACAGTCCGTTTACATGTTCAAAGTTTATAGATAGTCTATTACTATAGTAGCAAAATACCCATTTTTCCAAAGTCCCTTATATCAGTCATCCTAAACCAAAATACCAAATTCTATTTGTGATTGTACTATTGTACTATTATGTCAGATGTCCCAACACATACCACCATAACACATCCATGATGCACCACAACCGACAGGTCAAAATGGCTGATAATCCAAAACGTCGTCCTGGAATACCGCCTCCACATCATGATTGTCATCCAAGGCATTACTACATCACGGGGGAAAACAATAAGCCTAAAGCTCAGTAAGAATTAGAATATAATGCAATGTATGACCATACAATGCAATTAAGCCAAGAGTGTATACATGACAAACACCGTGGGACCATGAGAAAACCCGCTCACTCAAAAGAAACATATATATATATATATCAAGGGTTTTCCAGGTCGTATACACTTCTTTGTTACAAGAACGTTGGGGATTTCAAAAACAGGAAATAATGAGCCCTCGTCTAATCCATCCAACATGGATCTAAGGCTTTCTAATCCATCCAACATGGACCTAATGGGTCATCATTGATTTCCCAAACCCCCACACGCCTATTTAAATAGATTCAATATGTCATACAAAGTGAAGCAATTTCATAATTCCTAATATGATGCATGTATGCCATTTAATCGAAAAAAAAAAGAAGTTATACTCAGTTAAAAACAATTTCCCGTTAATCTACACATGCTTTTGAAGTAATGAGAACTATACATGCTTTTAAGTAAAAGAACATCACAATCACAATTCATAGGGTTACCCTAACTGTGTTGAGTTTATTAACCTGGCATTGAAGAACAACATATAACATAACACAACCAACGTTTTTCCATAATCCATAATACTTCCATTACTATAGTTTTCCAAGAGGATAATGCAACAGCAACTTATCTAATTTGCTTTTGAATACTTCTCACAAAACAATTCTTCAATACCAGTTCAATAGATACCCCACAACAACATCAATCATGCTTGCAAATTTTTCTATACCTTGCAATAACCAAACTATCTTCCATTAACTTATCATGTTGAGAGAATCCAAAAACAATAACAACTTAGTACTCTTAACAAAGTTCAGGATGCAATAACATTAACAACTGAGCAGGATTTCACACTCATTCATGAAGATAATTTCAACGACAGTTCAGCTTATAACGATCATAAAACATGCATAACCCCGTGATGTAGGCCTCCACTGGCCACACATCATTCTAATTCTTACCTCATGTTTTGTAGATGTTTACGCAGTTGTACCACTTCTTCAAAACAACACAGCCCTCTACAAACAAAATCTAGAAACAGAGTAAAATAAAATTCAGAGTTCACCTCTCATTCATATATACTTGATTACTTATCACTTTCAGTATTCCAATACCCAGTTCAACTATTGATTAAACCGTACTCCCTCCAATGATGCACTGTTCACTGGAACAAACTAACTAAAGAATAAAAGAATACGTTTCACACCCATATACAGTTCAAGAAGTTCACAAGAGCTTACCTATTCTCTCAGTGCTTCCAGCTATTTTGCAGCTTCTCAATCAACTCTTTCCTCTCACAACGTATCCTTCATAGCTTTCCCCCTCTCCACCTCAACCAACTTTTATAACCAAGTATGATACATAGGGAGTGTCGATTCCCTTTCCAAGGGGAAGGGGTCCATCCTCCATAGGCCATGTAAGCCTTCACTGAACTCCCCCAAAACGTGTCTTCATTAGGAAATTCGAAGAAAATTAAAATTTTAAGGAGAGAAGCTGCCAATTAAAAATGGGTTTTTTTGACATTTTTTACCTTTCGGACGAGGTGTGTCATCCGCAGTACCGCCCGCAATCACTTTGGGACGACAAATCGCGTCCCCATTCCTTTGTCCGTATTGTCTGCACAGCTTATTCGGACGCCAGGAGGCGTCCGCATGCCGCATCCGCAGTCGTCCGAATATGTCCAGTTTTATGACAGATTCATTTGGACGCCTTCTTTTCGCGTCCGCAGTCGTCCGCAACAGTCTGAATTGTCCCAGCACTGTACAGTTTCAATGCGGACGACCCTATTACCATCCGCAGTGTCTATTAGCGTCCACACTATGAAAGAACAGCATCCACACTTTGACAGATCATAGTTTAGGACGCCAAATGTCGTCCCCATTCGTCCTAAACTCCTAATTTTGCATTTTTCTTTAACTTTTTACACTACATTTTATTTGCCACATACCATAAACCATATCATTACAACATAAAATCCTATTACAACAAAATATATGGATTTATACAGTATTTCTATAATTTTGGGACATTACAATAGGTCTAATAATTTGGTCCCAACTATGAATTAAGTTTTATTTTCTTATTCAAACAAAATTGTTTTTTCATTTTAGGTATTATCTTCAATTATCTGCATAATGTTATCGTAGGATCAATATAACCTCAAGAGGTGGGGTTAGATTATCTGGCTTTTGAGTTCATTAAAAATCAATTTAGTTGGGAATCTTAAACTAAATTTTTTCACTCTAATTTGACGAGCTAATTATAATATACAAACAAGTAATAAACAAATAACAATGGAAAGAGAGAAAGAGAATACAAATATGTTTGTTAATGCTATTCAACCAAATTGTGTATGCCCGCACTTCAAGCCTCTCCTTGAAAATTTCTTCCCTCTAACCCTTTTAGTTATACGTGATTGAGCTTTCGAGTATCAATCAAGCCTTTACAATCTTCTAGGGCTTTACCATTTTTCTCCTTCCACAATAAATAAGGAATGATGTTTAGATATTTCTAATACAAGACCTAACTCTCACAAATGTGTAATCTCAAGTGAAGAAGTACGAAGAGTTAAACAATGCTCAAGGAATGAAGGCTTGGATATTTCTTAAAATAATCACTCAACACGTTGGTATGATTTTTTTGGTTTTTGTAAATTGCACAACTGATGGGGCATCTATTCATAAAGGCCTTTGAGTTTCTCGAGGTCTGGTCGCCCACTGATACTCTTTCTTACAACCACGATATATTCGTTAGTGATATAAATGTGGTAGGTGGGCTTCTGCAGATGAGCTTTTGGACTACCACTCAAGTGATCTACAATTTGTGACCAAGCGTTTGCATATGTCTTCCATTTGAATTTGTCTTTAGCCTAGACTGGCTCAAGGTTCCCCTTGGTGTTTGTCGTAGGCCATTGCACTCTAGGTATGCCCCTCTACACTTGATGATACGAAAACATATGCCTCAAGCTTGGGCTACCGTGGCTCAGTCGTGCTCTTGACTGGGCTACCACTGCGGATTATTGCTACTAAGGTTTGGGTGCTCGTGCTAGTGATTCTCAATTTCTAGCACTCAAGACCAAGCTAAATTGGCTTGACTCTTCTGATGCGCGATAGACAAGTTTTGGAAGTAGGCGGTTGACCAACAGCTAAGGAGTTGTCGACCATATAATTCATAGGTTGAAGAAGACTGCTTCTAGATGAATTGCAATTGACCAAAAGTGACTTTAGCTGTTGACCAGAAAATGCAAATGTTGAATCTATTTAATGAACGATCGACCAGACGTAGGCAACTTGCATTCGCGAAACTGCATTTCTCAACTTTTGGAGTTGATTTGAACACTTGAACTGGAACTACGACCCCAAGAGGACCTCTTCACATCAAATTGAACTATTTAAAACTCGCAAAAAATGAAGCCCACAAATTTGAATAAAGGGATGAACGAAAAGAAGAATGGACAAGTCATTCAGAAATTCACTAACATCCACGACTTTCTACTCCTAGGCAATCTCCTGAAGAAGATGACACTCCAACTTGATAATTTGTGAAATTTAGCAACTCTACAATGAATTTAACCTTAATTCTCAACAATTTTTTGAATTGTTATTGACATATGCGGGTAATAGGAATGCTTTTTGATAGCTTTAAGAATTTTCTTCTCTCCAAAATGACTTGCAATGCCATCACCAGAACTTAAGTGATTATCAAAGGCTACAATTGGGTACACATAGCTTTCCACCCATGAATAAATACCCATCCATAATAAATAACCAATCTCTACTTTTGACCCAAAATTTTCAAACCAATATCCAAAGTCTTTATCATCAATATAAGCTTCTTTGATCCAATCAAACCCGAGTATTCTAGTATTTAACTCGGTTAAGAGTGCATACCTTCTAAAGAGTGCATCAACTACCACATTGCTTTCTCCTTTTTGTATTGAATCATGTATGGATATCACTCAAGGAATTCCACACACTTTGCATGTGTTCTATTTAGCTTGCCTTGACTTTTGACATGTTTGAGTGCTTGGTGATCGGTATGAATAATGAATTTTCACAGAAGTAAATAATGTTGTCAAATCTAGAGTGCTCTCGCCATGGAATAAAACTCTTTATCATAAGTTAAATAATTTAGGGTGTTCCCTTTAAGTTCTCACTGAAACAAGCAATTGGTCTCCCTTTTTGCATAAGAACAGCTCTAATGCATCACATTCCACTTCAAACACTTTGTTAAAATTGGGTAAAGCTAGAATTGGTGCAATGCATAATTTCTCTTTGATCAACTGAAAACTTGCTTGACATTCTTTAGTCCATTTAAACTCCTTTCCTTTTTTGTGCAATCTATATTGGAGCCATAATTGTGCTAAAATTGTTAACAAACCTTCGATAAAAGGAAGCGAGGCCATGGAAATTCCACACCTCAAATATATTGGTAGGGATCAACTATTCTTTAACAGCTATCAACTTTTCTTCATCTACTTCAACACCACGATATGAAAGAATAAACCCAAGAAATTGTACCTTCTCCTGCACAAAAGAACACTTTGTTAGATTACCATAAAGTTTGGCTCCTCGAAGGGTCTTGAATTATTGTCAAAGATAACCGAAGTGCTAATTCAAGTTAGTGTTATACACCAAGATATCATCAAAGTACACCACAATGAATTTTCCCAAGTACTCTTTAAACACATGGTGCATAAGCCTCATAAAAGTGCTTGAAGCAATTGAAAGTCCCTAAGACATCAATAGCCATTTATAGAGTCTATACTTCATTGTGAATGTTGTTTTCTACTCGTCACCTTCCTTCATGAGAATTTGATGGTAGCCACTCTTGAGATCCACCTTTGAGAATGTAGTTGGACCGCTCAATTCATCTAACATGTCTTCAAGTCTTCGTATCAAAAATATTTACTTGATGGTGTTTTGGTTGATGGCTCGACTATCTACACATATCCTAATAGAGTCATTCTTCTTCGATACTAATAACGTCAAAACAGTACAAAGAATCATTGACTCTTGGATGTAGCTCTTTTCAAGTAATTCAATAACTTGTTTGTGAAGCTTTTTTGCTTCTTCTTGATTTAATCTATAAGAGGGTTTGTTTGGCAAGACAAACCCTGACAGAAGATCAATTTGGTACTCAATGCCCTAAATAGGAGGAAGTTCTTCTAGAAAGATATCTTGAAACTGTTCAATAAGGTTTTTAATTGACTCTAGAATTACTTCCTTCTCTTCAAGACTTTATCGAAACATAATCATCACAAGAAACTTGAAACTTGCTAATGCTTTCTTCAACTCATTCTTTAACATAAATAAGGATTCGTTGCTATCTTCTCTTTTTTTGCTTGAAGGTCGATTTTTATTTGATCTGAATGTTAAGGAGCAAACTTGACTATCTTGCCACCATACTTGAACAAGTAAAATTTTATATACCCATCATGAATTCTTCTTATCAAATTGAACGGTCTTCCAAGCAAGATGTGACTAACATCCATAGGGACCATGCCACAAATTACTTCAACATGATAATTTCTCACAGAAAAAGGAATCGTCTCTTGCTTTGTCACTTTTAAGTCCCCTTTGTCACTAAGTCAACTTAGCTTGTAGGGAGTAGAGTGCACGGATGTTTCTAAACCTAACTTTTCCACCATATCCATAGAGGCAACATTGACATAACTACCTCCATTAATAATTAAGGGGCATACCTTATCATTGACCAAACAATGGCCATGGAAGATATTTTCTCGTTGACAAATGTCATCTTGTCTTTGTGTCGTAAGAGCCCTTCGAATAACCATGAGGTGAGGACCCTCTTGAGCATAAACTAGCTCGTCATGGGATTCCTCATCTTCATTTGTTACACCTTCTTCATCTTCACTTTCAACTTCATTGGAACCTTCCATTAAGATCAATCCCTTTGATTTGAACATTGAGAAGCTATTTGACAAAACCCAAGACACTTGAAATACTTGATTTCTAGAGCCCTTATTTGCATTGCTTCTTCACTGATTTTCTTTTCTTCTTGCCTTTGACCCACTGTGAACTTGCTAGGAACTTGTTTAATCTCATGCTTAGGTGGTATTTTATTTGCTCTGGGGGCCTTTGGCATTAGGCTATTGTTGAACAATTTTGACCCATTATGAACTTGCTAGGAACTTGTTTAATCTCATGTTTAGGTGGTATTTTATATGCTATCGGGACCTTTGGCGTTGGGCTATTATTGAACAATTTCGAGGTCCTCTTACGTTGTTGTTCTACTTTCAAGGCTAATTGGATTAGTCGTCTAAGTGTACGTATGGTTGCTACTTCACTACTTCGCCAATTTCCTAATTTAATCCTTTAATGAATCTTGCTATAGTTTGCTCTTCTGGCACTTCAATCCCACTATGAATCTTAAGAGTTTCAAATTCAGTAACATAATTCTCCACGGATAGCACTCCTTGCTTCAAACTTTGCATTTGCAAGAATAGCTCCTACTTGTAATGGCTAGGCACAAATCTTCGTCTCATTAACTACTTTGATAACTTTGAAAATTAGAGTTATTATCATAGTTCTAAGCAAAATTTGATACTTATTCTCGAGTTTTTTGGTAATTTTAACATATTTTGAGTTATGGTACAAATAAATAATCAAACAGATGAAATAAATATAGAAAATAGTAAATTTTGGAAGCTTAAGCCGTGAAATATAAGGAAGAAAATCAGTGTCACACAACAATATCTAAGTCACGGCTCAATGACGCTAAGCCGCGACCCAAGAGTAGAAAAAGAACTTGAGCCGCACCCTAGAAGAGTTCAAGCCACAGGCCAATAGCAAAAAGGATCTCAAGCCGCGACTTAAGAGGAGTTCAAGCTGCGACCCAAGACCATATTTAGTTTCCAAATTTACAAAATCTCACAAATTTTGAAAGATTTTTTCTGAGATTTCGACAACCTTAATAAGACTCTATAAATACAGAGCTATAGATGAAGGGAAACACATTCAATAGTCTCAAAACGAGTTTTGAAGAGTGATCAGAGAGGATTTTTGACGTCGGATGAGAAGACAAGCACGCGAGTTACGCTATTACGATGACATCCAGAGACAAATTTTTTCTTCTACCTATTTCTTATCTTTGATTTTCTTATGTTCAGCATGTTTTTCATTATTTTTATTTCGACTACGTTGAACTAACTCTCTCATTCTTGAGGAAAAATGAATAATTTATTTGAAGAGTTATTTTGATTAATTGAATATTCTGTTGAATGGATTAATTATTTATTTATAATATTTTGTTCTTCATGCTTTTCATTTGATGACCACTTATTGAATGATTTTATAGTTAGGGTTTGACGCTTGAGAGAGGTAATTCTAAATACGATCTGAATATTACAACGTAAAGGTTTAACAACGAGAGAGAGTGTTAGAGTTTTACGAAATCAATTAGAAAACCATAAAACTTTATTAAATGACTAAAAGAATAATTTTTCTAGAGATATTTAAATTATGATTTTAGGAATTAAGGTTAGCTCGACACTCAAAAGAGGGGAATTAAACAAATTCGGCTTTTTGATTTATAAATAATTGTTCAATTATGAAATATTGAATGTGATAAATAATATGACAAATATTCGTGAAATCAATTCTTGATCTTTCCTGAATTAAAGGCTTTTCATTAGTAATTTATTTTATTTAGTTATTTATTTTATTTTAGTTTTCAAAAAAATCAAACTTTTAATTATCCCTATAAAGTTTGTAATACCTTGAATTCTTGTTATACTAAGCTTAGGATGATAATGGTGATATTTGATGATAGTTGGAGATATATGAAGTATTATTAGTATTGGTATAGTGATTTGTGGTTTATGGTTTTTGGAAGTGTGAAATTTTCTATGTTTTAGTAAGATTAGCAGGGGAGTTTTCGATCAGTGAGTGGTTTGATCGACCACTGAGTGTGTAGTTTGAAGAATGGAGCTCTTTGTCTGTTTGTGGTCAATCATGAGGGTTTGTGGTCATTTGGCTTCTTTACAGATTCAAAATAAGGAGATTTTGGGGATGATTAGTGATCGACAGACTTCTTCACGAATTATGAAGTTTATGTTTTTCTGGTTGATCAACTGTTGAAGGGCGATCGATCAGCTCCTATACAGATTGTTAAGTTTGTAATTTGTGGTCAATCATGTGAAAGAAGATGATCGATTTTTATGGGGAAACCGGAGAATTTGTCTCGGACTAATTTTGTGGTCGATCGTCTGTTGGTTGGTGATTGACTAGTAATACCAAAGGTCATTTGAAATTGTAAGTGATGTTATGATCTAATTGGAGAATTTGGAGGTGGCCTCCTTAAGGCACATCCAGCTAAGAAGCACCTTCTAGTTGGTGTTGGTGAAGTGAAAATCTTTGTATATTTATGTATTTGTGAAGATAAAAGTTTTTTAAGGAAGAAACTCTCTCACGAAAACTCTCCAGCCTTTCTCATCTCTTATTCTTTGGCATTTCAAGGTATGTTAAGTTCTCGTTGGATTTTATTAAGAGTTCTATAAAATTATGAAGGTGATGATAGGAAGAAGTGAAAAATATGGACAAAAAGGTGGAAACCGGGTGGATAGGGTATTTGATCTTGTTGCTTATTTTTGTATATGCATCACTTGTAATTCACATATATCCGTTCAGTCATAGCTAACTATCACTAGTGATTTATCTGCTTAGAAAAAAAAATATATCAATCAACTATGAGCATGATGTTGTCTTTGATTATATAGGATTTGTCAATGATTATATCTTGGATTATATTATTTGTAGCTCAAAGTAATAATGAAAGGATGCATGCATGTATATTTAGCACGTAATCTAAAGCAGCAACACATTTAGAAACTTAGCAATAGATTTATGTGAATAATAATTCTGATAATCCTTCTCATGGTTTTTGTGACTCCATGTTCCACTTTCAACTTTGAGTGAGCCATTTGGATACTCAATGGGTGGAAATTGTATAATCAAGTGAAGGACTTGAGAGGAATTATATCGCAAAACCATGATTAATTAATTTATAAAAAAAAATCAAGCAGTTCCCAACTCCACTTTCAAATTTGATTGAACCATTTGAATACTCAATAGGTGGAATTTGTATAACAAAGGAGGTACATAGGGAGGCTCCACTGCAAATCTTAGAAAAAAAGGTTAATAATAACAATAAATAAATAAATAATAATAGTTTTTTCAATGTTTTCTTAAATAAGGATAGAGCAGTGTCATTACTTGTATAAATTTATTCTAAATAAAAATGTTAAGCTGAGAAGGGCTACTCACACACACACACAATATTATGAGTTAGATAGTTATAATGTTCAAATTAAAGTTTTATATGCATGCAACTTTCATTAATTTATTAAGAGCTATAAATTTTGTTGTTCTTCGAGACAACTAACTCTATGTGGTTTAGAAAACTATGTGAGTAAGTTAATTTTTTTTACAAAGTATTCAATTTTTAATATTTATATGCTAAGGTCAAATTTTATTGTATATTGCTCCTATTACTTTTCATGTTATTTTGATTGAGTACTAGCAAAAAGCTAAGTTTAGGTGTGTGATAACTCTATGAAAACTAAAGTTATTATCACAATTCTAAGCAAAGTTTGATATTTATTCTCTAGTTTTTGGTAATTTTAACCTATTTCGAGTTATGGTGCAGATAAAGAATCAAACAGGTGAAATAAAAAATGAAAAATAGTAAATTTTGGAAGTTTAAGCCGTGAAATAAAAGGAAGAAAATCGGTGTCACCAAGCAGCATCAAAGCCACGACACAATAGCAGAAAAAGAACCTGAGCCGTTGCCTAGAAGAGTTTAAGTCACTACCCAACAACAAAAAAGAGCTCGAGCTGCAGCTTAGAGAAGTTCAAGTAGTGGCCCAAGACCAAATTTAGTTTCCAAAATTACGAAATCCTTTGAATTTTGAAAGATTTTTTTTCTGAGATTTCGGCAACCCTAATAAGGCTCTATAAATACAGAGCTATCAGACAAAATGAAACACATTCAGCAGCCTCGAGACGAGTTTTGGAGAGTGATCGGAGAGGATTTTTGATGTTGGATGAGGAGACCAAATGTAATACCCCGATTTTCCGTAACATGATTTAATAGAGATAATTGGAAAGTAATTAGAGGTAATCAGATTAATTGGATAATTATCAGGGTATTACCAAGGACGTAATTGACTATTATTATCAAGCGATGTTCAGAATCGAAAAATTTAAGTTGGACTTGTAATTACCATAGAGAAATATTCAGAATAAATCGAGAATCAGAATTGGGTTGAGAATAATTTAATTAAATGAAGGATTTAATTAAATTATTAAAGAGAAATTTAATTGGGTAAAAAGAGGATTTAAATTAAAATAAAAATTAAATAGAATTAATAGGAATTAAAATAAAAGAAAATGTAATTAAATGGAGGAAGGATGTTGGCCGGTTTATGTTGGTTCGGTTTGGCCTGGTTCATTGGTTCGGTTTAGGTAATGGTTCGCTAAAGAAAAGAAAGAAATTGGAAATTACGGCAAGTGATTTCTGAAAATTGTGAGAGGGAGAACAGAGAAAGGTGGAATCGGGCTAGGGCTGTGTTTTCTGGAAGAGGCAACCGAGAGCTGAGAGAGAAGAAGATGAGACAAAGGAGATGCGAGGGAGCTCGGGCTCGGGACGACTCCTGTCTGGCAAGTTGTGGGCGCCTTGTGGAGCGTCGGGTCGCGGAGTGGCTAGGGCTCTTTGATAGCGGCGCCACGGGTGGATCGTTCGATGTAGCGCCTAGTCCTGGTATGTTGCAATTGTTTGATGCTCTATCAATTTCATGTAACCTGTTGCGTCTGATTGGGACAGAATGACGATGGCGTGGAGGCGATGATTGACACGTTGAGTTGGCGAATGTAGGGGACCACGGTTCGTGATGGACAGCTGGTCCAGTCTACGTTCCACGTTTAGACCAAACTGGTCCGTTGCTGGTTCTTGCTCTGGAAGACAGCAGCGTGCGACTTCAGAAGAGGATGAGAAGGAGGATTCGAATGACGAAGATATTGCCAGAAACCATGGGATTCCTAAATGGTTGTTAAGCTCTTCAACCCTCGGCATCTGTGTATAAATACATCAAAGGAGAGAGCGCCGCAGCAAGGAGAAGAGAGAAAGGGAATTGAGGCAGTGTGTAAAGTGCTCTTTGGAAATTGAGAAACTGGAACCGACAAGAAAAGAAGAAGAGAGGAACTAAGAAGGAGGAGAAGGAAGGAGAAAGAAAAAAGGGAGTGAGCTGTTGGTGAAGTCCAAGTCTTCTCTGTGCTCCTCGGTGTTGTCCTTCAGGTAGGTATGATGATTTCCTATTTCATGGATTTTAGGTGAATGTCGTTAAAGATTGATGAAAGGTGAAGTTGTTTTGAGCCTCTAGTTAATTGTTACTCGATTGGTTTATTGCTTTGAAGGGAACTATTTCCCTACTTGATAAATATGCCATGTTCATGGAAGTTGGGTTCTGTATGCTTGGATATTTATATTGGTGAGCCTCTGTGTGTTTGTTATAAATTTTTATGGATTTTTATGAGTATGATAATAGTAGGAGATGAAAGGATTATGACTGTTGCACGTTGTTATTGGATGTGAGAATGAATCACTACTATGATAGTTATCTTCTGCTGGTTATTAGTTCTGATTAATTGAGATATATACTTGTATAAGTGGATTGTTTAGTGGTTCTGTATTTCGGCCAGTGGTAAGGAATTATGCACTGTTGAAGAGTTGTTTTACATTTCTTTTCTATATTGTTAGTGATTGGTTGAGGATATATATTGCAGTGCTACAAATGACTCTTGACAATTTCTCTCTATCCAGTTACTTTATCAATAAACCATTGAATCGAGTTGTTGTATGCTTCTTGTTTAAGTGATGGAAATATTCTGTGGAGTGTCGGATGGTTGTGTTATGTTATTTGTTACGTTGGATTATGGTAATTAGTGAAATGAAGAAGAGTGTTAAGTTATTGATATGTAAATTAAGGTTATTGGCTATAAAATTTATAAAGATAAATTAATGAATAAATATTAGTAATTGTGAAGGTACTAAGAAAGGAAGAAAAGGATAATGATTAAGCGTTGAGCGCTTTAAAGAAACGATGTAAGTGATATGTGTGTGCTTTGGTCTTTGGCACCCTACATCGCAAGAATAGGATATGCATGTTTCATTGTTTACTGCTTTATTAGATATTGAGCATGTCTACTATTTTAATAGCACGTCTATTGATTTATAGCATGTCTACAGCGCTACAAGAATGTCTATAGTTTTAATAGCATATCTACAGTTTCAATAGCATGTCTACCACTTTACTAGCATGTCTACCATTATAAGCATATCTATTATTTTATCAGCATGTCTATTATTTTATCAACATGTCTATCATTTTAAATAGCATGTCTACTGCTTTATTGAGCACGTTATGTGAATTGGGTGTTTATTTATATTCCCTTATTAACTGTTAGAAATTGTATGCATTCACAAGCATTATGCATCATGATTTTGAAAGTATACAAAAATGGTTTTCAAGCACGATTTTCAAAAGGAAATGAAAACGAAAAGAAAGTATAAATGAACAATTAAGAAAGATAAAAGAAAAGGGATGGGGTGGTCCAGTAGGTCAATCCCGGCACATAACCCAATGAAAGAAAAGATAAAGGTTCTTGTGGTCCGGTAGGTCAAGCTCACACATGTACATAAGATAAAGAAAAGATAAAGGTTTCTGTGATCTGGTAGGTCAAGCCCGACACAGGAACAAAAGAAAAGATAAGTAAAAGAATATAAAAAGAGAAACAGATACGGATACATGAACAAAAATGGAAACTAATATGAAAATGGTACGAGCACAGATACCAAAACAGAAATGGGAATAGAAATTGAAACATAACCATAAACAGAAACGAGTTTCCATAAATGGAAACATATACAAATATGGGTACAGATACGAATACAGAAACAAACATGGGAATGGATACGAAAACACGTATGATCACAGATACCGAAACAGATACAAAAACAGGAACGGAAACGGAAACAGAAATAGAAAGAAAGTACGTAAATGGGAAAAGATAAAAGATAAAAGATAAAAAGAAAGAAAATGAAAAGAGAAACTGCACACGGTTTTAAAATGGCACAGCATGTGTATCTAGCATATTAGGCATTATCACTTACTTAGTGTTAGACTCATAGTTTATGACTTGTGATGTAGGTACAAGTACGAGAGAAAATGATGAACAGATTAAAGAGCAGCTGATGAAGGATTCACATGGACGAGTCTTGTGGCTGGCTAAACTAATGAAGTTAAAGTGAGAAAAGAGTTTTGTAAATGTAAAGCAACAATTTATTTATTATCTTTTAAATAAATTATTTATGCTTCCGCTGTAAATTGAGAAAAAAAGGATTTTATAATTAGTCTTCCGCTGTTTATAACAATTTAAGTAACAAGTTTAAGGAAAAAGCTTTTAACGATAAGGTTTTATGAAAACAACTCTGATTTCAATTTAAAAGGTTTTAAAGAGACTTCCGCTAATGTTTTATAAAAGGAAAAAAGAAAAAGTTTTAAATTTCACGCATTTTTAAAGTAAATAAAAATCGAGTCGTTACACCAACACACGGGTTAGACTATTACGGTGACATCCAGAGACAGATTTTCTCTTCTACCTATTTTTTATTTTTGATTTTCCTATGTTTATCATGTTTTTCATTGTTTTTATTTCAACTATGTTGAACTAATTCTCTCCTTCTAGAGGATAGATGAATCATTTATTTGAAGTGTTATTTTGACTAATTGAATATTCATTGGTTGGATTAATTATTTATTTGTAATATTTTGTTTTTCATGCTTTCAATTTACTGGCCACTTGTTGAATGATTTTATATTTAGGGATTGACTCTTGAGAGAGGTAACTCTAAATACAATTTGAATATTACAAAGTAAAGGTTTAACAACTCGAGAGAGTGCTAGGGTTTTAGAAAATAAATTAGAAAACCATAAAATTTTATTGAATGACTAAAAGAATTATTTTTATAGAGATATTGAAATTATGATTTTCAGAATTAAGGTTAGCTCAGCACTCAAGAGAAGGGAGTTAAACAAATTAGAGTTTTTGATTTATAGATAAATGTTCAATTATGGAATATTGAATCTGATAAATAATATGACAAATATTTGTGAAATCAATCATCTAGATCTTTTCTGAATTAAAGGTTTTCCATTAGTGATTTATTTTGTTTAGTTATTTATTTTATTTTAGTTTTTTAAAAATCAAAAATTTAATTATCCCTATAAAGTTAAAATTAATTAGAGTAATATTTAGTAAAATTAATAAATTACATATTTCCTGTAGATTCGACAACCCTATTTATCAATATATTGTAAAACTTGACATTGTACACTTGCAGTCTTTTATCACAAAATCTTCGTACATGCTGCACATAATAATATCACCCTCTCCATCTCGCCTTCTTTGAGCTTTAAGATTTTTCCACCAAAGATTAGCATAACCAGTAAACTTGAGAGAGATCATTTGAATCTTTGTTTTTTCTGAGTAATTGTAGTAATCAAAATTTTTTTCAACTTTCTCTACGCAATTAAGAAACTCGTCGCCATTGCTAGATCTTTTGAACACTGTTATTGAAAGTTTCATGTGCCTTAAATCATCATAAATGTTGTTGCCATATCTTGGACTTTGCAAGCCCTCAAAGTTGATATAATCATCAATTCCTTGTTCAATCACATCTTCCATCTATGGCCTTCCTCTCCTAGCACCCTCTCGTCTTCTTGGTCTAGAGAATCATGGAGCCCTTTCATTCTGATTCATAAGTCTTTGCAATTGTTGAGTGATAGTGGAGAGAGAAGCTTTCAACTCATCTATTTGTACTTGACTATTAGATTTGGCTTCTGTGCTAAGTAGTTTAGTTGGCGGTTGTACATTTGAGTCTTGAGTTTGAGATGTAATTGTCCCACTCATGGTCATCATCTTTCAAAATTGGCTTTGATACCAGATGATGCACGACAGACAAGTTTTGGAAGTAGGCAGTTGACCAACGGCTGAGGAGCGGTCGATTGGATAATTCACAAGTTCAAGAAGATCACTTTTGGATGAATTATGGTCAACTGAAAGTGACTTTAGCGATCGGTCAAAAATATAAATGTTGAATCTGTTTCATGAGCAGTTAACTAGATGTAAGCAACTTGCGTTTGCATAACTGCATTTTGCAACTTTTGGGTATGATTTTTGAACAGTAATTCTAATTCTGTCCAATTTATCTTTAAAAAAATCACTAATTTAATCTTCAATTTCTTTAAAGCACGAAATTACCAAATTTAATTTTTTTAATTACAAATAACATTTTAATTAAGGAGGTGACTGTAGATTTCTTATCAACCAAATATTTTCTTTGTGGCAATAGCTAATTCACTCTCGTATCAGTAATCATGACACGCTTTACGCTCCTAGCTTCCATCTTAATTTCTCTTAATCCAACTGTTAACTTCAAATTTGCACAACTTTTCTATCATGAGCTCAATTTATTTAAATTTATAGTCATTGGGTTTCTTATTTTCTCCACTTTCATTCTTTACCATTTGAATGAAATTTTGATGATGGTCTCCTTTTTTTTATTGGAATTCCCCAAGTCAGATGCAATACACATAAATTTAATATTTAGGCCAGAATATCCAATCAAACAATATCAAAATAATAACAATGACCATATAAATATGCTCAAATCATAATTAACAAGCTCATTGCAAGTCAATTTATTACATTCTACCCTCCTTAAAAGAAATTTTCTCTAAAAATTTAAAGTATACCTTATTATCGAAGTAATTAAGGGTATTTCTCCTAGACCTCTAATTTAAGTTCTCAGGTAGTTTCCTTGACTCCATGTTGTCTCCATAACACTTTAACTATAGGAATTACTTTATTGTGAAACACTTTATCTTTTTCATCCAGAATCATAACATCCTCGTCAACTATATCCATGTCTGGTTGAATTTCTAACTCTTTCCAATCCAAAATTTGAGAAGAATCAAGTTGATATTTCTTCAATATGGATATATGAAATACGTTATGAATATTTGTTAATTGTGGGGACAAAAGCTAATTGATATGTCATTAGTTCAATTAGGCGCAAAATTTGTAAATTTCCTACAAATTTAGGGGCCAATTTACCACCTTTTCCAAATTTCTTTATACTTTTATGAGATCTGATTTTCACAAATACATGATCACCTTCACGTATTCCAATGGTCATCATTGTCTATTAGTTTAACTCTTCTAATGACTTTGAGCAATTAACAACCATGTATTGATCAGTTTAATTTTCTCTCAGTTTCTTGAATCATATCAAGTCCCAACAACACTTCATCATCAGTATTTGCCAAATATAGTCGAGATCTACATAGTCTATCATAAAGTGTTTCAAATGGTGTCATGTCAACACTATATTGATATTTATTATCATAGACAAATTCTACTAAATGCAAATGATCCTTCCAACTTCCCTGAAAGTCCATTATGCAAGCTCTCAATATATCTTTTAATATTTGTATCAACCTCTCAAATTGACTATCAGTTTGAGGATGACAAGATGTGCTAAGATCTAATCTTGTTCCCATTGCTTTTGGATTATTTTGCCAGAATTTAGATTTAAATTCTGGATCTCTATCTGATATACTATCTATATAAGAACTCTGTGAATTTTATTATCACTCGCACATACAACTTGATAAGATTTTCAATTGAATGACTACTCTTGATGGTAAGAAACGACCTATATCATCATTTCTTTTAACCGATCTGGGAAAATCCATAACAAAATAATTATCACATGTTCTTATTTTTATTGTGTAATGAGCAATGGATTTAACAATGTTGATGGCCTTTTATGTTTAGTTTTAACTCTCTTACAATTTAAACACTTGACCACGAATCTGGTAGTATTTGCTTTGATCGTTTCAACCAAAGTTATTTTTTCAAATTCTGTTACATTTTGTTATTACCAAGATGAATTTCAAGTTTTGAGCAATGGTATTCCTTAAGAATTTAATTTTTGATATTTTCAATATTTCGCACAAAAATTCTTCCAAAATGTCAAATTATTTCTTATTAATCCTCAGAAAATCTTCAACTTCACAACTGGAAATTTTGACTCTTAATTGTGAAACTTCTAAATCTTCTCTCTAACTATCTATTACTTTATGCTGCAAAGTTGGTTTGGCTACCAAATTCTTGAGATAAATTTGTTAACCTTGTTCGTTTAATTCCAAAGTAAAGGAATCAATTTCTATCCATATTTTATGCTCATGAATATCCAGACTGCTACTATTTGAGTTTGTGATGGACTACAAGATTCAATCACAAGGGTTAGGGGCCAAAGACTCATCAACACTTCCCTTTCTAATTATTTGGAAAGTAACTCAATAATGAGCCAAGTAGAGGAGGCACCAACTCATGAAGACCAAAGAAAGCCCACACATGTTTTACTATGGAAAGTAGCCCAAGAGGTCAAGCTTGAGGATCAAGAAAAGTCAAGATAAGAGGAGTTATGGAAACCTTCCCAAGTGGCCAAGCTTGAAGACAAAAGGAAAGTCGAAGATGGCATGGATATGGAAACCATCCATGTGGTCAAGCTTGAAAGGGAAATAGCTGCCAAAAGTCAACAAAACTTGGAGAGAAAGGAACTATAGATAATTTATGTAATTTTCTTAAGTTAAGTTTAATAGTTTTTAAGTTTAGTAATCGACCAAGTGGTGTGTGTATGGTTGAGTATTAGCTTTGTTTCCTATTTAGTTATTTCTGATTTTATAGTTTGTAATTAGCAAAGTCCCCTTGCATGAGTGTTTAATTACATTGAGTTTGAATATTAAAGTTTTTGCTTGTCTATCTTAGAATTGAAAGTGATTCTTTTTTCAACCTTTGGTGTGTTAATCCAAAGTTCTTGTGGTGTGATATCACAAATTAAGGTTACTTTGTGAGTTGAGTAATATTTCTTATTAGCGTATGTGTTCTTGTTCCTTGGAGGAAGAACGTGTGAAGAGATGTTCAACTTTCAAGAAGGATTATATAGGTGGAGTTTTCCATACAAATGTTCAAGTTACGATTTCTTGTATTTTCGGCCAATCTAGTTCAACCAAGCATTATTCTTTATTTGTGAAGATTTTTACCATTATCTTTGGATGAGATATTCTTAATATATTAAAGAGGTTGTAGTCCAAGTTTCGTGAGGAAAACATCTATATTCAGCAAGTTATGGGTTTCTAAAGACAATACTTTCCTTAAGTGTTTTGCGGCAAAGTATAGAAAGTTCTTCAACTGGTCGATCTCCAATCTGCAGCCTGCCGACCACTTTTTACCTAAAAAACAGCGGATGATCAAATCTATTTAGCTACCGGTTGTTCAACCCTTCAGCTAGTCGACCGCACAGTTCTATTTGTGAAGTCACTAGTCGTTCTCCTTAGCCGATGATCAACCGCATTGGTTAATTCCATCCTTGTATCATTCTGTGTGCATCATCTTGGTATAAGAGCTAAAACTCCAATTAATTTGTGATTTTTTCCCATCTTCATGACGACAAGAGGAGCATCAAAGGCAACACAAAGCCATGAGGCAAATCCATCTATTATTTCCGACACCAAGTTGCCTCCAACTAAAGAAGCTGAATCTAGTATGCAAGGACAAATTGATGAGCTTAGAAACATGATTCGTGACATGCATCAATAATTCCTTTATTCTAGAAGAAAACAAAGGGAGAGTCCTCAAACAACAAGACCAAGAGAAAGGTTATTCCAATCGGATAGTGAAGAAAGATTCATAGAGGAAGAAACCGAGGATGGAGAATTCTTCAACATAAGGAGAACCAAAAAGATGACTTGAATCTTGTTAAGGTAACTATTCCCTCATTCAATGGTTCATGCAATGGTGATAATTATCTTCAGTGGATGGAAAAGGTGGATAAGATTTTTGAATGCTACAACTTTTTGAAAAGAAAGAAGATTCAACTAATTTCACTTGAGTTCATGGGATATGCTAGTCTATGGTGGAACAATATTAGATAAAAAATGGAGGCTTGATGGAAAAGAAGAAATCCAAACTTGGAAGCTTTGGAAGACGTTAATGAGTAAGAGATTTATTCCAAGCCACTACAAGCAAAAGTTGTTTTATCCAATGCAAAGTCTCAAGCAAAGATCTTCATCAATAGAGGAATATTTGGCTGAGTTTGAAACATTGAACACAAGGTGTGACTTAGAAGAGCCGAAAGATCACACTCTTGCAAGATTCATCCAAGGCCTCAATTATGACATTGGAGATGTTGTTGAACTACAGCCTTACAAGATGATGGAAGATGTTATAAAGGTTGCTCTAAAAGTGGAGAGACAAAAGAAGAGAAAAGGAAAGGAGATGGTTAGCCGCCTCAAACAAAGAAATACAAACTTTCTCAAGCAGTCATCTAAACTTGAAGACAAAGGGTTGAACATAAAGAATACTACAACTAAATCAAGTGACAACAAGAAGTTACCTATTGAAGCACCAAATCCAAAGACAAGAGAGATCAAGTGTTTCAAATGCCTTGGTATAGGGTACTATGCATATCAATGTCCGAATTGGAAAGTTATGATCTTATGAGAAGGCACAAATGAAGTTGAAAGTGAAGATGAAAGTGATGAACAGGGTTCACCCGAGAAGGAAGCACAAGTAGAGACCCTTCATTCTCAAGAGGGTCCTCTCATTATAGTCATTAGAAGGACACTTACTACAAAGGCCATTAATAATGATTGTCAAAGAGAAAATATCTTCCATAGTTGATATAAAGTCAAAGACAAGATATGTTCTCTAATTGTTGATGGAGGAAGTTGTGCTAATGCGGTATCTATGAACTTAGTGAGCAAATTAGGAATGGAAACAACCTTGCATCCGACTCCTTACAAGCTAAGTTGGATAAATGATCAAGAAGACATCAAGGTTAGTAAACAAGCATTGATTGAGTCCACTATTGGAAGCTTTATGGATAAAGTGCTATGTAATGTGGTTCCAATGAGCGCTAGTCATCTACTTTTGGGAAGACCATGACAATATGATAGGAAGACTATGCATGATGGTTTTACCAATTGTTATTCACTCAAGCATAATGGGAAGGTGATCAAGCTAGCTCAACTTCAACTAGAGTAAGAAATTAAAGATTATGAATCATTAAAAAAAAGTAGGATGAAGTCTACCATGCTTATGTCAAAAGAGGAAAGCAATTTTGTGATGGTTGACAACATATCTGAAAGGTATTCCTTCCTCACCAAACTATATGGTTTTGATTGGATAAAGAATGCCTATGGAGATGATATAGACTTTGGACAATGGTATGAAAAGTGCTTGAAGAAACTTGAGAGTGGATTTTATCTTATGAGTGGTTATCTCTTCAAAGTTGGAAAAATTTGTATCCCACAATGTAGCCTTTGAGAGTACTTAATAAAGGAGGCACATAATGGAGGCTTGACCAGTCACTTTGGAGAAAAGAAAACTTATGAAGCAGTAAAAGAATATTTCTATTGGTCTCACATCCTCAAAGATATACAAAGGGTTGTGGAGGGTTGCATTGTTTGCAAAAAACCTAAAAGTAGTCTTTTACCTCAAGGACTCTATCTACCTTTACCGATTCCAACTCATCCATGGTGGAGGTTAGTATGGATTTCATATTGGGATTGCCTCACACAATAAGATCAAAGGATTCCATTATGGTAGTTGTTGATAGATTCTATAAGATGGCTCACTTTATTGCTTGCTCTAAGTTGGATGATGTTAACCATGTGGCCAATTTATTTTTCAAAGAATTGGTGCGTTTTCATGGAATTCCTTATTCTGTTGTTTCTAACCGTGACACTAAATTCCGTAGTACCTTTTAGAGAAGTCTATGGAAGAGAATAAGGACCAAACTACTATTTAGCACATCATTTCATCCCCCAAACTGAAATAGTTAATCGAACGTTGGGAACACTTTTGAGAAGCATGTTGAATGGAAAATTGATGGATTGGGATTTACACCTACCTTACATCGAGTTTGCATATAATACAAGTTTGTACCAAAGCACTCAAAGAACTCTTTTTGAGGTAGTATATGGATTCAACCCTCACACTTCTATGGATCTTGTGGCATTACCAAGCAAAGAGCTTGATAATTTCGATGGGGAAAAGAAGGCCGAAATGATGGAAGGAAATTAATGAAAAGGTAAGAAAAACCATAGAACAAAAAAGAATGAAACTTATACAAGGGCAGCCAACCATGGAAGGAAAGAACTGTGTTCAAAGAAGGTGACTTAGTTTGGCTAAATTTGCGCAAAAGAAAGATTCCCTCAACAAAGAAAGTCCAAGCTCATGCCTAGAGCCGATGATCCCTTCAAGGTATTGGAAATGATCTACAACAATGCCTACAAATTGGAACTTCTGGAAGAGTATGGAGTATCATCCATGTTTAATTTACAAGACTTATCACCTTACATTGAAGAAAAAGTGGATGTTGTAAAGTTGAAGCTTAAAGAAGATTTGATGTCAAATCCTCAACAACACAGAGAGGATGATAGACTACAAGGTTCAATCATAAGGGCTAGGGCCCAAGGACTCATCAACACTTACCTTTCTAATTACTGGGAAGGTAACTCAATAATTGACCAAGTGGAGGAGGCACACTCAAGAAGACCAAGGGAAGCCCACACATATTTTACTATGGAAAGTAGCCTAAGAGATCAAGCTTGAGGGTCAAAAAAGGCCAAGACAAGAGGAGTTATGGAAACCATCTCAAGTGGCCAAGCTTGAAGACAAAAGGAAAGCCAAAGATTGCATGGATATGGATGTAACGACCGATTTTTCTTTACTTTGAAAATGCGTTAAATTTAAGACTTTATAAAACAACTTAAATCTTTGTTAATTCTTTTAAATTGAATTCAGAGTGCTTCTCATAAAACCGAACAGTTAAAATCTTTTTTACTTAAGTTTTTTACTTCAATTGTTATAAGCAACAGAATAAAATCATAAAATCATAAAATTTTTATAACACCCCAACTTTTATATCGAAGTTTAATAAGGAATTAATGTGGGGATATTTGGATCATATGGATAATTATTGGGGTATTACCAAGGACGTATGCGTAGAATTTTAATTTAAGGAATTTATTAGGATTAAATTGAATTATTTGGAATTAAAAATGTATGGGGATTAAATGAAAATAAAGTAAGTGAAGAAATGAGAAATTAAATGAGATTAAAATAAAAGAAGGAATGGTGAGGAAGATGAGGAGTGATTGAGTGAACCGGTTCGATTGAGGCCAAAGGAATGGTCTTCGGCCAATCTGCAAATGAAAGAGCAGAGAGACAGAGAAAGAAAATGAGAAGAGGGAGAAGAGGATCGACAGAGAGGGAGAGCGATGGCGAAGACGAAGAGGAAGTGACGGTGAGTGCGGAGGTGTGCTCCGATCCAGCGAGCTGCTGCGACAATGAACTGCACGGGTCAACTAGGGCTTCGATTGAAGCATTGGGCTCGCGGATCGGCGATGGGGTGTCAGGTCATTGGTGCAGCGTCAAGCGACTGGCAACGTCTGGCAGTGATGATAAGACGATGGCGAAGAGGGGCTGCGATCGACGTGAAGGAACGACTGCGACATGGGGTTTCGGTTTGTTGGGCAGAAGCTGGTTTGGTTTGTTTGCGATTAGACCGAACCGGTTCACTGGTTGGTTCTTGCTTTGGTGAATACGACAGCGTGTGGCTCAAGGTGTTGGCATGGGCGACGATGGTATCGGCCTAAAAATTTGGATATGTAGCCAGATATCATGGGATACACAATTCATCCTTTTGATCCTGTCTTTTTTGTATAAATACGAGAGCTATAGGATGAAAAAGCTCTCTGAAGAGCTTGAGCTGAGAGCTATGATGAAGAGGTGAACTGTGGCCGAGAGGAGATTATCAGAGGATGAATATGTGGATGAACAATTTTCTTCTTGGGTCCTTGGGATTCCTCAGGTAATGCACACTTCCTCCTCTATTTTATGGATTTTGGATGTTTTCTCTCTGTTCTGTTATGGGTTAATAATCCTTTTAGTTGCGGAGATTATTTGGATGAGTGGTAGTTATAATGCACTGCTATTGATTTGGAGATAATATTGACTGCCGCTGTAAAGTGTGTTATGCCATTTTAGTGGTTATCGCTGCAGCCATATATTAGTAATTGATGAGTTGAATATATGGCTTGTGATCCGTAATTCATAATTTGTTGCTTAGTATTGAATTGTGCACATTTGTTTGATTGTTGGCTTTGTCACCTGGAATTGTATTTTGGGAACCTCTCTTTGCATAGAACAGGTTATTTGCCTAGTTTATAAATGATAGAGAAATAAAATAAATATTGGAGTTATGCTTAGTTGGTTACTTCCGAAAGCACAAACATGTTGGATTTAGCTCTTTGTTGGTTCAGGATTTATTGGTTTTTGCCTGCTGTTATAAAGTAAAAATTGTAATGTTGGTTCTGGGGTTATAAAACATATGCTCTGAACAATTGGATGAGTTGTTTATGATGAATTTTGTTGAAGATAAAAATGTTATAAGATGGATTAGAAACAATTTCTGTTGTCAATATTGGTTGTTGTACGTACCGACTATGTTTCCGGATATTGTGAGGATTTGATTATATATCTGGATATGTTGGGTTCCATTTTGGGTGGCAATGAGTTCCTAGAAATTCCACGTAATTAAGGGTAGGGAAATTTATAAGTCGTAATTATTAATGATAAATGTTACTAATTTGTGAATGTATCAAAAAGACGAAGAAGGATAGTGAGTAAATGCTAACACACAATAAAAAATTGAGGTAAGGAATTGGGTGTGTCGTGGCCATGTGGAGGCCCTACACCACAAGTAGTGTGAGTGTGTTGTACTAGATGTATTGCTGTCAATTCCTTGCAAAATTTCTTGGATTTATATCTTGCTGCTGTGTTGCTTAATTTTCTATGCATATCCTTATTATGAATGTTGAAATGGAATGCCTAAGGATGGAATGAATGATGAATGGAAGATTTGTAGGATGATATGAGGTGTACATATGATTTTGAGTGAATGGAGAATTTCAATTCTTGTTTTGTACAATTTATTATATTCACTTGTTGTGGTTCCTTGCATAATTCACTGTGTTATTCACTGTAACCTTGTGGTTGTTAATGCATACTTCATTCCATTAATCAAGCATGTGTAGATTATTTAGGATAATAATAGTATGAACATATTTAGCATGATTAATTAAACCGAACACTTTTAATTGAATGGAGTCCTTTACATGTCTAATTAACCAGGCCATTAATTGTAGCATGTTTAGTCAAATTGTATAAAAGCATGATCAATCAACTAGAATGTAATTCTTCAATTGTGCTCCTTTAAGTAATTCGAACATGTTTAGTTAACTTAATTAATTAGCACGTTTATCGTTGAATCAATTATTAAGCCTATTCTGTTTTCTATTGGTTAAGCACGTTTCCATATAATTGTTGTTAAACATGTTAAGTTCTGTCTGTTCAGAAAAGCATACGTAATCAGTTTAACTTGATGTTTTGTAATTACAAATCAAGTATATGTTCAATTGTCGTTCGTTAAACATGCTTCTATTAATTAATTATCGAATATGTTTCTTTTTATTTATTAATGTTACATCTAAACTTTTATAACATTGTTAAGCATGTTAATTCGCTTAAGATATCTTGTAGTTTGTAGTTTACTCGTCTTGCTATATCTTGAGTGTTATGTTCGGTAGAATCAAGCATGTTATATGTCGCTTTCGATTCATTTCTGTGTTTGTTTTAAATTAATGTTATTCTTACCCTTTGTTGTTTGCTATTCGTGTTATTCTTGCTATTCTTTGCTTAATTATTGTTCTTTCTATATTATGCCTCATGCATCATGATAATATAAACAAGTGGGGAGTGCCCCTCGGGGTGGTATTCACATGCATGAGTGAGGAAAATGAAATGAACGATGATGAATGATGCAATGGGGGGTTGAAAGGCGGATGGATAGTTCAGATTTAGTCCACATAAGGTTAAAAGCCGATCAAACTATTCCGTCTAGTGCGTGTTCCTTCAACTTCCAACTCGATATACGAGTAATGAACGAATGAATGAAACGTAATGAAAAGATTGGTTTGGGCGGACCCATTCCAAGTGAACTAAAGAGAGACATGATCATATTGCATATTCTCATTTCTTACTAAGCCTTTGGGCTTACAGTTTACTTGTGGTGTAGGTATACGTGTATGACAAGAAGAACGATGAACAAAATACAAAACAGTCGATGAAAGGTTTACATGGGCAGAGCTTGTGGCTGGTCAGGTTAAAGACGAGTAAAGTAATTTGTAACACATAACGATTTACTTAGCATATTTTAATTTGAATGTTTTCGCTTCTGCTATGTTTTAAATAAATTATTATTGCTTCCGTTATGTTTTGATAAACAATTTTCATAACGAATGTAAGGAATGAATTTTGACGATTCGGTTTTAGTACTCTGATTATGAAGGATTTTTGTTGTCTTACAAAAGTTTTAAATTTCACGTATTTTAAAAAGTTATAAAAAAAGCGGGTCGTCATAATTTTCTTAAAATACTTTTATAAATTAGTAGCGAAATAAAATCATTTTTTCTTAAAACGTAGCGGAAGCATAATCGTAGCGGAAGTATAAAATAAGATAATAATTAAACTATTTATTTGATTACAAAACTCTTTTTATCTTTTACCCCAGCCAGCCACATTGCGGTTGATCGTCCAAAGAAGAATCGATCGACCGACGATCCAAAAAGTCACCTAGAAATAGAAACGCCGTCACTGGAAGCTTCTAGGTTTACGTTGGACGTGTCTGGATGATGAAGGGTGGCATCCCTTGGCTCTTCACCTTCGTGTGGACGCTAAAGAGACTTTGTGAGTGGTCTATAAATAGCGAGGGAAAGGAACAGGAATTCACATAGGGGGAAAGCTGTGGGAAAACTCTAGTGAAATTTAGAGTGAAGGTGACAAAGAGAGATTAGCAGACAGTGAATGAGAGAGATAGAATCTGTGTGTTGTATTTGTGATACTGAATCCATGAGAGTTGCTCAGGCTTGGTGTGAGCACCTGTGGTTCTAGAGTTTGTGAGAACTGAAGTTTTTGTGAGAGAAACTGTAACATCCCGTATTTTTCTATTTCTTTAAAATGCGTAAAATTTAAAACTTTCTTTCCGTAAAAACATCAGAGTCTTTTTCCTTCATAAAATCCGATCGCTAAAACTCTTTACTTTCACTTTTCTCAGTTTTCTTTCACCTTTATTAGCTTACTTTCAAAAGCCATACATTCTTTGAATAAAATGCAGCGGAATAAAAACAAAACATTAAAGAACAATAAATAATTTACAAAACTCTTTTTCAAATACTTTTCCTTTCACTCTTTAGCCCAGCCAGCCACAAGATCCACCCATGCAAATCCTTCATCAACTGTCTTTAACCTGTTCATCTGTTGCTCGTTCGTACCTACATCACAAGACCTAAACTAATAAGCCTAATGTTCAATAAGTGATAAAATGAAATACAATGCAATGCATGACCATACGATGCAAATTTAAGGCAAGAGTGCATACATGACAAACACCGTGAGACCATGAGTAACCCAGTCAATCCACAAAGGAGCAATATATAAATCAAGGGGGATTACTCAGACCGTATACACTCCTTTGTTACGAGAACGTTGGGGATTTCAAAACAAGAGGCAATGAACCCTGGTATCCCATGTCACTAACCTATTTTCTCTCTAATCCATCCAACATAGACCTATATGACAATGGGACGTCATTGATCTCCCGAACCCCCACACGCCTATTTACATATATTATTATGTCATACAATATGCACGTGGATTTATACAATCCTATATGCAATAAATGTCTAATAAACACATCATTAAAAGAACCTAAATCTAGTAAACACACAACACAATCCTAATTCTTGTGATGTAGGGTCCGCAGACCAAAATACAGTCAATATCAACTTACCTGGCGTCCATAGCGCGTTTCTGTTTCCTTTCTCTTTTTTGTACCTTTAAAACCATAACAACTATGCATTAATAACAATCCCTTAAACCTTAACACTTAATTAATCCCACTCTCATTTCCTAGTAACACAATACTAATTCCAAGATCTTAACATATAGAATGGAATAGCAATAACCCACAATGTTGCTCATTCCATCAATCTGTCAGGATAAATTAACTTTACAAAACCAACGAAGAATATTTTATCATAAATCCATATTTCCCGCATCAGAGTAGAGAACCATTTAATGCATACTTTAACACTAAATTACCAAGTGAATGAATTACAAGTACCTCAACCGTCATTAGAGATGGCTAACGGGCGGGCTCGGCCTGGGCTCGGTTGGCGGGCTGAGCCAAGCCCGAAATTGCGGGCTCGCCAGCCCGCCGAGCCCGGGCTCGTAAGCCTGGCGAGCTGGCTCAGCGAGCCCGCCCGAGTTGGCGCCTGGCGAGCTGCAGAGTGCAGTGCACTGTGCAGACTCCACTGGAGTCTGGAGACGATGCCCGACGGCCTCTCAGTCTCAAGTCTCACCTCTGGATCTCGCGACTCGTGTGAAAGCTCGTCGTTGCGTAAAGGCTCGTTGTCGCGAGGTCGTTTCCGTCCGGCGTCCCGCAAGCTGCATCGACTCTCGCGTCATCGGGAGATCATCAGGCCGCGATCTCCCTCTCGCAAGAGACCGTCAGTCAGCACCCACTCACGTCAATGGCGATCGCCGGCAAGATAGAGCTCGTCGACTCGTGTGGAGGCGAACTCCCGAAGTCCACCAACGTTCGTGGTTTTCGTCGGCGCCTCTGTCCCACATCGTCGCCTCTGTCTGAGAAGTTCAGACATGTGGCTTGCTTCTCTGTGAGAACTTCTCACAAAGAAGCAACGGTCTTCAGACCGTTTCTTGCAACGGTCTGAAGACCGTTGGCGAGTGGCGATGGCAACGGTCTAGTGACTGTTGCCTGTTGCTCGTCTGAGGGCTCGACTGAGCCTCTCAGCTGTTGGCTGCCATGTTGGGCAACGGTCCAAAGACCGTTGCCCAACGATCCCAACACAGCAACGGTCTGAAGACCGTTGCTGTGTATTCAGTTGAGCTTCAAGCTGAAGCCTGAATGAGATCAACGTGATCAAGCAACGGTATTGAGACCGTTGCTTGATCCAACGGTTGGCAAATTTTTCTCTATATATACTCCTCATTATCTCTCAAATTTTTCATTCCAACTTTCTCACATTCTCTCAATCTTTTCACAAATTTTTCTCTTTTTCTCTCAATATCTCCTTCATTTCTCAATTGCTTAATCTCTCCATCCTTCTCCCAATTTCAAAGGTATATTTTATTTTTTTAATTTTAATTTTTTTAATTTAATGTGTATTACAAAACAACTAATTTTTTTTTGCAATTTTTGTAGGACTCGTATTCGGGGAGGAGGTGATCACAATTCACAACAATTGCATACTATTGTTGCGTAATTGGTGTGCGGTATCATTTTATTTATTAAGTGTTTCGCAGTAGTCAATTTTTTTAATTATGGATCCTAGTGATTTTTTTCTTAACACTTTTAATGACACTAACGATGATATTGAGGAAATTAGGGAAGATAATCTCACAATTGCAATTGATCAATCATCGGCACATGCATCCACATCGTTACCTAGAAAAAAAAGAAGTAAAACGTCGACTGTATGGAATCATTTTGAAATGAAAGATATTAAAATTGGTGGAAAAATAGAAAGTAGAGCACAATGCAAATATTGTATTAAACACTATGCATACGTATCCGGTAGTTCTACTAGCACACTTGGTAGGCATTATACAAAATATCACTCAGACGAGCAAGTGAGAGACCCTACACCAACACTCATAAATGCTAGTGGCAGTGGCAATTTTATGTATTCACAGAATAAAATGAGAGAAGGAGTAGCAAAATATATATCACAATCTGAGGCACCTTTATCTATGTTTGATAGTGAGTTATTTGAAAATTTTATGAAAGAGTATATTAATCCTAGTTTTAAACGAGTCCCTAGAAGTACGACGTGAAGTGATATTATTAAAATGTATAATAATATAAAAAATGAATTAATTGAGTTTTTTTTCAAATGTTCCGTCTATGTCTATTTGTATTACTTCTAATTTATGGAGTGCACCTAATGCTTTAGAATATATTGTCGTAACTTCTCATTTTATTGATGACTCTTGGCAATTAAATAAAAGAATATTAGGATTTCGTAGTTGTGAATATCCACATAGTGGCATTACCATTTATAGATATATTGTTGGAATTTTGCAAGAATATGCTATTAGAGATAGAATTTTTAGTATTACGCTAGATAATGCTGCTGCTAACGATGTTGCAATTCTTGAATTTAAAAGGTTGTTTCAATTAGATACGACTCATAATACTCTTTTTCATATGAGATGTGTTTGTCATATTTTAAATTTAGTTGTTCGAGATGGCATGTCATGTATTTCGCATCATATTGAATCTATTCGATCTGCAATTTCGTATATTACTTCATCTAATACGCGACAGCAAGAATATAAAGAATTTTGTAAAATTGCTCAACTTAAACCAATAAAATTAAAAATCGATGTAGATACAAGGTGGAATTCAACTTATTTAATGTTAGAAAATGCTAAGCCATATTGGTTAGTTATTTGTGCTTATATTAGTGAAAAAACAAAATGTATTACTCTTGATCATAATAGTTGCGATATTGCTAATTTATTTCTTGATTTTCTAAAACCATTTTTTGAAGCTACAAATGAATGTTCGGGAATTTATTATCCCACTACTCATCTTGTTCTCCCAATTTTTATAAAATTAACAGGTACTTTTCAAAAATTTAGACAAAGAAACAAATTTTGTGCATTAATTGAAAAAATGGAAAGAAAATTTAAAAAATATTGGCTTAACATACCTCATATTTTTTGTTTTACATGCATAATGCATCCTAGATTTAAATTAAATGGAGTGTGTATAATGCTTGATAGAATTTCTTCTAATTTAGGTATTTCTTCTTCAATTAATGGTGTTCAATTAAAAAATGAAATTGATAATTTATTTTCTTCTTATGAATTTAAATATTCTAATAATCGTTCAATTCCTTCATATGATATGCATGCTAGTTCTAGTAGTGGTGCTTGTGGTGGAGATCCACAAGATTTTATGTATAATATATTTAAGAAAATAGATAGCAATGTTCATTCTTATAATTTACAAAGAAATGAACTCGATATTTATCTTAACACCTACCATAACATTTCTCGCACCGAGGATTTTGATATTTTGGCTTGGTGGAGAGTCAACTCTATTTCATTTCCTATTCTTTCTAGAATGGCACGTGATCTACTAACACCTCCGGTCTCTACAGTAGCATCGGAGTCTGCTTTTAGTGCAGGTGGACGTGTGTACGATGATAAACGAGGAAGACTTGCACCAAAAATCGTTGTGGCACTCATTTGCATGAAGGATTGGAACGACGCTGTGACAAGAGATCAACAACGAGAAGATGACATAGTTGAAGAATTCAAAATTTTGGATGTCGAAGACTAAATTTTTATTTAAATTTGAAATTGTAATTTTCATATATTTTTTTTATCTTGTAAGTTGTGCTTTGAAATTGTAATTTAAATTTGAAATTGTAATTTTCATTATCATTTTGAAATTGTAATAAAAATATTTATTCAATTCAATAAAAATATTTATTCAATTAAATTATTAATTTTAGTATTTTTACATTATAATAATAAATATTTATTATAATTTTAAATTGTATAATATTGAAAATAATTTATAATATATTTATATAAGATATTATTATTTATGTTTGGCTCGTTAGGCTCGGCTCGTTAAGGCTCGTTAGGCTCGGCTCGGCTCGTTAGGCTCGGCTCGTTAGGCTCGGCTCGTTGAGCTCGGCTCGTTGGGCTCAGCAGGCTCGGCTCGTTAAGCTCGGCAGGCTCGACGAGCCAGACTTTTTCAGGCTCGGCCGACTCGGCTCGGCTCGTTAGCCATCTCTAACCGTCATAAACCAATTCCAAATCTTAACTTATGTTTCAGTGGCAGAAGGTGAACAACGGAATAACAAACAACAGATTCAGCAATCAAACTAAAGCTTCACAGAGATCAGATCATAACCACATGATGATTTGACAGATCAAATATTCATCTAATCCACTCCAATCCCATCCAATTCAATCCAATATAAGTCCAGCACAAAATAACAATATTCTATCCAACAAATATACACTTGTTTTGCATAACCATTTAAATCCTTTATTTCTTTAGCTTAGAAATGATGACCAAAACAGCAGTCAAAACATAGCTTAGAAATGATGACCAAAATAGCAGCCAACACATTCAAAGAACACCAATAGAACCTATTCACAAGTCTTAACAGAGTATCACATACTACATAACTCATAAAACTCAATTCAAGAGTGAAGAAAACCACTCACCAGCCAATACCCGAGGTTCCAGCTTCAACTAGAAATACAAAACCACAATCAGTAGCTCACTTCTTGAGAGAATCTGTCCTCTTCCTCTTCTACGCTGCCCTGCCATTTCTTCCCCAAAAGACACATCCTTCTTCATTACTCACAACCAGTCCATCCCACAAAGAATCCATCACACATAATTCAGAACCAAACCCAAAGCCAAATTCAACTTTAAAAATTAGAACCAATGAACAGAGAATGATTATCTGTAGCTTACACAACAATTTTCTTCACTGCAACAATCCAGAACAACACCAAAAACACAAAACAGGAGCTCACGCCAGTTCTCTCACGCACCTAGCAACTCACCTCTTCACATACTGCTCTCGGCCCTTTCGCAAAGAGCATACCCGAGAAGAACAGAACACCCAGAATAGAATACGCCTTTGCCACTACTCACTGCATTCCTTTATAACCAAGAGACGTACACCGATATACTCACACACAATGGAGGTCCACTCTACATATGCCACCTGGATGCCACTTGGAAAAACCCATACTATGCCAGCTAAACCAATTCCAGCTAAACCAATTCCAGCTTATCTACGGATCACCTGGACCGGACTCGTACCAATAACCCAACAAACCGAAGCTTCAAGCCCAATTCATCCCCTGCACACTATCGGCCACTGTCTATCTCCGATGGACACTTCGTCGCCATTCGTGGCTGCCAGTCCTTGCTAAACATTACCAAATAATCAAAATCGACAGAACAACTCACCTTGACCGAGCTTCCTCGATCCCGTGAGCTCGTCGGACTTGTCGGACAATACCACCCCCCGCAGTCACCGCAGCAGGCCGCCTCGTCGCCGAACGTCACTTCGTCGCCGGAGATCGTCGTCCGTTGCCTCCCCCTCTCTCGTCCCGATCTCCCACTCCCTCTCTGTCCCTCGTCTCTCTTTCTCTCTCTCTCTCTCTCTCTCTCAAATGGCCAGCATGCCATTTCAATTAAATTAAACCGGTTCCTGAACCGGTTTAATTAATCACTTTTCCTTAATTCTATTTAATTAATGAATTCCTTTAATCTTCATATATAATAATCCCACTTTACATAACCTTAATTATGTCCAATAATTTTTAATATTAATTACGTCATTAGCAATGTTATGAGTAATATCCCGATAATGTATTCTACTAATTCAAATATCCCCAATTATTTTCCAATTTGAAATTTTGATAAAAATTTGGGATATTACAAAAACGCTCCTGTGTTTTGGAAAAGAGAGAAGCCGTGAGGGTTTCTTGAAGAAGGAGAAAAGATTTTGAGGAGAGTGTTATGAGTTTACAGAGAAGAGAAACTTGAGGGTGAAAAACAGTGATGAGTTCTGTGTGAAACTTGGAGAATGGATTGAGGCTCTCTGTCTCTTGGGTTTATCCAATGGAGGAAAAGTGAAAGGATGTTTGGGTGTTCTCTTTGGTTTTCAATTAGCGGGTTCTTCAGGTAACAAATTCTTTTCCATAATTTCTGTCGAGTGATAGTATTTAGGTATATGAGTTATGGGTTTTGTCTTTGATCAGTTTTATATTTTGCTTATATAAATGGACGGTTAGATGATAAGTTTTTGGATTCCCTATTATTAATAGCATGTTCTGATTATTCATGGATATGAGTTTACTCTAAAGTGATTTCTATTGATGCATTGATTCTAGAAAATGTTGGTTTAGTATTCTGCTTATTATCTTGTTTCTTAAATACTACTGTTGAATGCTATGTACATTATTAATTGGCGGATAAGGTTGATTTTGGTGAAGTATTATCTTTGGTCATCGCCTGAATATTGTACTCAGTTAGTATAATATGTTTAGAATATTTGGATAGGGGCTATTATTCTACACATTATTGGATTGTTGTTATTGGTTAGTCATCGATATCTGTTGGGTCTTATTGCTAAAGAACCGCCAAGTAGACATTATACCCTGATTATTTATGGAACTTACGTTATTGAAAGATAAAGTTGAAATTCAATGTTAGGATAGTTAGGGTAGAGGATTGATTCTTTAAGGTGCTAATGGACATGTTAGAGAAGCTGTACTCTGTTGGAGAAATTAATCTGTCAGGATTAGGTTGGTGATTGTTTTACTTAGTTTAATAAGCTATTGTTTACTAATGAATAAGTGCTAAAGAAGAAGAAACTTTAAGTGGTAACCCTTTAAAGATAATGACTCCAAGTAAGTGGTACTGTGTAACGACCAAAAATTTTAGTTGATGTGCATGTTAAATTTGTTTTGGGGATCTCTTTTGTTGTTGATAAGATTATGAGGTGATTAGTTTATTAACGAAAGATTTTATTGTGAAAATCAAAGTTGGTAATTTAGGATGAATGTTGGGATTTTAATTTATTATATTATTGTTAAGATTGAATAATTGAGTTGAGATATTTCTTTTGGAAATTCAAGTGGGAACTATTGTATTTTGGTGAAAATTTAAGTGGAAGTGTGGTGCTTGGTTTAATAATTATTAAAAAGGGATGAGTGAAATAGAAGCGAGTCATCGACCATGATGCTGGAAAGAGAAAAAATGAAAATAAAAATAAAAAAAAGGTAATTGGTAGACAATAAAAATAGACGAAAGGGGAGGCTGGAAATAGACGAAAGGGAAGGGGAAAAACGACGAGGGCTTCAAACCAAGGGAGAGGCGACTACGTGGCGAGGAACCTTCGTCGCGGTGAGGGAGGCGGCCGTGCGAACGAGACGACGGCGTCGTCGGGCGCGGGCAAGTGAGAGCTGACCCACTAAACCGCGAGGCGAATCGCTGGCGGTCGCCAATTTGTGGGAACGAACGAACCCGCAAACCTGGGATTTTTGCAGCGCCTATGAAAGGGGTATGTGAAGCGAAGGTTTTCTTTACTAGCAGAAGGGGTTGAAGCGGACAGCAGTGACAACCCGTCGGCGACATTGGGAGAAAACCAAAGCCGTTGGCGAGACAGGGAAGCGGCGATTGAGCACTTCTCTCTAGCGACCTTGCAATGTAAGTAATGCTTGAATGTGTTTTGGCCTAACCGGCCCTACAATGCAAGGTATTAGGGGGTATTGTTTTCTATCTCTCCTACAGCTCAAAGTACGTTTATGAAGTTTACGTTTCGTGGTTGAGTTCTGTTTTGTTCTGCATTCTTTGTTACTGCCTAAAATATATATTGAAACTGTTGCTCTGATGGGTCTGAAATCGGTTCTTTGTTTTGGTTTCTGCCTGTTAGACATTTTGAGGAATATTGTCTTGCTAAATGAGTGACTCCCATCCTTCATTTTTGTTTACTGTTGATAGCCCGTAATGAGGACAATTGTTCTGTCAAGTGAGTTCTAATCTGTAGTTTTTGGTTACGGTTTGATAGGCACTGTTAAGGTATATTGTCCTGTTAAAAGAGTTTAGCTATTCCTGTTCAGTTAATAGTTGATGAACCCTGTTGAGGACAGTACTCTGCTAGGTGGGTTTTTATTCTACTATAGGTTACAATATTGTTAAATATTGCCGAGGATTCATGTTCTATGGACTTAGCTTCATGTTCTAATTTAATTTACTGCCCTGTAGACACATATTGACGACCTCTGCCACTTGGATTTAATCTCCATTCTGTTTATGATAGACATTATATAGGAATTTCACTTTGATAGCTTGAGAATATATAGTAGGATTATGATGACCATACTCATGGTTTACTGATGGGATTTTAGGAGGATTTAATGTTGTGTTCTCTGTGCTTGAGATGATGAAGCTTGAAATTATAGTTTAATATTTGTAGAGGTTGATAATGTGTAGATTGAGGTTTTGTTATTCAATTCGGCGACGGCTTTGATAAACGTAGTTGAGTAGGATAATTTGTTAGTTGGGTTTCTCTTTTAAATATTATGATGGGGATTGATTTGTTAGGCTATGTTGTTCTGCCTTGGAGAATTTTTTTTTTCTGCTTTCTTTAATTGTTAAGCATAGTTAGGATCTGTTGTTATTGTGGTTTGATAGTTGCATATTATGTGAAAATATTCATGTTGCATTATGATGTATGTTTATGCATGAGTCTGTACCTAATAAAGATAAAATGCGGATAAAATGTACGTAAATGGATAAGGAGGATAGGCTGTCCCACAGAGGAGACCGGTGAGACATTAGCCCGTTAGCTTGTTTCTGACGCAACCCAAAAAATGACAGGCACAAGGGCCCCTAGGTCACAGTGCATTTAATTGCACGCAGCTAACGGAGGACTCCCAAAAAGGGTGGAGTTTGTCTTCACAAGGGCTGGAGACTCTCCCAAAAGGGAGGAGAAACGTAGTGTGTACCCCATCGTCGAGCCTACTCATATCCGAAAAGAGTAAAGTGAAAGAAAGAAAAAGGTACTTAAATGGTGAGTGAGGACAGCCTGCCCTAAAAAGGTGGGCCAATGGGACATTATCCTGTTAGCTTGTTTTCGGTGCAACTCGGAAATTGATAGGCATAAGGGCCGCCTAGGTTGCAGTGCATTGAATTGCACGCATCTAATAGAGGACTCCCAAAAAGGGTGGAGTCTGTCTTCACAAGGGCCGGAGACTCTCCCAAAAGGGTGAAGAAACGTAGTGTGTGCCCCACTACTGAGCCTACTCATATTCGAAAAGTGAAAGATAAATGAAAGAAAAGAAAGAAGAAAGAAAGACAAGAACAAGAAAGAAAAGATGAAACATGTGTCACATCATGTCACGTTCATGGTCACATGCATTACTTGTTAGGTCTTAAACTTATAGATGAACCGTGCATTGTAGGTACATGTATTACAAAGAAAATGGCAAATATGAAGTCCCACGATGAGGGAGCTTGCTCATGATGAAAACTTGGTGGTTGTTGGGTAATCTCCATGGTTTCTCTCAATGTTTATAAGTTATGTACTTCTATGAATTTGTAGAGGACTGTTAAAAACTCAAGTTTTGACAAGAAATATATTTATTTGATAAAGTCTTTCGTTGCAAATATTTTATAAATGCATGGTTTAGTAGTTGGTTTTAAATTATGGTTTTATCACAAAAGAATTTAAAGAAACATTGTTTTAGTATGACAGTTTTAAAGAAAAAAAATATATCACGAAAATTTACTACAAAATAATGTTTTTCAAAATGGGGCGTTACATGCTGCATGTGTTTTGTCTGAAAGGGCCTACATCACGGAAATTAGGGTTTGTTTGTTTGCATGATTGTTTGAATTGTATGTGTTATGATATTTAGGTTCAGTTCCTTAGGAATTAATCATGTTTTGAGGATACGATTGAGAAATATGTTAGATAGGGTTGTATGCGCACAACAATGTTAAGACTTGGAATCCTAAAGTATATTAAAGTGACTAAACCTAAATAGGTGGTTAGGGATGTGGGTTCTTGAGTTGGTCGCTTAGGTGTGTGCCACGGGATGGTCGTCTTGTGCATAAACCGCTCTACCTTATCAAATTGACATTTCTAACGCTTGGATGGGTAACTAGAACTAAATGAAAAATAGATCAGTAACAAAATTAAACAAAATATAAGTAAATAGTTCTTTTTGTGGTTCGGTTGGTTACGCCTAGTACAGAAATCAAAGATAAGTAAATAGCGATTTTTATGGTCCGATTAAATAGGCTCGGCGCAGAAACAAAATAAATAACAGTAAAAGACAGGAATAGTAACAAATAAACAATACAAAAAATTGTATACGATGTTACCAAAGTTGTATATGTATTTCATGTTTTACGTTTATATCGTTTACTAAGGTTTAGATTCATAGTTATGTCTTGTGATGTAGGTAAGGAATCAATGATTGGATAAAGTTGATAAAAGACGTAGCTGATGGTGTATTGTCAGGTTGGGGGTTTGTGCTGTTGGCGACATTGACTTTGGGGATAATGACTCATGGAAATAGAATAAACATATTTAAATATTTTAAAAGTTTTCAAGTATTTAATGACTTCAAACTGTTTTAAGTTAATGTTTTACCTGTGTTTATTTAAGAACTTTTAAACTACTGGTTTGTAATATTTTATATGGTTAAGACTTCTATTGCTTGTTACTCTGGTTTTCCATAACAAGTGTTTTAAAGGAAAGAAAATTTTTATACGGTAAAAAGTTACGGGATGTTACAATGTATCATTTATCTTGTACCATAAATCCCCAACGCTTAAATTAAAGAGATTGGTGACAGTCATAGGTGGTGACACACCTAATAGATGTATCTCCTCGTCGGAGTGACGGTTAAGCCACATGATCATAGAATGTAGCATTTCTATGATAAATGAAATGTAAATGAAAAGAAAATGAAGGAAATGGTAGGTTCCTTTCCATAAATGAAAATGAAAAAAGGTAAACGGATTTTAAAGTGGCATAGCATGTGCATTGTACCTTTTATTCTATATCGCTTACTGAGTCTTAGTCTCATTAATTAAGTCGTGTGATGTAGATATGTAGAAGAAACAAGAGAATAGGTCAAGGACAATTGATGAATGATTTGTACCGGCGGATCTTGTTGCTGGTTAGGCTAATGGATGTAAAAGAAATGGTTTGTAACGGATTTGTAAATGTATTTAAATTGAAAAATGAAAGAAGTTACTTATTGTATTCTAAAATGTTTGGTTTTCTTTATTTAGTCTTCTGTTGTGCTTTATAAAGGGTTTTCAGAAAAGAAAAGTTTTAAATTTACATGTTTTTAAATGTAAAAAAAATCGGGTCATTACATTTAGGCTTGTGCACTCAATTCTAGAAAAGAAATATTGAGTATAAAATTTGTGAGAGCTTCATTATGATTTCTCTTCGTCACTCTTCACTTCGGAGTGCCTTTTTTTTTTTTTTTTTAAATTTTTATAGAAAACAGCTTTCTCGGTCGACCACGTCTATTTTGGTCGACCGCCTCTCGACTGTTGGAATGTTACTATTGTGAAATCCAATTGGGCAGTTGACCAAATTGTCCCCAGTCGATCGTTTTTAGACATAGTAGAAAATTGATAGAATCTGTCTTATTTGTGCGGTTGACTGCTCCTATAGCAGTTTTAGAAGGTCTTCAAGTCTGTCTTTACGGTTAGTTGACCACCTTCAAACTGGTTGACTGCTACTTCTATCTTTCATCGATTTGGTCGACGACCTCTTCACCAAATTCTACCAATACTCCGTGTTTTGCTCTTTTTCAATCTTCTAAGTCCCAATTATCAACATATAAACTGCATAGACTTAGTAAAACATATTAGAATATATAAATAACCTTTGTAAGAGGTATTTCCAATGAAGATCAACATAAATATAAAGATAAAATAATTAAGAATAATCAAAAGATAAACAACTTATAATTCAATTAAAACATTCATCATCAAAACAATTATGTCTAATGACTCTTAGGCTAACAGGAGGAACATAGACCGTTAGATTTAAGAAAGATTCTTTCGCTAAAGAGTTGAATGCCGCTCGGATGTGGAAGAGTTTTGGATCATTGGATTTAGTTTAGCAAAAGAAGTGTGAACTGTTGGATTAGGAAAATATTCTTCCGTGGAAGAGAAAGATGTCATTTAGAAGAGTTAAGTAAGTTAGGAACGCCGTTGTTTTATGTTTTAGCATGTTTCTGCAGCTGCGTCTGTGTTCGCAACAGTGTTTTTAAGTGATGAAATGGTCGTTTAGATTATGAGTCTTGGCTATTAGCGTCAGAACGAAAGCATTCACTTTCGCAGATAGGTTTGTGTCCGCGGTAGGTTATTGGACGAAATGAAATGTCGTCATTGGATTTAAGGAATTCTTGGTAACGTTAGAGTTTCTGCTGGAGCATTGGCTTTCGCAGAAGTGTTTGCATATGGGGTTGCTTTGGCGACAACAAATATAAGTTTCTAGGCTGACGTGGTTGTCGGCCATTGGTCGAGTGGGTTGTTGCAGACAATCGTTGTGGCTTGGGCTAGTTTAAGTTAAGGTCATTTTTTTAGATTATTGCGAGCTACATTTCGATCCTTAAATTATTTAGGAAAAGATAAAGCTTAGAGGCGATTTTGTGAGATTTTATCTCACGAAACTTTCTGGTTTTAGTTCTATAAATATTAAGGTGTGAGTTTAAACCATAATCACCTGAGAACCTCATGGACGAGAGAAGCTTTCTCTTAAGCTCTAGGGTGAAACTTGTTAGCCTTTTTGTTAGGCTAAGTTTTATTTTGATGATGACTAAATTGTGTGTTAGTTTAGTAAATCAATAAGTTGTATTTTAGTAGCATGTTGCTTGGATTAATTGGTGGATATATTGCATAACTTAATTGAGCAAATCAATTTGTGGCAATGCTTAGGTTTGGATATAAACAACTTTATATGTTTTGGACATCATCAATAAGGGAGATTGTTTAGACTATGTGATAAAGATGATGTGAAATTTAATAAAGTGCAAAAGTTGTTTATACATTGAATTCTTATATATCATATTTATCGATTAAATTGAGAATACCCTTGATTAAGGGTATTGGGAATGTTTAATGTGTTTCTCTAAGTCTTTGCAGGAGAATGGAAGGTTCCTATGACTTAGAGGAAACATTTTGTGAAAGTATGAAGTTGTTTGTGCGGTTGAGGATGCTGCGGATGAGGCGGACGCGTGGCTTTAGTCGTCCGTTTTGCTTCTGTCCATTTTGATGAACACGCGGACGATGCTCGCGGACGAGGCGGACGTAAATTGGCGTCCGCAACCCTTTAGCTGTGCGGACGGAAGTGAAGAAGAGGACGATGGTTTGGCGTCCCTTTCAAATTTGTGCAGTCGCGGACGATGGACCCAGTGGGTGCGGACGGTGCAGCCGCAAATATTAGCGTCCGCTTTGAATCTGTCCAATTTTATTGAAGACGCGGACGATAGATGCGGACGCAGCGGACGATGAGAATGGCGTCCGCAAATTCCCAGAATTGTGCAACGCTATTTTTCTCAACGGGCATTTTTGCAACGGTCGTGCGGATGATAGGTGCGGACGCTGAGGTCGTTCGGAAGACGCAGTGGCAGTGTCTATAAATAGAGGATCACTCTATGCTCTCCACAATGAACGAATCGAATATTCGAGGCAAAGCCCTAGCAAAATCAATACTCGAATACTACTCATTGTGAGCTTTTAATAGCATTGTAAATCCAATTCTCCCCACTCTTAAACTTGCGAGTTATTTTGGGAGAATTTGGATTAGATAGATTGCGATTTAATTTTTGAGTCTATTACATTGTGCTTGATTGTAAAGGGTGATTCCCTAAGAATTCATCATACTAGGGTGGCGCCCCGAAATAGTCAAATTAAGAGTGACGACTCGTAAGAGTCTAAGGTTGACCTTATAATTAGTCAAGGGTGACACCCCGTCTAATAGTCAATTTGTAAACGGTTTTATTGGCACCTGCAAGCCAATTACTTAGTGTATCTCCAAGTGCAACTTGGAGCGCGGACGTAGGCTAGTTTGCCGAACCGCGTAAACAAATATTGTGTGCATTTCTCCAACCCTTACACTTTATATTATTGCATATATTTGTTATCGATATTTTAATTATATGCATTAAATCACTTAGGGTAATTAGAGATTAAAATATCGCACGAAAAAGTTAAAACGCTATATTCATCCCCCTCTATAGGCGTATATCGATCCTACAAAACTGTCATTCAAGTTTCTTAAAATAGGTTCTCCAGTGTTTATTTCACGAAGTGGTTTTGACCATGAGTAATATTTAGAGTTATTGTTTTGGTAACTAACTCTTTGTATAATTTAATGAGAAGTTTGCGTAAGTAAGAATTTCGGATAGTCATACCTTTATTAAGAATTCCAGGTAAATGATGTTTTATTTGGCCTTTGACTGCATCACAAAATTCTAGGGTAAGGTAGAATTATGATGTTATTCTGAGACACCTACGGACTGTTGTTCGAGAATATGATGCTTGTTGATTGTTTATTGTTGATTTGTTTACTATTTACTGTTCATGTTGTGATATTATTTGAGGATATGATTTCTATTGGTTGTTGATTGAGAACATTTTTTGATAATAATATGATGTGATGCCTACGAGTTGTTGATCGAAAATATGATTACTGTTTGTTTGCTGTTCATAATGAAATGTTGATCGAGGATAGGTTTACTATATTTCATGTAAGTTAGATTGTTATCATGTATTGCATCATGTTTTTCAAGAAAAGAATAAAAATGATTTACATGCATACGTTTTCATGTAAGAAAGATAGAAACAAAATTTAAGATACGTAAAATAGAATACAAATTGTTGAGGAAATACTGTCCCAAAGATTGGTCCTATGGGGATAAGCCTGTTAGCTTGGTTATGCTAGACTTAGTTGAAGTTCATCAAGTGGTTGTGCATTGAGTGCACAATACTAACAGAGGTCCCAGTAAGGGAGATTGTCTTGTCGAAGTCCACGAGACTTAGTGGTGTGTTTTCCATAGTCGTGCCTACTCTTCCTGTAAGAATCTTGACAAAAGTTGTCAGGTCATTAATTGAAAGAAAAAGAAAAGAAAAGAAAGAAAGAAAAGACACATTTTTACTAAATTACATTGCATACTTATATTATATTGTGCATCTCTCACTGAGCGTTAGGCTCATAAGTGAACTTTGAGATATAGGTAATGATGAAGTTGTAAATGAACATGAGGATAGAACAATTGATAATGCGGTTGAAGAAGATTTCTTATGGCCAAAGCTAAAGTGTTGTCGAAACGAAGTTGACCCGTGAGTGAGGATTAAAGAACAAATGGATTTTAATAATTAGTCGTCAAGTTTTTCATTCAAAGTTAAGTTTATTATTGTTAAGATTTAAGTAGAAACATTTTATAAATGCTTATGTCTATATAAAAGATGAGTTTTACTATATCTGATTTTAAATGAGTTTCCGTTGAGACTTCCGCTACATGATTTTAAAAAGGTATGAAAGAATATTTAATAAGCGTTAGTTTAGATTTTAAAAGAGAATTATTTTAAAGAATTCCACTGTGTATATTTTAAAGACATGATTTTTATGTATAATTTATTTTTTTTTAGAAATATTGCAAGAAAAAAAGTTGTAACGTCTCTAGGCAATTTAAACTTAATTAATTAATAATGAGTGGAAAACTTAAAAGATAAGAAAATTAGTTAGGATTCAATCAAACTGAGCTAACACATAGATCCAATAGGGACATTAGATAATTTAGTTATATAAGTTCATAAAGAAATGTGTCATAAAAATAAATAAAAAATATATATTACAAGTTTAAATTAACCTCACAAATAAAACTCTCGAACGAAAATGAACACTAAAGTAGAATGAGGCTAAACTCACTCTTATGTTGGCTATTGAGAATCTACCAAATTAAAACCTAAAAGAAATGTTGTTGAGGTGAGTCAACTAAACTCATTAGGGGAAAAATTTTACAGTTAACTTAAGTGTTGTAAAAGAGTATGTGAGCATTTTATGGATAAAATATTTTAAATAAATTTGAGTAGAAAACGACCAGTAGAACAAATATTGAAAACTTTTACTATAATGTGGTACATATGTAAAATAAGTCACTACTGTCAAACGATAAAAACTCAGTGAAAATAGAATTACTCACAGACTCTAAACATACAATGTCATTGACAGTATCAGAAATAAATAACAACAATACTTAAATGATCACAACAATCAAAATGACCTTGATAAGGTGTATTAGAAAATTTTCATTATGAGACAGGGATTTTACATCCACCCAAGATTTAAGGTACAGAAGAACTCAATATTCCAGCGGAGTTTCTCCCCTTCGCTACCATCTTCACACAGCGATGGTGTTTCAAAATGGTTGAATGGCGTAACCCACCCCCCTCTAGGTATCCTTTTGATGGTAGGGAAAAATGAGTAATTTGTAACCGATCACGAAATTACTTAATTAAAATAGTTAAAACAATTATTTTACAGGTAAAAAAGTTAGAGAGGTTACATTTACTTTTTATTTGATGACTTACACTTTTACGATAAATGTGGTCACTATTTTCCATGTGCATTGTGAAAATATTATATTCTTACAATAAAATATTTAGATGATTTTATTATCAAAATAAACTATGAAAATATAAATATAAAAAAAATCTACGTCTCTATTATTTAGTTAGAGTTATTTACTGATACAATAAGATACCCCAATTTTGAAGTAGTTTGAACAATTACCAGAAAAGACTTAGAATATGAAAACATCTATCCATAGAAAAAATCTTCTAATTTTACACTTTATTTTTACCTCATCTCATTAGTTGATACAACTAGTCTTATTAATTGATATAATTAATATTTTATTTTAATTATTTATAATTTAACTTAATTATTACATCAATTAATAAATGATATGTAAGTGTTATATTAGAAGGTAAAAATGAAGTGTAAAATTATAAAGTAAACATAGTAAGACCATATTAAGCTCAATCATGATTAATAAATTATAAAAGAACCCACAATTTCAATCAACATCTATGTCCATTTATGGATCCACATCTAATCCATCATTCAAATAAAAACTTCTTTTGCAAAACTAAAACACTACATAAGTGCATATGTCGCCTTATACTGATAAAGTGTAAGTAAAGTATCGGTTCCATGAGAATAATTTATCAAATATAAACATAATTAGAACTGATAAAATATGAAAATGTGTGAGTGATGGTGAATAATTGAATATAAAAATAAACTGAAAGTAAATGTGAACACAAAATAAAATAGAATTAGAAACACTCAATGAAAAATATGGCAAAGAATATGACAAAACACGGGAGAGAAAGATTTTGTTATGGGAGGAAGGGTGACCGCCGAATGGAATAGCATGACAAAACCCAGAGTGTGGATGAGTTAAAAGATGTTTCCATGACATGGAAAGATTTTTTTGCGGGAAAAGACGTGGACACGCAAAGAGTTAAATAGTGTCGTATGATTAATGAAAACGCATGAAGTGGGTTAAGTGATGAAGCTGAACATCGTCATTTAGATTTAAGTGTGCGTTGAATGGTGGAGGTGGTGGGAGTGTAGGCGTCCGCGCTGTAGAACATGTCTGCAGATTAAATGAAATGATATCATTTGGGTATCTATCTGCAGAAGTAAATGCAACCACGAAACCAAAAATGCAGTCGTTTAAGTTAGAAAATAGTAAAGGAAAGTGCACTCCAAGGCATCCGTGGTAGGAAACTCTTCTGTGGATGGTGACTAGTGCCCCTTAACCGAGAGTATAAAAGTTAAAATTTTTAAGTTAACTGAAATTGTTTCATGATGGCGGCTGCAATAAAATTGTTTGAGAATGTTTCGAGGAGATAGAGCGGACAATGGAGAGACGAGCTGAGGGAGAGGTTTTCTTCCACTAGCAAGCTTAACGTAAGTAATGCCTGCATGTTTATGGCCTCTCGGCCTACTTCGCAAGGTGCTAGGCAAGTTTGGCTTTCAGGTTGTCTACTATGTTTTTATGATGATTTTCGAGGATATATTGCTTGCTTGTTGTGCTTATTTTTTATGATTATTAAACCTAGAATGTGATGATCTGTTGGGTGCGATGATAGGTGCTCTGTATTTCCAGTTTATATGTGTATTGAGGAGCTAATATTGCTGGATAATGCTCTATTTGGTTAGCCACGATAATGTTGTTGAGTTATACTTTAGAGTAGTATGATGATGATGTTCAGTTTATGGTGTGATATTGATGATGATTCTATGAATTGTGATAAATGTCTTGAGGATATGTTTTGTTAATTGCTAGCTCATGTTTGCTATTTTGGGGTTCACTTATGAGTTTATGTTTCCGCTACATTATTGTTACATTATGATTATGCATAAATCTGCATTTAAGAAAGATAAAAGTGGATGAAAAATATGTAAATGGTTATTAGGACAGACTATCCCAAGAGGGTGGACTTGTGGGGCATTATCCCGTTAGCTTGCCTACGATGAGGTTGAGATTGACTAACACAAAGGGATGCTAGGTCTCATGCATTAAATTGCATGACAGCTAATGGAGGACTCTCAAAAGGATGGAGAAATGTAGTGTGTGCCTCATTGCCGAGTCAATTCATACCCGAAAGTAAAAGTGAAAGAAAGAAGAACAAAGAAGAAAGAGAAAGAATGAATTTAAATCATGATACATTATGTACATGGTCACATGCATTACTTGCTAAGTCTTAGACTTATAGATGAAGTTTTGGAGGAATTTGCCATAGATAGCACACAAGTTTAGGAAGCTTACCCATGATGAAGACTTAGGGTTGTTGACCTGTTGACCGTGAGTGCTGGCTCATAAAATTGTTGTTTTATGTGATAACGGTATTACCTTTAGAATGATTATTTTGAAATGTTAGAAGTGGTAATTAACCATGGATGGTTGGCTTGAGACTAATACTTTTCTTATGCTAGATCCCTTGCTGTGAGTGGTTCTGTTGGAAAGTAAGAAATGCTACTTCAATTATGGGTTCTTATAGAGGTTGTAAAGAGTTTTAAATATTGAGTTTCCAAACTTGCTTGATATTCTGTTTTTAAAATTTTGGTTTTATTTTAAATGGAAGCCAGGTGAGAGTGTAGTTAATTAAATGGATGGTTTTTTCTTAAATAGTATTTTATGATAAGTGTTGAGATTTAAAAATAATTACAAGATTTAAAAGGAAATTTATATTACAAAGAGAGTTGTTCCAATAGGAGTCATATGTTAAATTCTCAATTAATCCCAAAAGTATATTTTTTTAAAATCATTTGCAGTGGATTTTCACACATTCACGGATGTCTGCATATCCACTGCGGATCCATTCGCTTCTGTTGTTTTTCAGCGAACATTCCCTCCCTTCCCCAATTGGTAATTGCCACATCATCGTGATGATAAAATCATTTCTGTGGATACTTACGCTTTCGCACATTCATTGTTTTCCGCAGAAGCGTTTCCATCCACAGACACCTACACTCCCACATTCCACTGTTCAATGCACACCACTTATCCAAAATGGCAACGTTTCATCCAATATTACACTGCTGCAGACACATTTGCTATCGCAGACACATTCTTTAACCTAAAACGACAACATTTAGCTTAATGTGCCACCATTTACCTTCTCGGAAAGATTCTTTTCTGTTCACGGGAGCATCTTTCCCCTAATCTAATGACCCTCAATTAATCTTAATACTTGATCTAACGGTCATTTTTCCTCCCGCACAACATCTTTCTCTCCTGCAAAATATTCTTTTACCCCATCTTCTAATTTAAAGGGTACAACTCTTATATTCCTTTAATCCAACGATAATTCTTTCTCCCACACGACATTTTTCTCACTCTCACAACATCTTTCAGTGAAAACATCTTTTTTAATTCCTCATTCTTAATCCAACGACTATAAACTCTCTTATTAATTAATCAAATGATCTACAACATTCCTTTTATTTAGCCTTCAGCGCACCTTACACTATCTTAATCATTCTTTAACTTTATCCAACGTTTTTCATATTCTCTTTTCTCAAAACATTTATTTCATCAAAATGGCATTGCTCTTTATTACCATAGTCGTCTTTCACCGCAATAAACATGCATCCCTCTATTTCATATTACTTAGTTGCCATTGATATATTTCCATCTCACAAATCTGTAACCAACTTTTAAATCTTTATATTTTATTTTTCTCTAATATTTTAATTTTCTCTAACATAAAATGACTTATTTTTCTTGGGTTGTTATATGACAATTCAACTAATTGCTGGAGAATGATTTCATGAAATTTGGTGAGAATAATGGAGAATATGCATGTGCACTAACAACAAGAATTTGGAACTTTTGTGATTGGAATACTATTAACACGTGTGAGTTGGATTAGAAAGAGTAAGGAAGGTGGGAGAAGAAGCTCGACCTAAAATCCTAAATTTTTAAAAAGATTTTTAAAATTTTATATGTAAATTTTTTTTGCGAATTTTCGATCAAACGTTGAAATGTTGACTCATTTTGTTGCGTAGCGGCTATGTGTGATTTTTAGTCAAATGATAAAAAATGGTCGAATTAAAATTTACCAAGTGGTAATTAAATTTTAAAAATTATTTTAGTAAATTATTTTTACTAAAAAATTATTATTATTATTTTATTTTTTTTGTCAATGTTACCGTCACTCACATAATTGAATGACTGAAATTTAATTGATTAAATATATAATATATATCTTATTAGATATTATATTATATTTTTTTTTAAAATAAAGTTTTTAATTAAAAGAAAGAAGAAGATTTTTATCTTCTTCTTCATGATGGCAGAGAGCGGAGAGGGAAAACAGAGAGAGAGAGGGGTGAGGTCCAATCGTGACCATTTCAAATTCCGACTGTAGATTCGCGTTTCCGTCGCCCATAGGAGTAACCTTGGTGAAGGTAGTTTTCAAAATTTTAAATCTTTCCCCTCTAATTTTTTGTTTAAAGTTTAGAAAATTCTTGGATTCGGATTTGAGCTTGAAAACTCTAATCCAAGGGACAATTCTGGTTTATATTGATAGAATAGAGGTATTATTTGTGGTTAGAAATAAAAATCGGGTGAAATCGGAGTGTTTTTGTCATCAGCCAAAGATGACACTATTCACTGCTCGGTGACGGCACTGTTCATTGCCGGCGGCGGCATATTCTGGTGAGCACTATTCATTGCCAGAATCACTATTCACGGGCACGATTCCACTCACTATTCATGGCCTGATTTTATTCATGCAAAATTTACTATTCCAAATTACTATTCATGTTGGTCAGAAAATGGGCAAATTGTCCCGATTATGTCCTTGGGTTGTCCTGGTTGATTACTAGGTGATTGTTGAGCCTTAAATGGTTGTGAGCATGTCGTTTTGACCGTCGAAACTAAATGGTCCAAATTGATTGTTGTTGAGTCTGGTTGAGACTGCGAGGTCCCAATTGACCTTCGTTTTGTATCAACGGCAGTTGAGGTTGATTTTGGTTTAGGATATTTGTTGTCTTCCTAGTTTGGTTTCCAGTTTGGGACTCGTGATTATCCCTAGAAACTATTTTGGATTATAGTCTTGTTTAAGACTTGGTTGTTATCCCTCATGTGATTGTTGGGATTTTGATATCGACCTTTTTATAGGTTCTGGAGATGTTATGATATGACTTTCACTTCCGATAGCGCATGTTGCTGGCTAGTCGGTAAGAGTATCGTGGTCACCTATGAGGTAGGGATTTTTATACTTTCTGCATTGCATTTCATCTTGGTTTTCAAACCATTATTTTGTGGGTTGCCACATATGAAAATATGATGGGGACTGTTCGACAGCACGTCTATTTTTACGTATATGTACGTATGTTTTCTCATGTTTAATTTATCATATATGGTATTCTGATGTTGTGGTTCTCTATATATTTGTGGGTGAATCCTCTTGATGTTTTGGGCTGATTGGGTATCAAAGCATCATGAGGATCCCTTAAAACCTTTTGCTGCGTAAAGGTTAATTTCTTGCACGTTTTACTTGGGTAATAGGACAATTTGACTGTGTCGTGTCCTTGGGTTCAAATCCCTAAACCTGATTAGGGTATTTTTTGCTATTTGCGATCGCCTGAGTATCGCCTTATGTTATATGTTCAATTTATTTGGCTTTTGCGATTGCCTGAGTATCGCCTTTATTTAATTTTGTTATTTAAATTATTGCTTTCTCTTCAGACTCATGAGGTGTTGCTTTTGCCGCCTTTCTGTGGTATGTATCGAATGAGTCAATGAGTGACCATTCTTTTCACTGATGACGTTTTCATACGGAAAATGATGTTGACATATTTTACGATATAACTGTTTATGTATACAGCAGATTTTGATGTAGCCACATTGAGGGCCATGGGCCAATTTAATAAACTGATGATGAGTTTTCAGTTAAAAATTCATGTATGGTAAAATGAGAAAAATGATATGGTTTTTCAAAAGATATGAGAAAAACAGTTTTTATGTATTGCATTTAGTATCGATTTCCCTACTGAGCTTGTCATTCACCCCTTCAACTATATTTTTTTCCGAGGTTAGAGAGTGGGTTTGGTGCACTGGATTTGCATGTGTTGTTGTGGGACGATTTTGGTGTCTCCTGATGGATGTTCGTTGATTCAATCCCTTCGTTATTGGTACATTTGGGAACTGTTGGTGTTGTTTGTTTTAAATTTCTGCACAACAGCAACTTCCTTGTTTATTTTTATACTATCAACTCATGCTGATCACTCTGTGGACCCAACCCATGTTATTTGGGTTTGGGCTTAAATTCTCATTAAGTCTTCTGCATTAATTCTCATTAAGTCTTCCGCATTTCTTTTACACCTTGGGTTGGGTAACTGAGTTCTCTACGAGAATCGGGTCGCCTGACCCGACGGTTCTTTTAGGCCCCCATTTGGGTCTTGACATGTCGGCGAGAGAGTTGAGAATTCTAGATTTGAGACTAGAGAAAGCATTGTCAGTTGGAGTAAAATGGTTAAACCCTGATCCAATAGCCGACCTTTTCCAGTATTTTGTTGTCGTTAGTAGGTGGAGCGCCCGAGCTTTAGCTGGACTATGGCAAATGTTGGAATAGCCAAATGATGAGCAAGGACAAAGAGAAGAAAAGAGAGACAAAATAGAGGTAGATTCTCCATTTGCAATGAGAGCAAGTTTACTTCTTTTCTGCGGCTGGGTGTTGGATATGTATTGGAGAAGAGAAGCGGGCCTTCATGAAGTTTGAGGGTGAGCAGAGGTGGCATATGATTATCAAAGTATACACAAAGAGGGAAGTAATTTTCTTTCTTTTTTTAATTTAATTATATTTTTACTATAAATATTAGTTGCTAATGAGTTAAACTTTATGATTCATTAAAAAAAATAATTTAGAGAGTCACTTGTGAAGAAGTACTAAATGGAGGTCTATCCTTACTTAAAGAAATAATTCACAAGCGAAACAAACCTTCTTCTTTAAATACATGGTCGCAATCTACCTTTAGGTAGGAATTGAGGTTTGATTTGGGACAAGTTTTAGATTTCTATGTAAAAATAAAAATAAAAATCGTTCAATATTATTTTAGTAACTTGAATGTTTATGAGGTGAATAATCACTTTTAGTTAAATGCATTATTCAAATTGTTTTATAAATTTCTATCGTTACTTCATAATGCAATTACTAAAATAATGTTACAAAATGAGAAACGTAGAGAGGAGTTATTAAATAGCAATTAAAAGAAATTCCTCTTTTTTTTATAAGTTACTAGTCTTCCGTACATGCAAGGCACGTATGCGTCAAGTTTGATATATTTTTTGAGTGAATGAAAAATGTACAGAATGAAAGATATTTTAATATTTTATTTTACCTTCAAATGGGGAGAAGTGTTGTGACAGGAAAAAGCAAAAAGAGGAAACAAATACACTAAGTAAAAAGTTAAAAATTCACTAAGTAAAATTTTTTTTGACCTATTTAAATTTCATTTCTTCTTCTTCCAGTGATTTGATGAAAAAAAATAAGCTTTGGCTTTGCCAGTTGCAGACAAGAGGAAACTCTGTCTCGTTCTTTAGTTTTCTCACACAAGGACATGACAGAAAGTAGACATCCAGAGCCTATCATCTAGTTTAACCCCTCTTTTCACCGATTTGTCAAAAACCTAAACCAAATAGTTGATTTTCTTTGCTTTTCCTAAGCATTGAATCAAACAAGTGCAACCCATTACGTTTATTTTGATACCAAGCTCGGACATTTCTTTAAACAACTCTATTGCTCTCTCCACATTACCTCCACTTCCATGGATGTTTAACATTGCCATTTAGCTCCAACTTTTCGGCATCAAATTCCTTGATCTTTTCATGTTCTCCAAGAGCTTCTCCACTTTTTCCTCCAATCTGAGGTCGACACACATATTCAACAAGGTGTTGAACAAAATGAAATCTTTCGGCCACCCGTTCGATTTCATTCGCTCCCACAATTTGGTTGCATCTCTAGCCCACCTTGGTTTTCCATAAATCTCAACAAGAGAAGTTAATGTCTTTTCATTTGGTGTTATTCCTGATTCGATCATCTCTTTGAACAGATTACGAGCAAATGTCGGCTTCCCAGCTTTTCCCATCACCTCTAACAAAGAGTTATATACAATCAAATTCGGCTTCACACCAAGAGACTTCATCTCTTGCAAGACATAATTGATTCCATCATAATCCCCAGCTTCACCAAACATCTTAGCCAAAACTGAAAATGAAAGAGGATCAGTTTTCCATCCACTTGATGTTCCTCTCTCATACAAACTAAGAACTTCCTCCACCTTACCTAATTTGCCATAAACATCTATAAAAATACACTAAGTAAATACAGAACAAAGCATATAGAAATACACTATGAGCAAGACATGAAACAATAATGACACAGAATGAGCAACAACAAAACAGTAGCAAAAATCATCTATAAAATACAGAACAAAGAGGAAAAAAATATGAATGGAAAAATGGATTACAATGATTGTACGAACCTCTTACCAGACATCTCAAGATATAGAGAGCTTTTTCTCAAGGAAGAAGACACACCATCAATATCTTCTAATGCAATCAAAATAAGTATTCTGCAAAAGAAGACTCATGATTGAAAGAAAAAAAAGGTTACAAAGAGAACTCCACGTTGGCCATAAAGAAAGAAATAAAAAAGAGATGAATGCAGAAATGGATTACAATGAACGTCTCAAGATACAGAGATCTTTTTCTCAAAGAAGATGATGACCATCAATATCTTCAAATGCAACCAAATTAAGTATTTTGCAGAAGAAGACTCATGATTGAAAGAAAAAAAAAAGCTTACATTTACCATGAATTTCCAGAGAAGAGAGAACTCCACGTTGGCCATAAAAAGAGAAAGCAAAAAGAGAGATTTGACATAAAGAAAAAAAGATTAAAATAAATAAAAAAGATTAAAAGAAAATAAAAACTTATTCCATTTTAGGTCCATGGCAGCCTGAACGGTATCAAACAAGAAGTTGTTGATCAGGTCCTGGTTAATTGGCATTCCATTGTCGACTGCAACTAATGTCTGCTGGGTTAAGATATAATCAAATCGCAGGGCCCACTTTCTCGATCCCAATCGAGCCATAGTTGAACAGTTGTCAACCATGAAAGAAACTCCTTAGGCATGCATGAATGCGTTCAGAGAATCCATGGACTCGATCACACTTTCGTTGCTGATTTCAGAGTAGGAATGCCCTTTCTTCCTCAACACTTCAATCTAAATTTCACATGAGAAAATCACTATTTGGCCAACCATGTCTTTAAATGTACCTCTATGCTACAAGTTAGAGAGATCCAAATGATTTGTGTAATTCATAAAAAATCATTGTACATTCAATCAAATACACACACACACACTCAATGAATGTACCTGAGCCATCATCAAGGCAACAAAAACACAAGCTGTGAAAGCATATAATGGTCCAAGGTCACCGACTGGTCATGTCTGACAGACTCGTTCTCCAACTTTCCACATTTGGATTGGATCAATTTTTCCCATGGGGAAAGCCAGCAAACCATCCTTTCTCCTGTAAAGTCCAAAATCGCATTAGAAAAATCATTTTTTAACACAAAGTTCATTATTTAAAAAGGAAATAGTGGCACTAAAGAAGCATCAACAGACATAAAATTGACGTCCATCCTAGACAACACACCGGATCTCACTTCTAGTGGCCACATCTTCGTAACATTCGTACAAGATGTCCATGCAGGGATAGAAAGTTACCTTCTTCAGATAAGGAATGATATATGGATGGCATACCCTAACAGAAAAATAGTACAAATTACTGGAAAAAATTGAAAAATGAGCACAAAAATGGATGTGAAATTTTGAGATTGAAAAAGTGACATTAGTAGAGATGGTCTTGGATATTGTCTCTGTTATTGATTCTATTGTGTTCTTATAAGCCAGATTCTCATCCCAGATTCTCATCCATTCCATTTTTAGTGTACCTTCTAAAGAAGGACTCCAAGTTCCGTTGACAGCAGCAAGCAAATTGCCTATAAACATGGAAGAAAAGCATGGCATTTCAGAGCATGGAAAATCGAAGAGATTTCATGTAATGATTGAAAGCTGACTCTTTCACCAAAGATGTGACTCTTGTACTCCTGCTCTAGTGTAGTGACAAATGTGAAAGGAGAGCCGAGGGCAATTGACCAACCCAGAGCAAGATTTGTGGCTCGACCATCGACATCCTGTATACAGCTTTAAGCATTTGAGAAGAGAGGGAGAGAGAAGACATGGTGGACTGCAAAAACTGGAGTTAATTCCAGCCCCATTTATCTCTTTTCCTTGAACATAAAGTTTCCTTACTGAGGGTCCCATTCCCTTTGGACACACAACAATGACACTGAAATTCTTGGAAAAATCCATTCCCATTTATTGCAAATGTCCAAGAAGAAATCCATGGGAGAGACCAAGAATGCTATTTGCAATGAACAAGATCATTCACGAGCTCATATACCATCAATATGCAATGAACAAGATCATTCACGAGCTCATATACCATCATAATTTATAACACAAAACATCACTTACATCCTCAAGTAATTTTGATTAGTCAAAAGAAGACATGTAAACTTCTGCAGCAGAATCATATGTTCTTCAACACTCAGCTTCTTCAACACTTTAAAAATAATAAGAGGAAGTCCCATAAAAATTTAAATATTATGCAGTCAAAAATCCAAGGTAGAGATGCGAGTAAGCTGCATAATTTTTTTTACTACTCTATTAGATGGTTCCTAATAAGTTACATCTGTAAGCCATTGAGGAATGGAAAATAGTGGCACATTTTGATAGCAGGTCAAATCAGTTTGAAGGGACGAATTTAGTTTGACAAACTAGCGAGCAAAGAACAAACAACATCTTTAATATTATGGGACATGACAAAGATAAATACTTTCCAATATGCCTATATGTATTATTGTGTAGACATGTAGTATTTATACAAATCATTTCTGGCAAAAAAAATCTTGGTAAGATGAAGTAGATGATACTTATCAAATGAAATCTAAGCTCAGTTCAAGTAAAGATACATGGCATGATCCATACCTGCCATGAAGAGGATATCATGGGCACTACACCATTATTAAGACCATCTAGATAAGATTCTGTTATGCTAACAAAAATAGGACCCGTCATCATAGTTTCACCAACTTGCTTAGGCCTAGTTCTCTTAAAAACAAACTTTGTTAAAGCATCTAGCCCAGCTCTAAGTTTGAGCCTTAATTTTTCCAACTATGTATAATTAAAGTATCGAAGAATAAATAACGAATATAGATTAGAGAAATAAACATGTAAACACAATGCTCATAAAAATACTAAAACCAACCCCAATTTGATCAAGCTGCTGGAGATCATTTTCCTGGTTCAACGGACTAACCAAGGTAAAACATTCTCTATCAGGAAATAGAGCTTTAATGGAGTCCTGAATCTGTCAAAAAATGCTATAATAAGATTACCACACTGATGCACCCCAAGGATTGAACAAACTAGAAGAACTTGAGCACGAACCAATGCATGATGACAAGGAGTCTCCTCGACATTTAATCACATTTTGACCGAGGACAATTAGGAATTCACTTCCATGGAAGCTTGGAGAATGGCCCAACAACCATGGACTTAGATAAGCCCACACATTTAATCAAATGGGTGGGACCAAGTCCAATTGGAGAAGAAAAGAAATCCGCCACATCCTTGGCCCAATTGCTCTCCTTAAATGTATTAGGTGGCCTTGGAATAACTAAAAGAACTTTACATTCTCCTAGGTATGTCTTGTCTCACCAAAGAAGGATCTAGAGATGGCAATTCATATTCCAAGATGCTCTTGTAGTTTTCTAGACTCTTTTCATTTCCCTAGGTGATGAATCTTCCCTCTATCTCATACCCCTTCTTCCAAGTAATTAATGTTTGTCTTGATTTGCTAATAACCTTTCCTCTTCTTAGGTGGTTGGTTATTAGCATCTATTTATTACTTGCATTGTA